>WHSA01000078.1:0-45616 GCA_012931725.1 Litsea cubeba | reverse complement strand
TATCTTTGAAAATTAGTCAGTCAGTAAAAGTTAATTTGATTCGAAGTCTATTCAGAAAAGTTTATTTATATGATAGTATCTAAAATTGGATAATAAAGATGAAGATCCACAACTGACTATCACATGATCTTCGTTTTGATGACATATCCACCTTATAACCCTCACCCCTTACCTGTTTAAAATTGTTTCATTATAACCCATTTGACAATATGATTTTGACGAATTTAATTCCATTTAAACATATGGCCCCAATTAAAACTAAACTTAAAACATTTATATCAAAAAGTCATATCAGAACTAGATATATAAATCCAAAGCAATCAAATTAGATGTCCATCAAGTTATTCATAAAATCTGGAAGTGTTTGGTACTACTGGTTTGCGTAGTTTCTGTATAAGCGATCCACACCTCATTTTGTTTGGTGAGACAGACTAGATTGGTTAGGCATAAAACATTTTTCTGATGTCTTTTTCCATCTCTAGGTTTGTTAAAGTGTGATGTCTGGCAAGCTATTCTTATCTGACAAGAAGTTCAAAAATGGGTTAGTTATGCCATCTTGCAAGCATTTCCAGAGGGATTTTCCTTTAATAACAATTGCATTATGTCAACTATGTGTGCTGCCACCAGACCGGATTTTTAATCCAAACTATCTGGGGCCCCTGGAGATGAGTCTCGATACTTTATCTCTAATAAGATGAATCTCTCGGCTACAACTCCAATCAATGTGGCTAAGAAAATAGAATCTTGGGAAAAACTAGTTTATTAGAAGAAGGCCATAGACACAGCTGATAACTTGACCAAAGTCACCCCACCCCACCCTACTCTCTTTAAGAGCCTGAATTTCAAAAACACCATCTAATGCTGATCTATGTAATGATAATGTTGTTTTGCAGGAAGCTTGGATGCATGAAGTCAGGGAAGAATGTTCTCAAATGAGTCAGTAGATAGCTAATAATATTTGTTATTTTGGTTGTTTGTCTCCTTTTTGTATTCTTTGCTCTTATTAATAAAAGTCATCACTTTTCAAAAAAAAGAATGAGGTTTGAGAAATACGAAGTTCTATATAACATGCCAAGCATTTCTATCCCATCATGGATACATATGAATATTTGTTTGATTGATAATGCAGTTGGATTTCAAGTAAATGAGGAGGAAAAACATATATCCAGTATATGTTTTTGGAGAAGTGATGTGTGGTTCCCATCGACTGTGATTGTGTCAAATTGTTACTTTCTTGAGGTTAGACAACTGCACTTGCTACATTTTTAAAAAGGAAAAAATCACTGAATATAGAAAGCATGGATCCAATGCTTCACAAGTGAAAATTTCCATCCTCAAATCAAAGAGTGGGCTGCTTCTACTTTGTTATTTGGAATCCAGTTGGTAAATTCCATTGAGAAGTTATCTTAATTCAAAACCAATGTACTATGATTCCATATAACCCCACAAAAAATGAACAAATAGCAGCGCTCAACTTCTGTGCAACCATTTCTAAATGGGCAAACTAGAAAGTGTGAATGAGATTGCATTTTAATGAAAATACAGAGTTAGAAGGAGATTGCAAGGTCGCTCCCTTCCAAATGATCAAAACCCATCAAAACACAATAAATCCCACTGCAAATTTAGGGTACAAATACTCCTAGGGCACAAATACAACGACGAACAGAAACATACCTCCATGTGCGTCACCCTATAGGATAATGTTGAGAAAAGTTGGAGCAATTGATACCCTGGGACCACCGTCTGGGACCATCGTTGAGAAGAGAGAAGATGACAATGATGATGAAAGGGAAAGGGAAAATGGAAAAGAGGAAAAGGAGACAGAGACAGTGCGAGTTGGTGGGGTTAAGAATTGCGCAGTTATAGTCGATATCGACTATTGCGCTAGAAGACAAAAAAAAAAGGGAAACATAGATTTAGGGCCCAATCAGTGTGATCTTCTTTACTAGGGCCAATTGCAATAATACCCTATTTTTGAGGGTTTTTCCCATTAAATCCCCTTTATAATAGTAGAGGATATATATGTATTTATTTCTATTAAAATGCCCACTAATTTTATCATTTGGTGATGGCCATAGGCTAGCTGAGATCTTCGCTGTTAGGGTGGGTTTTGACCATTCATTCATTGGGCAGAATTCTGGCTAGCAATTGTGTTTTAGTAATAAATAAAAGTAGTGAAAAAAGTAAGTGAAAAAAACAAAAAGTATAAAAAGTAAGTGGGGCCCACATCTTACATTTGATTGGCTAGGTGTGTAGTGAAAAAAAGTAAAAATCACATTGTCTTTCTCTCTTTTATAAGAGTAGATAGAAATAAAAGGAGTGAAAAAAGTAAGTGAAAAAAAATAAAAAATAAGTGGGCCCACATCTTACATTTGAATGGCTAGGTGTGCAGTGAAAAAAAAGTAAAAAGCACATCATCTTTCTCTCCTTTATAAGAGTAGAAGATATAGCAGGTTAACAAGGGCCTATTTTAGAGGAGACATAAAGAGAATTTCTTTTTCTCCACAAAAAATGATTCATTGAACCTTTGTATGAAATTAGACATCGTTTTCAAAATGACCCTTATAAATTGAGTCGGATATGCCATTGCTACCTGAACTTAGGGTGGCAACTGACACTACTAGAAAACAGATTTTTAGCGGCCGCCAATAGCTGTCGCTAAAAGTCAAATGGCGGTCGCTAATACTCTTTAGCGACCGCCTAGTGGCCGCCAAATTTCGGCCGCGGAAAGCTCGTCGCAAAAAGCATTAGTGACCGCGCGACCACTTTTAGCAGCCGCTATCAGCCGTCGCTAAAGGTATAAATGGCGGTCGCTAATGTTATTTTCTTATTTTCTAAATACTGTATATAACTATTAGCGACCGCGCAAAAGGCAAAGTAGCGGTCGCTAATACTATTTGTTTAATTTCTTAAAAAAATTTTCCCAATTTTTTTTTTCACTATTTGCGGCCGCCAGTACAGTCTTAGCGACCGCCATTGGCGGTCGCTAATGCTATTTTTTATTTTTTTAAACATTTGGCATTTCCTTTTTTGCGACCGCCATTTGCGGCCGCAATGGCGGTCGCTAATGCTAAATTTTTTTAAATTCTTTTCAAATTTCTCAATTTTTATCCTGCTGTTTTTACCTATATTTGTACCTGAATATATTATATATCTACAACTATAACATTCAATTAAAAATACTAATAACAAAACAAAGTCTTATATTAAAAACATTTAAAAGATTACAAATGTTTGAACAAATTATAATAATTACAAATACACTTAAAAAAAACAAAAACAAATATAGTTGCTGGGCGGGGTGCCGTGATCGATCCGATGCTCTCAAACCTGAAGACAAAAAAGGAAAACAAATATTAATAGTTAATTATAAAAATTATGAATATATAGTAAATATAAATAAAATTAAGTATTAAGAGCAAAAGTTTGAAAGTTAAACCTATGTTTCAACTATATAAGCAATTCGAGAGTCAGAATCTAGAGCCGTCAGTTCCGGCAATTCAGAAATGATTATGGGCTCGTGCCCGTTCATTTTCACGGCCACGGCCGGAGCCCGTTTTCTCGGTTTGGGCGCTCGAAGGCTAATTTTCTAAGTTTTAAGTTAAACCTATGATTTAACTATACATGCAATTCGGGAGTCTGAATCTCGAGCCATCAGTTCCAGCAAGTCAGGAATGACCATGGGCTCATGCCTGTCCAGTTTCATAGACAACGGAGCCCATTTTCTCGGTTTGGGCACTCAGAATCTGATATTCTAAGTTCTAAGTTAATGTTTTAAGTTAAACCTACATTTCAACTATACGAGCAATCCGGGAGTCAGAATCTCAAGCTGTCAGTTCCTACAAGTCACTCTACCCTCGACCGAAGTGCTCTTGCCTGTTTCAAATTTTTCCGGGGGCCGTTTCCCGTTCCGGACCCCCGACGGGCATTTTTCGTTCCTAAGTGTTGGAAAATCTGATGTTTTTGCTTGTAATTCTCTAACCGGAAGTCCAATTTAGGAGCCGTCAGTTCCTACGAGTCACTCTACCCTCGAGCGAAGTTCTCGTGCCAGTTTCGAATTTTTCCGGGGGCGGTTTCGCATTTCGGACCCCCGACGGGCATTTTTCGAGCCTAAGTGTTGGAAAATCCGATGTTTTCGCTCGTAATTCTTTAACCGGGAGTCCTATTTGCAAGCCGCCAGTTCCTACGAGTCACTCTACCCTCGAGCGAAGTGCTCGTGCTGATTTTGAATTTTTCCAGGGGCCGTTTCCCATTCCGGACCCCCGACGGGCATATTTCGAGCCTAAGTGTTGGAAAATCCGATGTTTTCGCTCGTAATTCTCTAACCGGGAGTCCAATTTGCGAGCCGTCGGTTCCTACGAGTCACTATACCCTTGAGCGAAGTGCTCGTGCTGGTTTCAAATTTTTTCCGGGGGCCGTTTCCCATTCCAGACCCCCGACGGGCCTTTTTCGAGCCTAAGTGTTGGAAAATCCGATGTTTTCGCTCATAATTCTCTAACCGGGAGTCCTATTTGCAAGCCGTCAGTTCCTACGAGTCACTCTACCCTCGAGCGAAGTGCTCGTGCCAGTTTCAAATTTTTCCGAGGGCCGTTCCCCATTCCGGACCCCCGACGGGCCTTTTTCGAGCCTAAGTGTTGGAAAATCCGATGTTTTCGCTCGTAATTCTCTAACCGGGAGTCCAATTTGCGAGCCATCAGTTCCTACGAGTCACTCTACCCTCGAGCGAAGTGCTCATGCCAGTTTCAAATTTTTATGGGGGCCGTTTCCTATTCCGGACCCCGACGGGCATTTTTCGAGCCTAAGTGTTGGAAAATCCGATGTTTTCGCTCGTAATTCTCTAACCGGGAGTCCAATTTGCAAGCCACTAGTTCCTACGAGTCACTCTACCCTCGAGCGAAGTGCTCGTGCCGATTTTGAATTTTTCCGGGGGCCGTTTCCAGTTCCGGACCCCCGACGGGCCTTTTTCGATCCTAAGTGTTGGAAAATCCGATGTTTTTGCTCATAATTCTCTAACCGGGAGTCCTATTTGCAAGCCGTCAGTTCCTACGAGTCACTCTACCCTCGAACGAAGTGCTCGTGCCGGTTTCGAATTTTTTCGGGGGCTGTTTCCTATTCCAGACCCCCGACGGGCATATTTCGAGCCTAAGTGTTGGAAAATCCGATGTTTTCGCTCGTAATTCTCTAACCGGGAGTCCAATTTGCGAGCCGTCAGTTCCTACTAGTCACTATACCCTTGAGCGAAGTGTTCGTGCCGGTTTCGAATTTTTTCGGGGGCCGTTTCCCGTTCCGGACCCCCGACGGGCCTTTTTCGAGCCTAAGTGTTGGAAAATCCGATGTTTTCGCCCATAATTCTCTAATCGGGAGTCCTATTTGCAAGCCGTCAGTTCCTACGAGTCACTCTACCCTCGAACGAAGTACTCGTGCCAGTTTCAAATTTTTCCGAGGGCCGTTCCCCATTCCAGACCCCCGACGGGCCTTTTTCGAGCCTAAGTGTTGGAAAATCCGATGTTTTCGCTCGTAATTCTCTAACCGGGAGTTCAATTTGCGAGCCGTCAGTCCCTACGAGTCACTATACCCTCGAGCGAAGTGCTCGTGCCGGTTTTGAATTTTTCCGGGGGCCATTTCCCATTCCGGACCCCCGACGGGCATTTTTCGATAGTGTTGGAAAATCCGATGTTTTCGCTCGTAATTCTCTAACCGGGAGTCCAATTTGCGAGCCGTCAGTTCCTACGAGTCACTCTACCCTCGAGCGAAGTGCTCATGCCAGTTTCGAATTTTTCCGAGGGCTGTTTCACATTCCGCACCCCCGACGGTCCTATTTCGAGTCTAAGTGTTGGAAAATCCGATGTTTGCAAACCTTGTTTGTTTGACCTCTATAGTTCTATAATGGATGAGCCTTGATAGGACGAAATTTTGATAACTGTTCCTTCACCCTTGCTGCACTTTCTCCAACATATTTTTCGCCATTCCACTCAGTTGGAAGGTTCATAAGAATTCCCATCCAAGGCCAAACAAACAAGTCATCAGCATCACGCATAGGCTTAGCTCGAACTTCTGATTTAACAGTGGGTTCCAATGAACCTAGTGATGCACTAACTAAGTCTGTCTTCAAATATTTAGCCAAGGCTAGATGGTTAGCCTTTTATTTCCCCTTTCTATGAGATGCACCTATTCCAGATGCATGTTGAAGTAGGTCCTTATAGTGATAACCTTGTTTCTTTTTGCCCGTACAAAAAGGACATCTAAAAGAATCTTCAGAGTACCTTGTCTTATATATTCCCTTCTTCAATGACTCGTATACTTTGTCTGAATAGTCTTTAACTTCAGAGTCACTTATTTCTAAATCTTCTCCTGAACTGTATTCCATCAAACCTGTAAAGAGATGAACTAAGATAAGTAACCCAAAAATTAATATGATGGTTTGTCAAAAGGATCAACATGAATTAAAATATGTAAAACCCTTGAAAATTAAGACTTCCAATAACAGAACAAGAACGATTAGTGAACATGAAGATGCTAGAATACAGAAGGCCGTCTAACTATATAGTAACATTTGTACTCATAACCGCATCAGAGTACTCATAACTGTATAATAACATTTGGTGGGCCCCACCATGCATTGGCAATGATGCTTAAGTCAGGCTCACCCATCAAAACTAACAAATGGATAGCTAAAGTGAAATTAGAGCCAACAGTCCCTTCCAAAGGTAAGTCCACTGGTCGGATGGCTGAACACTGTTCATCGGGAAAATCTTTGGTCCATCATCCATCGACAGTGGGGCCCATCACATGCATATTTAGCCAATAATAATTTGAATACTTCTAACATTACCTAAAATGGAATGCCAATAATATGGATCTAAGAAATTTTCTAGCACCTTTTTCAATATATAGTAATGAACTTATAACAGAGTTGTACAACACAGATATGGAAATGGCTAAAAACTAAACTGTCTGATGATCATCCACCCAAAATTAAACTGCCGCTGCTCATCCCAAATAGATGCATCCCACATGGGCCCATCAAGGACTGATCATGCTGTGAATATCACCAATTGGATGGTTTAGCTACGAAGCTGTGCCTGTATTTTCTTCTTAACCATCCATTTGATGGTTACATATTGAATTGTTATCATCCATCCAGTACGGTTTTAGGCTATCCTCCACCAACAGAAGGGTTCTATGATTTGGACAGTCCAGAATGTCCGGCTCAAAATGCAAATATACCATAGGCATGGTGAATGCAAAAGTGCATTGTAGCCTAGCCTCATGCAAGAAATATGAAATACTGCATTTTAAGTTAATCCACATCATTATCATTCAAAAATAAATGTTAATCCACATGATAAAATGAGAATAGAATAATCATATTTTTTCACACAGTTACAATTTATAATAAACACATAAATCATATCAAAATCAAACTACTTTTTTTTTGGCAAGACAAAGTCAAACAACTCTGGTCACTGGTTAGTACTTAGGGCAAGTTTGTATGCATAGAATTGAAGTACTAAGAATTCATCCTAAAATGGGTTCCAACAAAAGATTTTACCTCCGGATGGCGAGGATCTCGAGAAAGCATCCAAACGGACATCCTGTCGCTCGGATCGTCCTTGGAACGCAGCTGTTTGGTTGAGAGTTAGTTAATTAGTATAATTGCATACAAAATGACTCAAATATAAATTACATATACGATCTAACTTTTTTACCTCGTGGCAGACTTGCGTGATGTGTCGAGTCCCCAACCTGTGTGCGAGACCCTGCATTGCGCGGTTCCACGCATTTGTATCTACCACTCTCTGTTTTCAATATTTATCAGTTAAATTTTGTTAGTTACGATAGTCACTAATAAATCGTTAAAATGCACGTATGAGAAAAAAAAATATATATATACAACTTTCTCACCTGTGCCTCCTCGCTCGTCCAGTACCGGACGAGCTGAGTCCACTGATCCGGGAGAATGCCCCTCGGAACTCGATCAAGTATGTCAGGGGATCCTGGTGTGGCTTCCAATGTTGCATTTTCATCTTATTTTTGTGATCTTTCCACATCTTCCGGCACTTCGACATGAAAACTGGCCGGAAGAGCTCAGGACAAGCCCTCAAATTGTCCTGGAAAGGACAAATAATTCTTCATTTAGTTATGGATTGAATTGCCTCATATGTGCGGAGAAATGTTAAATTATTACCTTGACCTGACTCCAGATACGATCTAGTGCCTCCACAGGGAATGCATCCCAATCAAGTGTAGTCAAAGGGAATGCATGTGGATCCCGGACCATATGTCCCAGCTGGCTGATAAGCTGGCAAGCATGCGGACCCACTGGGTGGTACGTCTCATCAAAGGACACGTCAATGGGATGACCGGAATTCCAAGTCCGGATCCCTCTAGCAGGGCCTCTCCCCCTGCTGGTAGATGGGCCCGTGCTCACAGATTCTGTTTAAATTACAGATAATATAATTAAATTAAAATAAAATAATTTGTTAGAATTAAAATATTTTAATTAAACAAACTTATACCAGGTCTATGTATCGGCCTCTGCAGTCCGGGATGTAGAAGCTGGCGCAGTAGCTAGCACCTGATGAGAGGTCAATGGCATACTCGATGGGGCCATCGAACTGGGTTGGGCAGAACCCGATGTAGGTCTAGGGTCCCCCAATGACGTACTGGCCTAGGCCTGGTGCAGTAGCTCGTCCATCGTCAGCGGACGATCTCTCCTCTTTCTTCCTGACATATCTGTTCAAATTTTTGGTAAGATAAATTAATTTAACGTGATAATTGAAATTAACATTTAAAAATTACTTACACTGAAATTTAACATTGGTGAATTAGTTCCCAACCGTTCAAAGATCATGTAAGTCAACTGTATCTCCGTCAACGGTATCCCGAACCCAATTAACATCTTCATCACGTTGAATAACTGCATTCTGGTCAATAACTTGTTGGGCGAATGCATCAATATCTGGCTCATCACATTCAATCCGATACACTCCCCTCCTTGACATTTTAACTGCAACCTGCCAGTTAGGATCTTTCGGATCTCTAACATAGTAAACTTGCTCCACCATTGAGGACAGTATGTAGGGTTCGGCGGTTAATTGATCATCACGATGTAACAAATTGTTAAAATTTACCAATGTAAACCGGTAATTATCTGTTTTCACTCCTTGGTTGGGATCCACCCAATCACACTTAAACAATATAATTTTTAACCCGTGATTGTAAACAACTTCAACAATATCTTTCAACTGGCCATAGTAGTAACCAGCATCGACGGATGGACAACCGAGCCCACTATTTTGCGTCGCTCGTTTCTCATCTACATCCTTGATGCGAAATCGAAAGCCATTGACATCACAAGTTGTGTAACGTCGGGCCGTTATAAAGGGACCATCAGCTAACTGGTTCATTTCATCGGTCAAATTAGGATCGTTGGTTCTTCGTAAGTTACACACCTACGCAATGCATGTAATCAAAGAATATCACTACATGAAAGTAATATGACAGTAGCAAGTGACACTACTCATAATGAATGAATACGTACATAGTTCTTGAACCAATCGTGAAATGACCGATAATGGGACTGATGAATTTGATTCTCTGTAGCACGAGGCATGTCCCGTTTAAGGTCATCGATGTGTGCCCTGCGATGCATAACACGTGTTTAATGACGAGTATGATAATTTAAACAATAGAATTGATAAGTTAGTCTTATGAATGAGTGATAACTTACTGAGCCAAAGCCGCAACAGATGGGATGTTGAACAACACCCACCGGTGAGCTTGAATCCACTCAATATCGTTAAGATCAAATGGCGTGCCCTCCCCAACTGGACTATCATTAATCCGCGAGGGCCTAGTTAACTTTGTTTCAATATTATCATTAAGATATGTTGCGCAGAAATTGGTACACTCATCCATTAAATACCCCTTAGCTATTGATGCCTCTGGACGAGCTCTATTACGAACATACCTCTTCAATGTATTCATGTACCTCTCGATCGGATACATCCATCTGAATTGGAAAGGGCCTCCAAGTAGGGCTTCACTGGTTAAGTGTATGGTCAAGTGAACCATGACATCAAAAAATGCAGGTGGAAATTTTTTTCTAGATGACACAATGTCACAGCAATCCTCTCTTGCAGACTATTCAATTCATCAATTCGGTTAGCTCTAGAACACATTTGTATGAAGAAGTTACTAACTTCAATCAACGGTGCTACAACATTCTTAGGGAAACAATTCCCCATGGAGATAGGCAGTAACTATTGAATAAGAATATGATTGTCATGACTCTTCAAACCCTGTAATGTTCTTTCTTTCATGTTCACACGCTTAGTGATATTTGAACAGTACTCGTCAGGAACCTTGACACCCTTCAGAATGGAGAGGAAGACATCTTTCTCATCTTTACTCATCGTGTACTGTGCAGGAGGCATGTATGCCTTGTTGGACTCTCTCAGCTGTAAGTGCAACGGTTTTCTCAAGCCAATTTCTTCTAAGTCACGGCGTGCATTGACACCATCCTTCGACTTCCCCTGGACACCGAGGATGGTCCACAATATATTGTCGCAGACATTCTTCTCGATGTGCATGACATCTAAGTTGTGCCTCAGTAAGTTATCTTTCCAGTACGGTAGCTCGTAGAAAATACTTTTTTTCTTCCAATTGTGACTTCGCCTTCTATTTGCACCGGGAATAGAAGGGAGCGGGGGGGGGGGGGGGGGGCAGTAAGTCTTGAAAATCGTACGCAGTGCGTATCTTCTCTTGCTCGAGCTGTGACAACAATTCAACTCTCGTCATTGTTCGAGGTGCTGGACCATATTCTCGAGTGCCATCAAATGACACTTTATCCGTCCTGAACCTATGCAATGGAGGTAGAAAACGTCTATGACCCGTGTATGCCCATTTTCTGCCGTGCTTCAACCAAGCTGACCTCTTCTCCCGATTGCAGCAAGGACATGCAAACTCTCCCTTTGTGCTCCAACCTGATAAGTTAGCGTACACAGGGAAGTTGTTGATTGTCCACAATAATGCGGCACGGAGTTTAAACATTTCATTGCTTTCGGCATCAAATGTCATCAGACCATCAGCCCATAATTCATTCAATTCATCGATCAAAGGTTGCATATATACATCAATCTTGTCCCCTGGACCTCATGGTCCATCAATAAGTGTGGATAGGATCAGAAATGGTTGTTTCATACACATCCACGGCGGGAGATTATAAGGTAACAAAACAACTGGCCACGTACTATGATTTGCCCCAGTCATAGATCTGAATGGACTAAAACCATCTGCAGCCAAACCAAGCCGAACATTGTGACAATCGCAGGCAAAGTCTGGATTCCTTCGATCGAAGTCTTTCCACACCGGAGAATCTGCTGGATGGGTTAACTTACCATCGTCGCTGCTATTCTCGGCATGCCATCTCATCAGTTTTGAAATCTTCGATGACATAAAAAGCCTCTTCAGCCTTGGCTTAAGTGGGAAATATCTCACTTGCTTTGCTGTCACAAGTTTGCTACGATTGATGACAGTTGTATTCCGATTCTGATGATTGTAACCAACTCCGTCCTCCTTCCATCTCGAAGATTGACACACAATGCACGTATCAAGATGGACATTCTCATTCCTAAACAACATACAATTGTTTGGACATGCATCCAGAGTCTCATATGTGAAGCCTAATGATGGACCACGCTTCTGCCTGGTCCTACCGAGGTTGGCGGACGTGGGAGTCCATTGGGTCCGACCCTTTCGTAACCGGGGGGCAAAGGCGTGCATCAACATTTCTTTTGTGTGGGTGTGCCAGATTTTCCATTTTACTTGGAATTGCAAGTGGTGATCGGAGATCAACCTTCGCAAGTAAAAAGGAAATCAACTTCTTTCAAGTTTTCCATTGCACATCTATTTAAGAAAAGAGACATTTTCTTGATTTGCCGTGAAAGGCAATTTTTTTGGCATTTGTAGCCGATTTTGGCGTTTATAGCTAATTTTTTGGCGTTTATAGCCGATTTACAATCCTTATCAATAATGAAAGACAAAATTTGTGATTTTTGTCTCTTTTGAAAAAATACAAACTACAATGAAAAGCAAGAAAAGGAGGATCTAACTTTTCAGGAGATTGTGGGGGACCCGCTCAGATTGACGGTCGCAAGCCATATGTGGACTTCGCCATCATCCATGCAGATGAGAACAGAGGATGCTATTGATTCGCTTGGCTTGGTTATAACCTCAGGTTTTTAGAGAACAAAGACCAAAAAGAGGTCCTATGTCCAATAAAAAACCGAGTAGATGGGCTGAAAAGCCATCTCTAAGCCACTCGGAGGCAGAAGGAGAAGGCAAGGACCTTGGGGTGGGGATACCCCCCAAGGGACTTTTGTCATCTTGTAGCGGTGGTCGGTGTAGAACTTCCGCAGAGTTTTCTCTCTTTTCCTTCTCTGAATTTCTGTGCTTTGTCTGTGTCTCCGTGTTTTTTCCGATCTCTGTGGTTTTTCCAATCTCTGTATTTTTTCCGATCTCTGTGTTTTTTTCGATCTCTGTGGTTTTTCCGATCTGGATTTCTTTGGAATGCTCTCCTATTTATAGGCTTTTAGGTAGCCATTTAGGAGGGTTTATGAGCCTTAACTGTCATAAAGCTACATAAAGGGAGGAGTTACAAGATTGAATTCTTTATTTTGTAACTCCTTTTTCTTGGCTTCTGATTGGCCGGAGGAGATTGAGGGCATTTAATCGCCTTTAATCGCCATGATGGGAGGAGTTTCATGGGTTAAATGCCATGAATCTCTTGACTTGTAACTCCCGGATGCTTGCTTTTGATTGGTCCGTCCAAAGAAATGGATTAATGGCTGTAATAAAGCTAGTCAATTAATCGCATTAAGTGGTCGCCGAGCAGTTGAAGAGTCGCGGGCCGTGCCGCGTCTTTTGGGATTCTTCTGACGATTTTCATTGATGGATCTTCATGTAGATCGACATCGGATGACCATGTAACTTCAGGTGTTGGTTGCCAACAGCGGATCAGTGCCATCTGTCCTATTGATTTCTCGATCGGTCGGGTAGAAAGCACACTTTTTTTGGTTGACCGGGTGGCAATCAATGTTGTTTTCGATACTCTTGATGATTAACCCGTGTTTTTGACGGATGTCAAAGGATTTGGTGTCTCAAAAGTATGAATTTTGGAAAATACCAGAGGCCGGAAGCTTTGAATCATGAAAAAACGGCGAAAAATCGGGGTTTCCGGGGCCCACCGGGCGATCCCGGGCCCCAGGGTCACCGGCGACCCTGGGCCAAGGTCGCAGGGGTCTGCAACCCTGGGGGTTTTCCCCTTTGTCCCGTTTTGTGTCCGTTTTAGCTGTTTTTCGATTCTTTTTTCTTCTGTTTTTTTCCTTGACATTTTTAATCATTTATTGGCCTGTTTTCCCTGTAGAAAATCTGATGAGAATCCTTGCATTTTATTTTGCAAAGTTTCCAATTTTCCAAGAAAGCCGAAGACTTTGTCGCGTAGAGCTGCCGATTTTTTGTCAAAAGCTGAAACTGGATCAAACGATGTCGGAATGACCTGAAATTTGGGGTGAAGCCTGCTGACCAATAAATAAGACCAACCATAGGCTTTTGTTTGAGTTTTGAATCCGTTTGGGGTTCTATCACCAGTAGACTTGCTTTTGTCGCGATGAAGATGTCGCGGCTTGATGTGCGGTCAACCGATGTCCGATTGACTTGAAATTTGACAGGGAACCTATTGGAGTCATTTTAAGATGATCCATAGGCTCTATCTTGGAAACCATGGTCCCCGGGAGCTTCGCCACCGAAAGGCCTGATTTGGCTTCCAAGCATCAAAGTATGGTCAAATGTTGTCGAAATGACCTGAAATTTGACGTGTTGCCCTTTGTAAGCATTTTGAAGCCGTCCATGTACTCTATCTGATGAGTGATGGCCTCGATGGTTCTCACTGCCGAGAGGCTTGATTTAGCTGTTCGAGGGTTGTTGTAGGGTCAAACGTTGTCAGTTTGACTCGGAACTTGACGTGGAGCCTCTTGGATGTATTTTGAGACCATCCATCGGCTCTAATCGAAGATTCCGATGTTTTCGCCACCGGGAGCTCCTTTTCAGCTGCCGGAGAAGCGAAGTTAGGCCAAATGATTTTGAAATAGCCCGAAACTTCTTGTGTACTCCTCTTTTGGCTGTCTTGAAGGATCTTGCAGTTTTTATTTGATTCTGACAATATTTGATTTTTTGGAAGTAGCATTGCCTATTTATGGCAGATTGCGACTTCATGTAGCTCTTTGGATCTTGAAGAGGCAAAGTGACATTTTTGGTGTCAACAAGTGCCCCCTCGAGGTGCAGCGACGAGTTGCTTAACTTTTGTAGTCGATGTGCCTGGAAGAGATTTGTGAAGGAGAGCCTGTGACTAGACCAAGAGTCTTTGAGCAGTCTTTCTTTTTGGTATTTGTAGCCTTTTGAGCTTCTAGGGGAATTTTATGGTAGTGAAAGGGATCACGTACCATCTCGAGGCAAAGTTTTGAAGATGACATCAGGGATGTGGATTTGGGTTTTGACCTTGTGACCTAACAGGCTGTATGTGGCAAGTTAGGGGGTCGGGTTTGGTTTTGACCGTGTGACCCAACAAGCTGTATGTGCAATATTGGGGGATCAATTTTTGGTTTTGATCTTGTGACCTAACAGGCTGTATGTGGCAAGTTAGGGGATCAGGTTTTGGTTTTTGGTTTTGGTCTTGTGACCTAACAAGCTGTATGTGGCAAGTTAGGGGACCAGGATTTGGTTTGGATTTTTGTGCATTGTCAATTTCAAGATTTTGGCTCAATTTGGTAGATGAGGCTGGATGGTTTGATTTTTGGAAGCTCATGGGGCTTGGAATGGTCGAATCAACTCTTTTGTATGGTCGAATCAACTCAAAAGAGGCATGGAACCATTTTTGTATGCTCTTGGTAAGAGGGATTTCTCTTTGACTAAAAGCCCAAATTTTTTTTTTGTTTTTTTTTTAAGTGCCTAGGTGGTCAAACCTGGCTCATATGGGCTAACCCATGGGACCTTAAGCTTTTGAAATGGCTTAGATCTCATATGCTATCATTTTTGTAAATAATATCCAAAAATATCTCCTTTGGATAGAGAATATCTAAGAATATCTTTACTTGGAGAGAATCTCTCATGTTCCCTTTATTTTGGGAGAGAATATCTCAAGATATCTTTCTTTTGGGAAAGAATCCTTCATTGATCCTATCTTTTGGGAGAAAATCTCTCATTGATTTCTTTTTGGGAGAAAATCCCTTAAGATATCTTTCTTTTGGGAAAGAATCTTTCTAATCTCTTTCTTTTGGCAAGGTTACTAATTAGTAACACTTACCTCTTTCTTCTTTTCTTCTTTGGTTTGCTTTCTTCTATAAAAGCAAGGAGGAGGTTGGATCTCTTGCTCTTATTACTTTCTTTTGCAGCAATCCCAAGAGGGCTTCAAGACCAAGAGTTCTTCTTCTTCAAGATCTTCAAGACTTTTCTTCTTCTTCTCCATCAATGGCTTCAAGTAAGTTCCCTTTTTCAAGAAAAGCCCATTGTAGAGAAAAAAGGTTCTTTCTTTTTTTTTTTGTTTCTTTCTTTTCTTTTCTTCTTTTTTTTCCACGTGTTTGCTTCTTTTTTTTTCACACATTTTTTTTTTTGCTTTCTTTTTCTTCGTTCTTTTTTTTTTGCATGTTTTTTTTTATGGGCCGTACGGCCACGTGGCCTATGGGCCAGTCCCTTTTTTTTTCTTTTTCTTTCTCCTTTCTCCTTTTTTTTTGAGAAAGTTTCTTTTTTTTTTTGCTCATCATGATAATGCATTTTTTTTCGCAAACCAAGATGTTCATGCATGTATATATATTTTTTTGAAAATTGAATTGTAGCATGATGTGATAGCATACCTGAAAGTTTCCGGCAAATTTGGGAATTTGGAGCTCGCAGCGATGTTGAGCCCTTCCTGATTTTGCGGAGACTTTGAGGTTTCGAAAGTTTGGAGTTTCGGAGCTCGCAGCAATGTTGAGCCCATCTTCAAGCTTTCTATTTCTTTCGGGATAGTTCCTTTTCTTCGGAATTGCCCCGGAGTCATGTCAAAATTTCACCAGATTTTTTTTTAGCGAGATTCTGTCATTTTGATGTTTGATCTTTTTCTTTTCCATCCTTTGCAGGTGGTTCCTCCAGAACAAACAAGGGTAAAGAGCCTGCTACAAGCGTGCCTTGTCGATCTGCTAGATCTTCTAATCCAACCGTTCAGCAGGCCTTTGAGAAGGTCCAGTATGTTGAGAGAAATCTGGAAGAATGCGACTCCCTCAACAGAGATGAGATGAGGCAACGACTAATCACTCTCAAGGGAGAGGAATTCTATAAGATCATGGTAAGCAGTCGTCCATGGCTGATGGAAGATCAGAGGGTTTTGCCCAAGCCTACCTTCTTCTTTGGTGATGCAGTCCCTGATGACATGACATACCAGAGGAGATGTTTTCAGTTCTCTTTCATAGTAGATGGTGAGAAGAAGACTGTTGCTACCCGGTCGACATTTGATCGCACCGTCTCGATCATGAGCCTTGCCCCCACGTGCCCTAAGAGGGAAGATCCTCCAAGCTGGGTGAGAAGGACAAATGTAATCAAGATCGGGGTTTTTGTTGGCGGTTCTCCTGGATATATGGAGAGATCGCCTGCTGACATGGACCTATTGATGCCATCCAGCGGCTACCAGGGCTTTGATTATCCGTCGATCGATTTGAGACTGGTGGGCCTTGGTATTTTTAGCGGTGACGGCAGCAATTGGATAAAGGCTTTTCGACTTCGTGGCCGTTTCAATGCTGACTCCGAGTGGAAGTCGTGGACTGATCGCGTCCTGCTGATTGGTGGCGCCATTTTGAAGGAAGCCGGGATTTTTGATGAGGTCCGCTCCTTTAGGGAGACCGTGATCTTTTTCGACGAGGCCTTCATGGCTATGCTGGAGTCATTCCTCCCACAAACCAATACCTTCGTTGTGACGAATGGTGAGATTGGTTTCTCTTTAAAGGAGCTGAGCACCATTACTGGATTGCACATCCTTGGCAAACTCTATGAGGAGTTTATGCCAATTGACAGCGTCCTTAAGGGGCAGTCTGAGGAGTTCAGGCTTCTGTACTTTCAGCTCGTCGCCTTCTATGATTCTTTGAAGGAGAATGAGGGTTTGAAAGTTAGATCCAGCAGTTGGAAGAGTTCTAGCTCTTCATTCCCCAACTTTTTTGATAGCAGGGAGTCTTCTGATAGTGTGACCCAGGAAGCCAGGGCTCAGGATCCAAGTTCGAAGAAGATCTTGGCCATGCAAGAAGAGTTGAGAGATTTCTGTGCGAGTACAAACGCCATATGATCTGACATTGCACTACGGAGAGATTTCGCTGTTTACCTCACTTATTGGCTTGGTGAGGCTATTTTTGCTGGAGGAGATGGAACGCACATCAAGCCGCATTGTATTTTTCCTGCTTGTCAGATGGCGTTTGGAGAGCAGCTTGCTTTGGTGCTAGCTCTTTACTCCTACCTGTGTACCGAACTACAGGCTGCTACTTTTTTGGTTCGGCTTGGGCTTCCCATGAATAGGGTATTTTCAGCCCACATCTTTTATTTATTGTATGTGTACCACTGTCCTGGCTTCCACCGGCTGGGTGCTGCACAGGATGATGATCCTCTGATGATTCGGCTGGCTAAGGGCAAAACCGTGTCCGAATCACTTTTGTTTGCCCGCATGAGGATCCGACAGTTCAGGCACGTCGAGATGGGGCAGTCTTTAGTGAAGCTTTCTCCGGAGTTGCGGAAGAAGGCCTTTGATTTTGGTGCCTCCCGAGACTCTACCAGGGCGGGGTCGGGAAGGCATTACTCCTTGACGAATGCAGAGAGAGAGTGGCTTTTCAGCATACGTGTCGGCACGATGGTGTACCGCAGACATCTTTTCGTCGACATCCAGCCGTATGTACCCTCTCGCTTTGCTTTGCAGGTGGGCTTTTCTCAAGGCGTTGTTGGAGCACCTTCAAGCATGGTGAAGCGCTTTGGAGGTTTACAGGACGGGAGAAATGTATGGGCTTTCTATAGTGCTGAAGACACTACAACCATGATCTCTTATCCTGTATTGTTGACTTCCCTGCCGGCTTTGCGAAGTGGTTCACAGAGAGCTTTTCGGCATATCGGGGGCTTTCCAAGAAGGAGCTTGATGTGAAGCTGGCATCTGGAAAGGGCCTTGGAAAGTCGGATGGCGTCTGGCGAGAGGAAGTTTGGGCCTTCCTTTCTGGAGAGAAGCACAAGATAGGCTTTCTCGGTGACCAGGGCGTCATTGGTTCTGAAGCTGTTCGAGAAATACCTGATGAGGCTTTAGAGCAGCTAGAATAGGAGGAAGCCGAACTTGGTGATTGGATGCAAGCGGCACAGAGGCAAGCTTCCGTGGAGTCTACTGGTAAGAGTAGACCATCCAGTGAGGAGTCAAGTGGGAAACCTGATTCTGATAGCGGGGCAGGTTCCTCTAAGAAGCGAGCCCGCATGAGTAAGAGGAGGAGGAGTCATCATCGCAGCAAGGGGCAGAATGAGGACTCTCCTAACTTGGAAGTCCCTCTTACTATCAATGAGGATGTGCCAGTGGATGCTGACGAGCCTGCAGAGAAGAGAAGCCGAGAAGAAGAGACCGTCGGTGAAGGTATGATTCTTCCTTTTTCTCTTTCCATTTCTTTTCATGGGATTTTTCCATGTTTTGATTTGCTTCTTATTTCTGCTTCTCTTTTTTTTTAGCAGAGGAAGACTTGGTGATGCATGAGGTTCCAACCGATGAGGTGGTGACGGATCCTGTCGGGGCACCTGAAGAAAAAACCGAGGGATTCTGGAGTGAATCCAGAATTTCCAATTGGTATGACTTCTTTTTCTTTCTTTTTTTTTGTGTTTGTGACTTGGTTTGCTAATATTTTTCTTGCTAGCTGACTTGCCATAGGATTCCGATGACTTTGAACCATCGATGGATGCAAATGTTGATGATGCTTCCGATGAGTTCATGGAGGAAGAGAGTCTTCCGCCAGTCGTCGAAGAAGGTATTTTGTAGTAATAACCCTGATAATGATTTTCAAACAGGATTATATTCATACCTTTTTGTGTTTCTTTGGTAGGTTTTGAAGTGACAGAGGAGAGTCCGTCGCTTCCTTCAGAACCAAAGCAAGGGATGCCAGAGATTGATCCAGAGGTAGAGACTCCTGGGACCAGTTCTGACACTGTTGAGGAGATACTTCGTGCTAAGATTCCTTCCCGAGCAGGAGCAGCTTCAACTGGAAATAGTTCTTTTGTTACTCTTCCGATGAGTGATGACATGAGCAGTCGACCAACGGAGTTGGGCGAATCTTCAGCTGAGCCATCTCTTCTTTTTGCGAAGAAGGTGGTGGTGCGGGTTCTGAGCTCTTGGATTGAGACTCTACTTTCTGGGCACCTAGATGCCGGATTTGGGATGATCCAGCATGTGCGTGAGATTCTCGGTGATGCCGAAGAGGCTGGTCGGGATGTCACAAGTGCCAGGGCGATCGTTGATAGGATCATTGAGCTGGGTGACAGGTGGTTTGAGACCATGGGTTTTCGTGACGACCAGTTCTTCAAGGAGATGTTCCTGGACCCTATGGATAAGGCTCAGTCTAACCTAGATGAGGCTACACAAAGTAGGAAGCAGATAGTCCGAGAGAAGAACTTAGAAGAGCTAACCATCATTGGGCTGACACATGACCTTAACATCCTTGATAGGGAGGTCGATGAGGCCAGGAAACGTCTTGAGCATCGGCATACACAAGTCGCTGCCAAGTGGACTGCAATAACAGAGGCTCGTGATAGGGAGAGTGCTCTGATTCGCCGGGTTGCAGATGCCGATCGAGTTCTTAAAAGGAAGTCTGAAGAGAACAAACAATGGCAAACTGCTCGGGATAAGCTTCCCAGTGCGAAAGAAGGGTTACAGCCCAACCCAGCATCTCATGGCAAGTTCCTGAAGAAGCGTGCCTTGGAATCCCTGACGGCTAAGGCCAAAAGTTTGCTTGAGGAGTTGAACTCTTGGCTGGAGACCATTTTTGATTGAGCTCCTATTTTTTTTTTTAACAGAAACCATCCTTTTTTTTTGGTACTTTTTTTTTGTAGTGCTTGTGACACTTTCTTTTTTTTGGTACCACATGCATTTTTTGGTACTCTTTTTTTTGGTTTCCCTACGCTCACTTAAATCTTTTTGTGATGAAAGTAATTGCTAAATGGGATGCCTTTTTTTTTTTGTTTTTCCTACGCTTACTTAAATATTTTTGTGATAAAAGTAATTGCTAAATGGGATGCCTTTTTTTGTTTTCCCTACGCTTACTTAAATCTTTTTGTGATAAGAGTAATTGCTAAATGGGATTTGATCAAAAGTTTATCTTTTTGTGAAAATCTTTTGTCAAATGATTGTTTTGGCATGGAAGCCAGATTTTTGTTTGTGGCATGGAAGCCGATTTTTGGCATGAGAGCCGGTTTTGGTGGCATCTATAGCCGGTTTGTGGCATTGATAGCCGGGTTTTTTTTTTTTGAAAGCCAAAGTTTTTGGTTTGTGGCATTGATAGCTGGTTTGTTTTGGTGGCATCTATAGCCGGTTTGTGGCATTTATAGCTTGTTTTGGTGGCATTTATAGCCGGTTTTGTTTTGGTGGCATCTATAGCCGTTTTTGTGGCATTTATAGCCTGTTTGGTTTTCAAAAATGCAAGTATCGACTAAAAGTCGCCTCCCTGCTGAATGTTCTTGCAAGTATCGATGGAATGTCGCATCCTTGCTCATTCGGTTGCGAGTATCGATGGAATGTCGCATCCTCGCGGATTTGGGTGCAAGTATTGATGGAATGTCGCATCCTTGCTTTTCAAAAATTTTGGTTTTGCGGGTATTGACTTGGTGTCATTTCCCCATGTTTTTTGAAATTTGTGGTTTTCTCGAACCTTTGGGTTATGGATATCAACTGAAATGTTGCGTCTCCATGGTTTTTTAGGTTTTTTTTGAACCTTTGAAATTTGGGTTGTGGATATCAACTGAAATGTTGCATCTCCACGGTTTTGGATTTTGCAAGTATCGATGAAATGTCGCTTCCCTGCGATTTTGGAAGTGTTGAACGTGGTTTGCATGCTTCCGATTTGTGCGAGTATCGACTAAGTGTCGCTTCCCCGCGGTTTTTTTTTTTGAAAAACCATATTTTTTTTTGTTTAAAGACACGAGGGTCATAAGTTTTGACCTAAAACCATTTTGGCGGTAAAAGGCAGGGTGGACTAGGGTGGAAATCCCTGAATCCGAATTTTGTTTCAAACCATGAATTTTGGGTTCAAGTGTTGAAAATTTTGGTCAAGTTAGGGAAAGGTGCCTAAACTTGGATTTTTTAACAATGAAACGATGGAAGTAAGCATTGTTTAAATTTCTAGAAATTTCAACATTTGATATGAAAATTCTAAAAATAGGTGGGTTTAGCGAGCGTGTACCTGAAAACTGGTTTTGGCCATACAGGCATTGCTCTTACCCAGTTGGGTAAGTCTTCAAGGGTAGTACCGCTTTAAGAACTTGCTGTTGATGGGCAGCATACATCTGTCACCTTCCGTGTTTAGGAGTGCGTATGCGCCGTTGGAGAAAACCTTGTCGATGACTTAGGGTCCCTCCCATTTTGGCTCAAATTTGCCTTTGGACTTGTGAGCGAAGACCATTGGTCTTTTTACCGCAAGAACCAAGTCACCCTTTTTGTAGGCGCGTTGCCTGAACTTTTTGTCGAAAGATCCTGCCATGCGTGCTTGGTAAAGTTCAATGCTTTGTTGAGCTTCGTGCCGTCTCTCATCGAGATTGTCCAGCTCATGGAGTTGTAATTTGACATTGCTTTCTTGAGTCATGTCATTTTACAAAGATATCCACAAGGAAGGAATTTGTACTTCCAAGGGCATGACAGCTTCGCATCCATAGACCAAGGAGAATGGTGTACTATGGGTTGGTCCTCGAACGGTGGTTCGATAGGCCCACAAAGCTTCAGACATTTTGTCGCTCCAGTCTCTTTTATGACTAGAGACCATTTTTCTGAGGATTTTGCAGAGTGTTTTGTTGAAAGCTTCTGCTAATCCGTTTGCTGCCGGATTGTATGGAGTCGAAGGACAACTTTGGATTTTGTATTTGTCGCAGAACCTGTAGAATCGATGATCCCAAAATTGTGGTCCGCTATCATGGACGAATCTTTTGGGTATGCCGAAACGACAAATGATGTTGGTGCGTAGGAACTGAAGGACTGATGAGGTCTTCATTTCGTTGAACGCAAATGCTTCTGACCACTTGGAGAAATAATCCGTAGCGGCGAAGATGAAGCGATGACCTTTGCTCGAAGGGGGAGAAATAGGACCTATGATGTCCATACCCCAGGCTTCGAAAGGCCATGAAATCGCTATAGGATGCAGCCATTCTGGAGGCATGTGAATGTAATCTCCATGAATTTGGCATTGTTGGCAGCGCTTAGCAAATTGCATTGCGTCAGCTACCATGGTAGGCCGGTAATATCCTAACCTTTTTATCTGATCATAGAGCTTGGGACCAGCCTGATGAGCTCCGCAAAGACCAGCATGAACTTCTTTTAGTGTTTCTTCAGCCTCTTGTTATGACAAGCAGCGTAGAAGTACTCTGTTGAAGGATTTTCTGTAAAGGAATTTTGAAGGAATATCCAAATGAAAGCTTGGGGTTCGCCTTTGGATGCTTACCCGTTCTTTTGGATCTTCAGGTAGGATTCCGAACATAATGTAATCAATGAACGGATCCCTCCAGTCGCCGATTGAAGTTTGAAGGATAGAAATCCGACTTCCAACCACTTGGTGGCATTCAGCAACTGCTTGGTGTGTGTTAAGAGGAGGAAGGATTCTTCTTTCGCACACTGTGATTTGCATGTTTTCCCCTTCCTGAATTGCCATGGATGCGGCAAGTCCAGCCAGGGCATCTACACGTATGTTTTCACCTCTACGAATGTGGGTGATGTGACAGATGTCAAACTTTTGCAGAAGCGATTGTGCCTTGTTGTAGTGAGGCAGCAAATCTGGCTTCCTGACTTCAAATTTCTGATTCATCTGGTTGATGATCAGTTGAGAGTCTCCAAAGACTTCTAACATGGTGATACCGGGTTCGATGGCGAGTTCCAATCCTAGGATCAGAGCTTGATATTCAGCTGCATTGTTTGTGCATGGTTCCAGTAGCGAGCAAAGCGTGTGGAATCATGTATTTGTCCGGACTAACAAAGAGGATGCCAACTCCCGAGATCAGCTGTCTTTTTACATTTGTCCTGGTTGCACCGTCAAAGTACATGTCCCAGGTGGCACTTTGTGAGAAAGTCTCCACATTGTAGACTGATTCGTCTGGGAGATCATCTCTGAGCGGAGAATCTTTAGGCAATGGATGCTCTGCGAGGAAGTCCACTAGAGCTTGCCCTTTGATTGCCTTTTGTGGTACATACCTAATATCAAATCGTGACAGAAGGATGGACCATTTTGCCAGTCGAGCATTGAGAGAACCTGCATTTGTGACAAGGACATTTAAGAGGTTGACCCTCGAGACCAGGTATACTGTGTTGGAAAGCAACTAGTGACGCGGCTTTTGTACGGCGAACATCACTGCAAGACATTCTTTTTCAACTGGAGATTAGCGATGCTCTGCACCTACTAGCATGCGGCTGAGGTAATATAGAGCAGCTTCTTTTCTTTGATCATTTTCTTGCGCAAGCAGAGCTCCTAAAGAGTGATCAAGGGCTCTTGTGTACAAGATGAATGGTTTTCCAGTGGTAGGAGCAGCTAACACTGGAGGTTTTGTCAGGTATGACTTGATGTCTTGGAAAGCAGCTTCACAGTCAGCATCCCAGACAAAGTTTACACCTTTTTTCATCAACCGGGAGAATGGATGGCATTTCCCCGAAAGATTGGAGATGAACCGTCTGATGTAGGCCAATCTCCCTTGAAGCCCTTTGAGTTCTCTCATGGTTCTTGGAGAGGGTATTTCTAGAATGGCTTTGACTTTTATGGGGTCAAGCTCTATTCTAGCTTTCCAAACTAAGAACCCGAGGAACTTACTTGATGAGACGCCGAAGAAGCATTTCAAGGGATTTATTCGCAGTTTGTGTTTGCGAAGTCAGAGGAAGACTTCTCGAAGGTCTTCGAGATGATCTTCTTTTCTTTTGCTTTTGACGGCGAGGTCATCAACGTAACATTCGACCATCTTGTGCTGCATATCTTGGAATATCTTCATCATAGCCCTCTGATATGTGGCACCAGCATTTTTCAGACCAAATGGCATGACAGTGTAGCAATACGCGCCAAATGGGGTCCGAAAAGATGTATGTTTTTCATCTTCAGGATGCATCTTTATTTGATTGTAGCCAGAGAAACCATCCATGAATGTCATTCGCTCGAATCCACAGGTATTATCAATCATTACCTCTGGTATGGGGAGCGGAAATTCATCTTCTGGGCATGCGCCATTCAGGTCTCTATAGTCAATACAGACCCTGATCTGCCCGTTTTTCTTTGTCACAGGGACAATGTTGGCCAATCATTCAGGATGTTGTTCCTCACGGATGAAGCCGACGCTTTTGAGTTCTTGAACTTCTTGTTCAATTTTATCCATCACATCTGGATGGAATCTTCTTTGGCCTTGCTTGACAGGCTTGATGTCTTCTTGAAGATTGAGTTTGTGAACCACTATTTTGGGGTCTAAGCCAGGCATTTCAGCGTAAGACCATGCAAAGCAATCAACGAACTCACGAAGAAAGGCGATATACTCGGGTAACTCATCATCCTTTATATTCTTGCTTATGAATACAGGACGTGGGTTATCTGGTGTTCCCAAGTCTATCTTTTGAACAGGATCTTCTGTTGGAAGGTTCGAAGGTGGTTCCTCCATAATATTTTCGGAGGCTTCCAGCTCAACGAAACCTTTGGGGGTTTCAAGGGCATTTCCAGACCAAGGCTTTGTTCCTTTCCACGGGTCTAATTGATCGGTAATTTTCCCAAGGCTTGCTATGAGCTGATCCCAATCGCCAATTGAAACCGGGTCGAAGTAGGCTACTTCGTTTGGAGATGAGGGTTCTTCTAGGTCAGAAGACCATATGTCTGTGCCATCGGACAACTCTTCATTCTCAGAGAAATCATGCCAATTGGATGAGCTTCCTGGATCTTTGTCAGGTGACTCATCGAAGAGATATCCAGGGAGATCGATGTCTTCATGGACTTGAGATGTTGAGGCTTGGTCAGTATATTGACTTATAAGCCTTTGTGTCAACTATCTCAGGGGAGTGTCGGGATCATACCCTAACCCGTGTGAAGACTTTTCTACATAGCCATAGAGTCTCCAATCTTCCAGCTGGCTTTTGGTCAAGACGGGCCCCAATGGCGTGAGAATACCGCGTCCTTCTCCCAAACCGACTGGGTTTTGAGCGTCATAGCCCATTTTCTTCATAATAGCTTGTGCCACAGAACTATATAAGGATATTTGAGGCATACCTTCATTTTGGAAAGGTTCAAGCATGGAGTTTGATGAAGAAGCATCCGATCTATGGAAAAAGATCAGCTTTTCTTTTGCTGAAGTTACTGGAACAACGAAGGAAGCTGACGTAGGATCTTCTATGTCAGAAGTTGTCTCCATCGGAGTGAGAGCAGGCTGAACTTGCTGAGTGTCAGCTTGGCTTGACGATGTGTAGTCTTCTGGCTCTGAATCCGAATCCGTGTCTTGCATGATAAACATGAAAGAGACAACCAATTTGCCCCCAGGCTTTTGCTTTGCCTTCTTCACTTTAGTTGTGATGACCAAAGGCTTTGAAGGTTTGAGGGAGATGATGAAGGGAGTTTGAATGCTCCCTTCGGATTTACCGGATGGTTCGTTTTCTTCCGGTGATTGTTGAGGAGCCTTGCCTTTATCTTTCTGGGGATTTTCGGCAAAGGGTGCTGTGTGCTTCTCCTCTTCTTCTTTTTCACCTTCATACATTTGTGAGTCTGCAAAGTGGACTTCTTTACCTTTGAAGGGTTTTTTGCCCACAAAGACTCGATGTATTATACCGTCGTCGCCAACAAACTTGATGCAGTGATGTAGAGTTGAAGGGAAAACACCATTCTCGTGGATCCAAGGGCATCCGAGAAGGATGTTGTAGCATGAAGGGGTTTTTATTGTATATACAGTGACCTCAGAAATAAGAACACCGATCTGCAACTTGAGCCAGATTTTGCCGATAGGCCTTTGAGTACTCCCATCATATCCAAAGATAGATATAGATATGTGGCTCAGTTTGCTGGGTGGGATGCCCAACTCTCCGAGAGCCGATGTAGAGATGAGGTTGAGTACAGAACCTGGGTCGATCTGAACTTTGTGCATAGGCATTTCCTTGATGTACCCTGTGAAGTATAGGGGTCGGTTGTGCCTGGTTTCAACAAGTAGGATGTCGTCCTTTGTGAAGGCAATGGTTGCACTGGCTGCTTTTTTAACCGAGAGGCATTCAATGCATGATCCCTCAGTTTTCTTCTTTTCTCCCTTTGAGGAGGCTTCTGAGTTTTTGACCCGATAATCCATTTCAATTTGGAGGACTTGCGGGGCATGTTTGTCGACATCCTGATTCAGCTTTTGGAATTCTGAGATGAGATTATCACAAGTATGCGGAGACATTCGCAACAAATCTAGGATGTGCAGACGTGCAGGTATGTGCTTGAAGTGTTCAATCAAGTCATACTTGAAAGCCTCCTTAGGGCCTGCATGTTCATCATTGTAGCCACTAGGGGCGCTTACAACATCTTTTCCCGAAGGATTTACATATGTAAAGGAAGATTGGTTGTAATTTTTGTGGCAGTCCCGGCCAGAGCGGGTCCCTCTACCAACTTCGAGAGCTTCTTGAGAAGGGTCTTCATTTGGAAGATTGTCTTCAGGATCAAGAGGCTGTCGTTTTTCATTTGCTGAGGATGTATCAGCAGCAGAGTTGCCATCCTCAGTGATTGTGTTGCACGGAGCATTTTTCGGGAATAAGTCCTGAACAGCATCCAGCAACCTTTCTTCTTCGTTGACCAATTCATCATCCCAAGCATCAATAGCTGGGAATTCTTCAGTCAGGAAGGGTGTGAACTTTGAAGTCACAGTCTCAGGAGAAGAAACTTGAGAGGGTGTCATCTCAATGAAAGTCACATGAGACGGGTGGCTCCAGAAGATACATTGCTAGGCATCGCCGGAGTGTAAGTGCTCTCATCAGACGATGCTTCAGAAGAGCTAAAATCCCGAATTATTACATTACAGGAAGCTCTGACGGGAGACGTTGCCTGATCGGAGTCAGACTCATCCTTGGATGTAAGAGGATCGTCTATCCAGCAATTTTCTCCATTTTCAGGAGTTAAGGGAGGATGTACCTGATGGTCTTCAGGGACTTCAGGCTCTAGACTGCGAGGAGGCTCGTTGACGCGGTCTTGCTCTTGTTCTAGAGCGAGACGCTGCAAGATCCTTGCATATTCTTCAAGATCATGCATGGGAGCCAAATCTTCTTCTTCATCAACTCTTTGTGGCTCAACATGGTTGATTTCCACTGGAGCAATGAGAGGTGCTGGGTCAGCAGCATTTTCTTGTACAGCTTCTTGGTCTTCTTCATCATCAGACCAGGATCCTTGTGGCTGTAGAGGGTTATACCAGATTACTAGCATAAGATGAGTCTCAGGAACCCATTCTTCATCGGAGAGGTATTCTCCTGTTTCAAGGGACTCCTCCCACTCGTCTGTGTAGTTGGATTCGAATCCATCATCGGTGTCGCTGGACTCGTATCCATCAATGGAGAATCCAACTACCGAATTGCAAGAGTATGATGCCTCCTGCGTGGCTTCTTTGAATTGAGGTGGCATGAAATCACTGAGAGTGAATTTTCTTACCCCCTTTGAAGTCTCTGGAAGGGATGTTTTTGTTGCCTCCAGTGAAGCGGCAGAGGAAGCCTCTGCCTTTTCTTTGACTTCTTGTTTTGGCTGGGTCTTCTCTTGCCATTTGAGCTTGAGGAGATATTTCCTAGCCTGCCTTCACTGTTGAGTTGTAGGCTTTGTTTTCACGACCTCCCAATTTTCATCTTCCAGGATATCGGGATGTACCCATATGGGTTGTCCGTCTAGTGTCGGGTAAGGAACCAGTTCCTCGGACGCTTGGATTGAGTTTATCACCTTGAAGGAAGTAGTGATCTTCTTCTTCAGTGATTTTGATGTTTGTCCACATGTCACCATGTTGACGGAGGCAGACCCATAGTTTTTGTCAAAGGTTATGACTCCATTTTTCCACATCTCATTTATTTTCTCCCTCATAACGAAGCATTGATTGAGAGGATGCGAGATCATCTGGTGTATGGACAGTACCGAGGATCGTTGGTTTTGCCAACATCACCCGGTCTTTTTGGTTCAGGCAAGTTGAGCTTGCCGTTTGCCACAAGAACCCCGAATATTTCATCAACATCTTCATCAAATGGGTATTTCTTCTCTACTTGTTTTTTGAAGGCATCTGAGAGTTCAGTTCTCTTACCCGCAACTTTGTTTTTAGCTTTCTTTGGTGGCTGAGGAGCTGACTTGGTCTGCACATTGAGGACCTCTTTCTTCTTTGGTTTAGAGGTTGCAACGGCAGTTGGCTCTTTTCTTGATGATTTCTGACTGTTGAGGTCTTTAATTACCGTTTCAGTTTCCATGGAAGCTTCTAGGAGTTCTCCCAGGTTTTTTGATTTGTTGCCGATGATCATGGAGCGGATTCTGGCTCTCATGTTGTTTCGACAGATGTCGACTAGCGACGCTTGTGGCAGTACATCAGAGCATTTGTGCGCCATTGCTTTCCACTTATGAATGAAGTCATATGTTGATTCATTCTCCCCCTGTTTTAGGCGGCACAGCTGAGCCATAGTAGCGGGATGATCCTCACCTTTGAAGTGAGTCAGGAAGCGTGTCTCTAGCATGGCCCAGTTTTGGATGGAGTCCTCCGGCAGAGTGGAGTACCAATCGAAGGCCGTACCTTTTAGAGTACTTGCAAAGAGGCGGATCTGGAGTGCATCTTTATCCGCGATAGCTCCCGTCAGGATCTTGAAGTGGATGACGTGCTGTCTGACTGATCCTTTCCCCATATATGTTTGGAGAGTAGGATGCTTGAATTTTGTGGGGAACGGGACCGAGTCCATCCATAAAGGATATGGTGGCTTGATCCCATGCTCCTTGAGTATATCCTCTTCTTTTGCTTTGGCTAGGATACTGTCTACATCCTTTTTGGTAAGGGCACGTGACTCATTTTCTTCTCCATTTACCTCATCGTCTTGATGATTTGGAGGAGGTTCATTGTTCGCCTGATTTTGAAAGGTGAGGAGAAGGTTTTCTATCAGAGTTTCAATCCTCTGCTGGCCTTGTTCCAACTGCTAGATACAGGTGATCGCATCATCTTGAGGTGGATTGCGGGGTGGTAGCTCATAATTTGTAGCCAAGACATTCATCCTTCGTGATTCGAACGAAGAAACTATCCTGGTGACTGAGCTGGGGCTCATTCTTTTTGAAGAAGAGCTTGAGGAAGGATCACTCTGCCGTCCTTTGCTTGAAGGAGCAGGGGATTCTTCTGAATGTCTTCTTGTCCTGGAGATGCTGCGGGTCATCGGACTTCGTACATGGAATTTTGTTGCTGACTTTTGGCGTCTTCTGGTTTTTCCAACCATATGGACGGCAGCAACTTGGTTGGGTCTTTCTTTTTCGACCCATTTGGGAGAGACTTGAACTGTAGGAGGCTGGGTCCTTTGCTTCTCTAGTCTCTTTTGCCTATACGACGCGCGGTGGCATATGCGACGAGCAATTTGAGCTTCGGTCAGCTCTGGCTGGGCTTTGACGATGAAGGATGTGCTCCCTCTAGCGCAGCAGCCGAGCCTGTCTTCTTTGTAGCTGGGCAAAGAAAGGATGCGAACCCTGTCCTTCGCCTGTTGTAGTGAAGCTTTGAATTTTTGGAGTTCGGCCCCTGTAGAGATGAAGGGTCGAGCTGCAGGTTTGTAGGCCTTAGTAGGTGCTTGCAGAGGCCTTGTGATGCATGATCTGATTTTGGGCTTGTAGGAACAAGCCGGCTCAGGCTGGTTTGACTTGGGAGTCAGGTTGGAGATGGGTCTCTCCTCTTTCATGTTAGCAAGAGGGCAGAACTGGTTCTCCTTGAGTGGGGCCAGGAATGCTAGCTTGGTAGATGTTTGGGACCTTCTCTGTTTTGGTGAAGGTCTTGGGGACCAAGTCTTGGGATAGACCTGGTCGTTTGCTGGTCGAGGCTTCATGGGGCTGGCACGGGCTTCGGGTCTTCTGGTGCTCGCCTTTGGTGTCACGGTAGTGACACGTTGAGAGGCGAGTTTCTGCTTCTTGGAAGGAGTAGTTTGTTCCTCAGGAAGTGGGAATGGTCCCAGCGTCCCAAAGACAATAGTCTGGGGAGTCGAGGTCGACTCGGAGCTTAGAGAGTTGCCGAGGGAGTTGACGCTTTGGCAGCTGATAGGGCGCTTGTAGGTGCGCGTAGTTTGCTTCTGTTGAAGCATAAGTTGGTGCTTGTCCTCGTCGAAGGTAATGGTTAGTGAAGCTGCCATTGTTAGTTTTCGAAAAGTTTCTGAAACAAGACCACATCCATTAGTAATCACAAGAATATAATGATCATAAATGGTAAGTTCTATGATTTTGTCTTTTCAAATTGCTCGAGGAAGATGACCCAAGCAATATGAAGAAGGCAAAACGCCATAAAGGGTACAATTGTTCTGATCGCAGGTATGGTAAGCCCAGGATGAGCATCCCAGTGACTACTAGAAGCAATTGTGAACTTAAATTTGACTTATCGAGAAGCAGAGGTTGCTCGAGGTAAGAATAATATAAAGTTGGAGTTACAAATGTGCCGGTCGCAACACAGTAGACCCTGAAAGGGCGTACTAGTACCGCTAGACACAAATGTTTTGAGACCGCATCCATGAGATGAGATTCTCTATTTTTGAAAGGTCAAGATTGGATTCATCAAAGAGAGCAGATGGTATTTCAATCTGAACACGGGCTCGGCGATTTCTGCGAGCGCCAGTGCTCAGAAAGAAATGAACCATAATTTCTCGGATCTGAATCCAAAAATGACAAGTTTTTTTTTGAAAGGCCAATATCGGGTTCATCAAAGAGAGCAAAAGGCTCTAATCTGAACACGGGCTCAGCGATTTCCGCGAGCGCCAGTGCTCAGAAAGGAGAAGAGCAAGATTTCTCCAATCTAAACCCAAAATGACGGAAGTTTTTTTTTTTGAAGATTTTTTTAAAAAAAAAAATCTTTTTTTTATTTATTATTTTTTTATTTTTTTTATTTTTTTAAAGATTTTTTTTTTGAAAATTTTTTTATTTTTTATTTTTTATTTTTAATTTTTTTTAAAAAAAATTTATTTTTGAAAAAATTTATTTAAAAGACGAGAGAGTACACATAGGCCTCCTAACCCGGTCTTATGAAATCTCGATTGATAGAATTGCCCCCAGGTAAGGGTAGGATTACTTAATGAACCCGTTTGGAGGACCCTTGCCTAGAACAGTCAAGCTGTCTCCACACTCTGGACACGGCTTTTCTTGAATCAACCATGATCAAAGAACGCAGTTCATTTAACCTTAATGGTCTATGTCTTTCTTTATATATATATATATATATTTTTAGATCTTTAATGAACTCATCGAAGAGAAACGATGGCCCAAAACCTTAGTCGAACAGGCTCAACATTTCTGCAAGCGCAATGAACGATAGGAAAGGATCAAGGTTTCTCAATTTTGAATCCAAAATGAAAAATCTGACTTTTTGTTTTTTCGTTTTTTTGTTTTTTTTTAGATCTTTAATGAACTCATCGAAGAGAAACGATGTCCCAAAACCTTAGTCGAACAGGCTCAACATTTCTGCAAGCATGATGAACGATAGGAAATGATCAAGGTTTCTCAATTTTGAATTCAAACTGAAAAATCTGATTTTTTTGTTTTTTTTTCTAGATCTTTAATGAACTCATCGAAGAGAAACGATGGCCCAAAACCTTAGTCGAACAGGCTCAACATTTCTGCAAGCACGATGAACGATAGGAAATGATCAAGGTTTCTCAATTTTGAATTCAAATTGAAAAAATCTGATTTTTTTTATTTTTTTGAAAAGAGAAAGAGTGGAAATAAATTCAAAGTGTTGGAAATAGGGTGGGCCTCTAGGATAGGTTTCAAAAACTTTTGACCCACTTGACGCAGGGATCAACTATCCATAAGGCTATAAAACCCATTCCAAGATCCATGTCCTCAATCTCAGTCATCATGATCAGTAAAACAATTTATCTAGAAGATAAAAACAGCAACTAACAAGCATCCATAATAATCTACAACATGCAAGGAAGTGGATTATACCTTTGGAGCTCGGTTGTGCTCTAATGGAGGAGTTGCGTCTTTCTTTGATGATGAAACGCTTTCACTAATCAAATAGGAATCTCCAAGACCTCTTGATCTTCCACGCTATGACCCGTATCAGATTCTCCTTTTTCTCAAGAAGATGGTGGGATCTCCAAGAGAAAACTACTAGGAACTCTAGGGAGGAACTAGAAGGAATACTAGAAGAGGGAAGAGGAGAAGAGCTCGTGCAACACTTGCACTTAGAGAGCCTTGGGCGTGAATCCCAATGGAAGGAGCAAGCATGGACGTCCAAGGCATCCTCTCCTCTTATTTATAACTTTTGCAAGTTGTCTCTTCTTTACTAATTACAATAGAAGTCTTACTTCCATTAATTAGTAACTTACCATATCATAATTAGAAGTCTCACTTTAAATATGATTAGTATCTTTCTAATTCCTTTCTAATTAAAATAGAAGTCTCACTTCTACTAAAATTAGTAAGTCTACTATTACCACTATTAGAAGTCTCACTTCTACTAGAAATAGTAACTTTCCTTTTAGAGTTCAACTAGAATTAGATACTTTCTAATAATTGGGCTAGCGTGGGGACCACTAGGGATTCCTTAGAAAGCTGGCTCCAACTGGGACTCGCGACCGCACATCTCATGTGTAATCCGGGCCCACAGTTAATTGCAAATAACTCCACTATATAAATGCAATTGAACTCCAGTCTTAGGAATATTATATAGAAGACCCTAAACTTCCACATTACCACAAGTAGACCCCTCTATCAATATCCATGGATCAATTGGACCTGTCTTCCAAACTTGATCCATATCTTATTATCCTTGAGCCCCAATTAATTATAATGATCAATAGGTACCTTTCCAATTAACTCTTAATCGGAATGGGTGCGCACTTACCAATGATAAATCCATTAATGATCAATAGGTACCTTTCCAATTAACTCTTAATCGGAATGGGTGCGCACTTACCAATGATAAATCCATTAATTGGCACAAGGGGATATTAGAGATAGATTCCATCTTGACTATTGAATGTTCCCACAGCTCTACTACCACGTACCCAAATCACCGAGGTGTTGACCTACAGTTGGCCTCACTCATTGGTGACTCAAAGCAAATGAATAGATAGAAACTTGAGTTCATTAATGTCTCAGGATTGAGAGCCTATTGCTAGGGAATTATGAGAGCAGACCTTAAAATAAAGACAGTGTTTATAAGGTGCTTCTCATGGTCCTTCAATACATCCAATGTACCAGCACTATGATCCAGAATCTTCCATTCTGATGATCGAGACAAGTCACACTATCTCATAGTGATCAAAGTACTGCAACCTTGTCAGTATGAGATGTCCAGTCTCATCACTGGTTGTGAATATATTTTAAGTATAAGATTTGTCACACATGTCTCCCGTATGTGGATCTCATCCATACACATGTGTTACATCTAATATACTTGTGGACCCCGGTTCATCTCATGAACCATCATGTCATTCGTATTGGTTATGTGCAAGTATATAATAAATCACCATTCATCTCATGAAAGGAAAGCATGAATATACTGATAAATAAAGAAATTAATCAATTTATTATATCATCTACTGGATTGAGTCCATAAAACTAACACCCTTGCCTAGAACAGTCAAGCTGTCTCCACACTCTGGACACGGCTTTTCTTGAATCAACCATGATCAAAGAACGCAGTTCATTTAACCTTAATGGTCTATGTCTTTCTTTATATATATATATATATATATATTTTTAGATCTTTAATGAACTCATCGAAGAGAAACGATGGCCCAAAACCTTAGTCGAACAGGCTCAACATTTCTGCAAGCGCAATGAACGATAGGAAAGGATCAAGGTTTCTCAATTTTGAATCCAAAATGAAAAATCTGACTTTTTGTTTTTTCGTTTTTTTGTTTTTTTTTAGATCTTTAATGAACTCATCGAAGAGAAACGATGTCCCAAAACCTTAGTCGAACAGGCTCAACATTTCTGCAAGCACGATGAACGATAGGAAATGATCAAGGTTTCTCAATTTTGAATTCAAACTGAAAAATCTGATTTTTTGTTTTTTTTTTCTAGATCTTTAATGAACTCATCGAAGAGAAACGATGGCCCAAAACCTTAGTCGAACAGGCTCAACATTTCTGCAAGCACGATGAACGATAGGAAATGATCAAGGTTTCTCAATTTTGAATTCAAATTGAAAAAATCTGATTTTTTTTATTTTTTTGAAAAGAGAAAGAGTGGAAATAAATTCAAAGAATTAGAAATTTCCAAAAAATCTCATCTCATTTTTTTTAGATGCGGAATCCAACATAGGCCACCAATTAGAAAGTAGTCAAGGAATCAAGAAAATAAGTATAAGCATAGAGCAATAGATATGATATGCAAATATTTCATTTCTAGCTTCGTGTTCTCAAATGAACGGGTCCCACCGAGTGTGCCAGCTTGATGGACCGCGCTTCTGCCTGGTCCTACCGAGGTCGGCGGTTGTGGGAGTCCGTTGGGTCCGACCCTTTCGTAACCGGGGGGCAAAGGCGTGCATCAACATTTCTTTTGTGGGGGTGTGCCAGATTTTCCATTTTACTTGGAATTGCAAGTGGTGATCCGGAGATCAACCTTCGCAAGTAAAAAGGAAATCAACTTCTTTCAAGTTCTCCATTACAAATATATTTAAGAAAAAAGACATTTTCTTCATTTGCCGTGAAAGGCGATTTTTTTGGCGTTCATAGCCGATTTTTTGGCATTTATAACCGATTTACAATCCTTATCAATAATGAAAGACAAGAGTTGTGATTTTTGTCTCTTTTGAAAAAAATACAAACTACAATGAAAAGCAAGAAAAGGAGGATCTAACTTCTCAGGAGATTGTGGGGGACTCGTTCAGATTGACGATCGCAAGCCATATGTGGACTTCGCCATCATCCATGCAGATGAGAACAGAGGATGCTATTGATTCGCTTGGCTTGGCTATAACCTCAGGTTTTTAGAGAACAAAGACCAAAAGGAGGTCCTATGTCCAATAAAAAGCCGAGTAGACGGGCTGAAAACCCACGTCTAAGCCATTTGGAGGCAGAAGGAGAAGGCAAGGACCTTGGGGGGGGGGGGGTACCCCCCAAGGGACTTTTGTCACCTTATAGCGGTGGTCGGTGTAGAACTTCCGTAGATTTTTCTCTCTTTTCTTTCTCTGAATTTCTGTGCTTTGTCTGTGTCTCCGTGTTTTTTCCGATCTCTATGGTTTTTCCGATCTCTTTGTTTTTTTCGATCTCTGTGGTTTTTCCGATCTGGATTTCTTTGGAATGCTCTCCTATTTATAGGCTTTTAGGTAGCCATTTAGGAGGGTTTATGAGCCTTAATTGTCATAAAGCTACATAAAGGGAGGAGTTACAAGATTGAATTCTTTATTTTGTAACTCCTTTTTCTTGGCTTTTGATTGGCCGGAGGAGATCGAGGGTATTTAATTGCCTTTAATCGCCATGATGGGAGGAGTTTCATGGGTTAAATGCCATGAATCTCTTGACTTATAACTCCCTGATGCTTGCTTCTGATTGGTCCGTCCAAAGAAATGGATTAATGACTGTAATAAAGCTAGTCAATTAATCGCATTAAGTGGTCGTTGAGCAGTTGAAGAGTCGTGGGCCGTGCCGCGTCTTTTAGGATTCTTCTGACGATGATCATCGATGGATCTTCATGTAGATCGACATCGGATGACCATGTAACTTCAGGTGTTGGTTGCCAACAGCGGGTCGGTGCCATCTGTCCTGTCGATTTCTCAATCGGTTGGGTAGAAAGCACACTTTTTTTGGTTGACCGAGTAGCAATCAATGTTGTCTTCGATATTTTTGATGATTAACCCGTGTTTTTGACGGATGTCAGAGGATTTGGTGTCTCAAAAGTATGAATTTTGAAAAATACCAGAGGCCGGACGCTTTGAATCACGAAAAAACGGCGAAAAACGGGGTTTTCGGGGCCCACCGGGCGTTCCCGGACCCCAGGGTCGCCAGCGACCCTGGCCCAAGGTCGCAGGGGTCTGCGACCCTGGGGGGGTTTTTTCCCCCTTTTGTCTCGTTTTGTGTTCGTTTTTGCTGTTTTTCAATTCTTTTTTCTTCTGTATTTTTCCTTGACATTTTTGATCATTTATTGGCCTGATTTCCCTGTAGAAAATCTGATGAGAATCCTTGCATTTTATTTTGCAAAGTTTCCAATTTTCCGAGAAAGCCGAAGACTTTGTCGCGCAGAGCTGCCGATTTTCCGTCAAAAGCTGAAACTGGGAGAAACGATGTCGGAAATGACCTGAAATTTGGGGTGAAGCCTGCTGAGCAATAAATAAAACCAACCATAGGCTTTTGTTTGAGTTTTGAAGCCGTTTGGGGTTCTATCACCAGTAGACTTGCTTTTGTCGCGATGAAGATGTCGCGGCTTGATGTGCGGTCAACCGATGTCCGATTGACTTGAAATTTGACAGGGAACCTATTGGAGTCGTTTTAAGATGATCCATAGGCTCTGTCTTAGAAACCATGGTCCCGGGGAGCTTCGCCGCCGAGAGGCCTGATTTGGCTTTCGAGCGTCAAAGTATGGTCAAATGTTGTCGAAATGACCTGAAATTTGACGTGTAGCCCTTTGTAAGCATTTTGAAGCTGTCCATGTGCTATATCTGATGAGTGATGGCCTCGGTGGTTCTCGCCGCCGAGAGGCTTGATTTAGCTGTTCGAGGGTTGATGTAGGGTCAAACGTTATCGGTTTGACTCGGAACTTAACGTGGAGCCTCTTGGATGTATTTTGAGACCATCCATCGGATTTGATGGAAGATTTGGTGTCTCCGATGTTTTCGCCGCCGGGAGCTCCTTTTCAGCTGCCGGAGAAGCGAAGTTAGGCCAAATGATTTTGAAATGGCCCGAAACTTCTTGTGTACTCCTCTTTTGGCTGTCTTGAAGGATCTTGCAGTTTTTGTTTGATTCTGATAAGATTTGATTTTTTGGAAGTAGCATTGCCTATTTATGGCAGGTTGCGACTTCATGTAGCTCTTTGGATCTTGAAGAGGCAAAGTGACATTTTTGGTGTCAACACCTAAATTTTCAGTTAACTTGCGAGCCTGATAGTAGGACTCAGCAAGTTTTGCACCAAATGGGAGCACTCGATGCAACAACTGGAGGAGCATATCGAAGGACTTGTCAGACCACTGATTCAATGCCTTCAAATGTAACAACTCAACAATAAAGGATAATTTACTGAAGTCATTGCATCCAGGATACAATTCTGTCTGCGCATCGTCTAGAATTTCAAAATATCTCTGGGCTTCTTCATGGGCACCAGAGCGAGGATTACTCCCACTCGCCCCCTTGGTCTCACAGCTTGTGTATTCGGGTGCCATCCCGCACGCGATATCACTTAGCATCGCAATCATTGGATCAGTTTCTGGCGTATCTTCCACCTGAATCTCATCTCTTTCCTCTATGCGACAAGAAACATACTCTTCTCCATGTCTTATCCATTTCGTGTACTGCTTCAAGGATCCATTCAGAATCAGATGCTCTCGGACAAACTCTCTTTTGTAATAATACTGATTCGCACATTTTCTACATGGACAACTGATGAACTCATTGTCAAACCCATTGGTAAATTCCATGAACTGTTTAATCCCTTCCATGTATTCCATAGACGTCCTATTCGGTAAATCAATCCAACTCTTGTCCATCTCGGTAACTATTTCTGTGGAAATCTAAAATGAGTAAGCACAATTAGCTAAAGGTAACGTGCATCATGCAAGTCACCTATCCATAAACTGCAAAATCCTTACTATAGGGTGGATGGTCCTATCCCATTCGAGAATGCACGATCCAACTTGTACTCAACAACTCGAATGCTTCGTCCCCTAGTCAGACGAAATTTCGGCAGCATGTCCGCGTGGTTCTCCAGTACACGACACAGATACAACATCAGTCGTACCTATGTATGTACCCAGAGAACAATGGGACATCAACTGAAACTATATCTAACATCAGACTTGCATGAGCTATTGAGTATAAGATGGATAATTGCATTCCCAAACTGTCCAAACTGGACAATTCAAGAATCGCATACGACAAAGTTCGAAGGTACATCACAAGAATAACGAATGAAGTCAAAGACCCATTCTGTCGCGTCAAGGATTACCGAACAGATGTCATACACAATTCTCGAACGGGTCTACGTTTCAATAATGCATGCAAATGAATAAAAGTTTCCAATTTCATTGAAAGTTTCCAATTTCATTGCTACCATCATAAAAGAATAAGAAGAAAGAAGAATGGTGTAGACCACATATATATGTAAACTAACACAATTTTCGTCATTAAAACATTAAAGCACTAGTAACAGTAAGCAATCCAACATTAAAACCTAATCAATCCCAACACCAGAAAGAACAAAACTTTCTCAAAAACTCTACAGACACAATAGTTCGGAAATGGAGTTTGAACATTCTCACACTAGGGTACTGGGTATCAACATTGGATGATATATCAGTAGTAACTGGTGTGGTATCTATGTCAGACGTGCTCCTCAAGTGTACCAAATATTGCATACTACATTTGAAAATTAACAATCCTTATAACGAAAACATAAAAACATTAATTAAAAGTATCTCTATAATTAAAATTAGACATATATGTGTACCCTACAAAAAAAATCCATGCCCTAGCAACATAACATATGTTTCATCATGCAGATAAAGCTCAGCAAACCAAATAATCAATTCAAAATATGATTTGTGCATTATCTATCCCAAAAAAGAGTAAAAGAAGAAAAAGATTCTCGTGTTTATAGGAGAATGAAGTAATGCAAAGGGAATGGAAGATCAGTAAGAAAAGTCTATTGATGAAAAATGATCTGTAAGATGAAAACTCAATATCTCTAGCTGTGTGGGTTGATGTCAAAGAGTGAGCAAATAAATGCCTGAAAGATTTTCCAAATTTGAACAAATCTATGATCAATCATAATCAAACAATTTTTACTAATTGGTCCAAGACAGTTTACCCAAAACTAGCAAAAATCAGTTGTTTTTTTTTTTCCAATCACACATGATATCCTATACATATGCAAAGTGCACCCAATAACAAGGTATTCAAGTTCTTCAGAAGCCTTTTGTACCAATAAAATTAGAATTAGAACTAAATTGTTCATTGAGGTCATGATAAAGATGTCCACCAGCTGTCTACACTGAGGTTTCATCTTTTTCTTCCTTCACTTTTACCTAGGAAAAAAAAGTTTTCTTCCTTCATGAATTTTTCCCTGTAGTTGACATTCGCCAATGCTTTCTACCATTGCAATTATTTTCTTCCAAATGAGATAACCAACAATTTTGTTATGTATATTTTCTTCACTTTCTAGGATCCTTTAGACCTCTACACTTTTCTTATCCAGGTATTAAAAGGTGCTCTCTTGGTTTTTGTTCATCATTTTGGCTCTTTTTCAAATAGTAACAAAAGGGGCAACTTTTTCAAGAAGACATCAATGTTTCATTTTTTCTTTTTGGACACATTTTCTCATATAATTTTTACACTATGAAAATTTTTCTTTTTTAATTGAAACGGACATAACAAAGGTCTATTTGGAAAAAGGGTATAATTGAAATAGCTATATTTCAAACAAGTTTTAATTGAGTCAGTTCTATTTCAAAAGAAGAGTTTCCAAACAGGCCCTAGTGTTGTGGGTTATGGGTGCAACTCGGTCCAACTCGCGCCATAATGTATATTTCTAGCTTTTTTTTTCCTTTTCTTTTCTCTAAAAATTAACTGTATACTGGCTATATTTCATTAATTGCATTTAACCTCAACAAAGAACATGGAAAGAAAATATAAGCTTCACTTTGCCATATTGGAAGGTTTGGCCAGTGAAGAGTGAGGATCAAGTTAGTAGGATATTTGGGAAGAGTCTACAATCAGTTGTTCTTATAATCTGAATTTCTGGACCACCGAACAAGTGTGCCATCATGTGAAAAATTCAAGGTCTGACATCGGGTTGCGGATGAAAAAGAAAATCTCCTAGCTACTAAGTACGTTTCTAGGATTCATTCTCGTGCTTAAATACCAATCTTTCAAAAATCATTTTAGATAACAGTGATTATACCTACTTGTATTTTATCATTTTTTTAGGATAATCTGTTCAACTTCACCTGTTAATAATGTAATCACAAAGGATGTTGAGGCCCATGAATGCTTTGCAAAATTATTTTCCTTAATAACGCATATACATTAGGTGCTTTTATTCCCAACCTTTTGCACCCATTTGGATACTCGTAAAGCGAGTGAAGAAGGTAAATGTATTTGGATAGCCTGAATTACCTATAAGTAACAAATGCTTTATTCTCTTCCATATTCAATCACAGGTAAACAGACCAACTCTATTCACAGGTAAACTAAGTGCAGAGCAACTGAGTTTCAAGGATCCAAATGGGGCCTTCAGAAAACCACTTTCCTTTGTCTTGAGAAATCAGAAGTCAGGATTTCATGAATATTTCATTTATCATATTTCAATGGGCAATTGGATTTTTCAATCACAAAACAGAGAGATGAAAATTCTCTGTAAAACCAGTAAACTCATGATTCTGAATCATTAGCCCACACAGAACAAAGCAAAGAAAACTTTGTCTTATCATCGACATCACTAATACCACAAGAAATCAAACAAATATAAGCAAAAGGAAGAACTGTATAAATGACCCTTCAATGAAAAATGAATACCCAACTATAATCATAGTAAATTAAATTCTAATAATGTAAGAAGTTCGACCTACATCTTGGATTTCTAGGGCAAGCACCCAAAATCAAATCAACAGTTTCATCATCAACAACAAACAACAATATATACTTTGAATATTCACATAAAGCAATGGAAAAAGAGAAGAGGGAGGAAGAAGAGAATAAAAGAAAAGAGAGGAAAGAGGGAATATGCAGTGAAATGTAATGCAGTGGGAGTGTGATGCAGGGGAAGGTGGAAGAGACACTCAACTGTAAACGAGGTGTTTCTTCCTCTGGAGTTCTACGTCAATGTTTCTTCCTTCCTAGAGTTCCACGTGAATGGGGGTGCTACCTCAACAATTGGTTCTGTGACTGGATGATTCTCGTGGGGAACTTCGGCGCAGGGTGATGGCCAGGGTGATGGCTTGCATGGGGTTCTAATGGAGGACGAGTGGGTGTGAGGGCTGGAAAGGGCGATGGAGAGGGGATGAAGATGGTGATGATGATGATGTGGATCTCGGGTGGTCGGTGTGTGCAGAGATGGCGATGGGGGAGGTTTCTGTGCTGAGAGTGAGATGGTGATCGCTGGGAGATGGGATCTGGGGACGATGGGTTGAGAGTGAGATGTGAAGAGATTGAAAAGGAGAGATGGGGTGAGAGTGTTGGCTGGTGTCAGAGAAGAATGGTGATGAAGATGGGGGATCCTGGAGATCTACGCCTGTGTGAAGAGATAGAGAGGGCTGGAAAGGGCGATGGAGAGGGAATGAAGATGGTGATGATGTGGATCTGGAGTGGGTGCTGTTGCACAGAGATGGCGATGGGGGTACCAAATCCGAAAGGGAGACGCTGCGACGAGGAGGGATCCGAGCGCGAGACAGAGGGAGAGGGAGATGGAGGGAGAGAGAGAACGGCGATGGCATCTCCAGCGCAACAGATCAGTCCGGCGGTGGTGTGTCTGGTGCGGGAGGAGGTCAGAGCGTGGGAGCAGGGAGCAAGGGAAAAAAAACGGCGGTGACGCAGGAGCGATTTCTACGACATAGAGGGTGAGGGAGAGGAAGGGAGAGGGAGAATCGACGCAAGAGATCGGGAGAGGGAGAGGGAGAGGGAGAGTGCAGACGCGGGAGCAAGGCAGAAGCAGGGGAGAAAAACATGGGAAAGGGAAAACTGTGAAGAAAAAGGGTTTCATTAGGCCTTTTAAGAAAGGGCTTTTGCGACCGCCTATGGCGGTCGCTAATGAGACTATTTGCGACCGCCATAGGCGGCCGCCCGCGTTTTGGTGAGCCAATACTCAAATTTCTAGTAGTGTGAGTAACCGATCATCCTGAGTATCTAATGTCTCCAAATAAATGTGGGCATGGAACCTAGTTTTGGATTCGGCAAAAATTTGGATTGGGATCTTAAACATTTTGATCAGAGAATCGGACATGTTTCAACCTAAGGATCCAGATTCAGGATGATTATATTCACTAATTAAAAATATATAGGTTTTAAGGGCCTACCATAGCTTGAGTTAAATTCATAGTTGAGTCTTCACAACTTTAATCATAGTACCGTTTAATAGCCTCATATGTACATTTACAAAACTTATATTCGATCATATTAATGCACTCCACATCTCATTTTGGATCCAAATCTAGAACTTGATCTGGTTTTTCTTTTTCTTTTTTAAGTTGATACCTCATTTAGATACAACACATAGGTATTGTTGTCAGATCTAGATCCAAATCTATAAAGACAAATCCTAGTCTGGATCAACCATGGCCCTGCCCCAAGTCTGAGCCATTTGCATTGAGCCCAGCCCAAAAATCAGAAGGGATCTTGAATTATTGGGTCAAGTTCAGGTGGGTTGCCCACTCCTAGGTCTAAGGATACTCCCGGACCAGGTTGGATAGGAACTAAGCCAGTGCAAGCCCTGCCCATTTAGCTCTCAAGTGTAGTGTTATAGCCCAAATCCAATACTTGGGCCTACAATTTAGCCTGAGACCCAGCCCATTTTCCAAAGCACAAACATCAGTATCTGTTAGATTTGTTGCACTACATTATCCCTATAAGCATTTCATAATCGGGCTAGGCACCTTGGCCCAGGTACAGTCTAAGGGCCCAAAACAAGAACCCAAATCCAGTCCAATGTGGGTGAACCTCTGCTGCCGCTCAGTCTGGCCGAGCCCAGGAGCATCCATGCCTAGGTGCAACTGATTTGTGGAGGCTGCCCATTCTTGGACCTAAGCATAACTTCCGACAGGCCCAAAATGAAAGCTTTCATGGATCTCATACATATCTTATTCAGTCCTGAAACTCTTAACCCGCCCTCCTGAAGTGGAAATCAGGTCAGACTCAATTGACTCGGTACCCTTCAGTTGTGTTTTGTGTCAACCTGGACAGTTAACGGTGAGTTGCTCGAACTATTGTGAGTGGCCCCCTGTCGGTCATGCAATCATGTGCATAAATTCGTCCCGGAATTGTCTACATGATACATCTGGTAGCCAATTTCGCCTTTAGACTTTCCAGCATCCAAAGCCAAAACTGTTTAGACCTGTCAACTTTAACATGATAAAGATGCTACAGACCATAATAAAAAAAAATTTCGATACAAACGTAGGACGTTTACGTGGGTCATTCCTCATTTCTACTTTATTACAGGATCAACGAATGCGTGATGCATGGGATCAGAGGCCCAAAGTTCAACTAGATGATGATGAGATGAGGTCAATCTTTGGACTTCTTCCATCAGCCAGATGGTAGCTTCAGCTTTAACATGGATGAATGATGGTATCCAAGGGTAGGTGTTCATCATCTGTCCCAATCCTCATCCCATCCCACTATGAGCGTGATGTTGGTGAGGTAGTGTAACAGCTGTCCATATAATTTCTTTAATGATTTGGCCAACCCCTGCCATGTTGTGAATGGGATCACAGACCCGCGATTAGTAGGGATAGGGATATGCTTCATGTATTCCTAATACATCACTACTCTTTTGATCACTGCAGCTGCACCATTTAACATGTTTATACCATCCAGCACTAATTGCAGAGAGGCCTATGCACTACACCATTTCAGGGCTTTTACAGCGTGCAATGCGCGCCGTGAATGTATGTTTACGGCTCACGGGGGTCGTGCCGTAAAAGCGCCTGCCATAAAAGGGTTGAACTATTTACAGCGTACATATACAGGCCGTAAGTAGGATCAATGCAGGCCGAAAATGATGCTCTTAGGACTTTTTGGACCAGATTTATGGCCTCCTAAGCAGGCCGTAAATACTAAACTTTTACGACGCAAACTGAGTGTCGTTAAAGCATTGGTGTGCTTAAGTTTATGGCACACGTAGTAAGCCGTGAATACTTAAAATGAAAAATATTTTACACAGCTTGCATTTGTGGGCTGTAAATGGGTTGTGTACAATTTGATTAACGGCTCCAAATGCAAGCCGTAATTAGGTATATGTTTTTACAACTTTCAAATGCAGGCCATTAAAGAATTGGCGAGTTTTAATTTACGGCTCGCAAGACGCGTCTTTTTTTTTTTTTATAAAAAAAATTTAATTATTTTTTAATTAAAAAAAATAAATCAGGGTCACTACCAGTTGACCAAATGCAAGAGACATAGTGGTGACGAAGATGAATTCATGTGTAATTCAATTAAAAAGATAAAACCAGTTAAAGGTGTTATATAGAGTATAGACATCTTTCTCTTTACAGTTGTCTATCTCGATCCTGCATATTCAAGTTCACAATTACTGTCGAGCACCACTAACATAACTGCAGCATATATCTTGTACCAGGTGAGCAATCATTTTCTTTCTACAATACTAGTTCCTCCTACCACAAGCAACAGTGCAAAAATAAAGTTTAGGTAGTCAAAAATTGCCTCAAATTAGAACCAAAATAACCACGAAAATAATGTGTAAAACGTACACTAAAAATTAGAATCTGCCAAGATCAAACCAATAAACCCCTATATCAGTTTTGTAGCCACTATTTTTTTTCCTCTTTTTTTACACACTCTGATCTTTCCTACTCTTCCTCCTCTCACACACACACACTAAATAACACACCCTCTTAATAATGACCTCACCAAGATAAAAACAACTAAACAAAACCAATAAACTCTCATATCAGTTTTGTAGCAGCAACTTCAACCACCCAACCACCAAAAATAGAGCCAAAGCCAATACACACCTACCAACTAAGTTGATCAGCAGCCAAACACCCTACACAAACACACACACACAACCTCAACTCTCTCACTAACCTAGGGAAAATAATTATGCAGCAGAAGAATAACCTAGGTAACACCAATACTAAAAATGAGGCATGGCCCCAAATATTGAACTGAATCATCCCAAACAAAATTTTTGATTCAGTGCTCGAAAAATACATGGAGTACAATTTTAAAAAGTGCACATGCACCATAGATCAATCAGAAGTGTCACTATAAATAACTAAGATGGGTAAAGTTTTTATTTCCAATAATAAATAAATTAGCAATACAGAA
>WHSA01000678.1:0-328470 GCA_012931725.1 Litsea cubeba | reverse complement strand
CACTGGATGGTCTACTCTTGCCAGTAGACTCCACGGAAGCTTGCCTCTGTGCCGCTTGCATCCAAGCACCAAGTTCGGCTTCCTCCTGTTCTAGCTGCTCTAAATCCTCATCAGGTATTTCTCGAACAGCTTCAGAACCAATGACGCCCTGGTCACCGAGAAAGCCTATCTTGTGCTTCTCTTTAGAAAGGAAGGCCCAAACTTCCTCTCGCCGGACGCCATCCGACTTTCCAAGGCCCTTTCCAGATGCCAGCTTCACATCAAGCTCCTTCTTGGAAAGCCCCCGATATGCCGAAAAGCTCCCCGCGAACCACTTCGTAAAGCCGGCAGTCCAGGAAGTCAACAACACAGGATAAGAGATCATGGCTGTAGTGTCTTCAGCACTATAGAAAGCCCATGCATTTCTCCCGTCCTATAAATCTCCAAAGCGCTTCACCATGCTTGAAGGCGCTCCAACAACGCCTTGAGAAAAGCCCAGCTGCAAAGCAAAGCGAGAGGGTACATACGGCTGGATGTCAACGAAAAGATGTCTGCGGTACACCATCGTGCCGACACGTATGCTGAAAAGCCACTCTCTCTCTGCATTCGTCAAGGAGTAATGCCTTCCCGACCCCGCCCTAGTAGAGTCTCGGGAGGCACCAAAATCAAAAGCCTTCTTCCGCAACTCCGGAGAAAGTTCACTGAAGACTGCCCCATCTCGACGTCCCTGAACCGTCGGATCCTCATGCGGGCAAACAAAAGCGATTCGGACACGGCTTTGCCCTTAGCCAGTCGAATCATTAGAGGATCATCATCCTGTGCAGCACCCAGCCGGTGGAAGCCAGGACAGTGGTACACGTACCACGAATAAAAGATGTGGGCTGAAAATACCCTATTCATGGGAAGCCTAAGCCGAACCAAAAAAGCAGCAGCCTGCAGTTCGGTACACAGGTAGGAGTAAAGAGCTGGCACCAAAGCAAGCTGCTCTCCAAACGCCATCTGACAAGCCGGAAAAATACAATGCGGCCTGATGTGCGTTCCATCTCCTCCAGCAAAAATAGCCTCACCAAGCCAATAAGTGAGGTAAACAGCGAGATCTCTTCGCAGTGCAATGTCAGGACATATGGCGTTTGTACTCGCACAGAAATCTCTCAACTCTTCTTGCATGGCTAAGATCTTCTTCGAACTTGGATCCTGGGCCCTGGCTTCTTGGGTCACACTATCAGAAGACTCCCTGCTGTCAAAAAAGTTGGGGAACGAAGAGCTAGAACTCTTCCAACTGCTGGATCTAACTTTCAAACCCTCCTTCTCCTTCAAAAAATCATAAAAGGCGACGAGCTGAAAGTACAGAAGCCTGAACTCCTCAGACTGCCACTCAAGGACGCTATCAATCGGCATAAACTCCTCATAGAGTTTGCCAAGGATGGGCAATCCAGTAATGGCTCTCAGCTCCTTCAAAGAGAAACCATCTCACCATTCGTCACAACGAAGGTATTGGTTTGTGGGAGGAATGACTCCAGCATAGCATGAAGGCCTCGTCGGGAAAGATCACGGTCTCCCTGAAGGCGTGGACTACATCAAAAATCCCGGCTTCCTTCAAAACGGCACCACCAATCAGCAGGACGCGATCAGTCCACGACTTCCACTCGGAGTCAACATTGAAACGGCCACGAAGTCGAAAAGGCTTTATCCAATTGCTGCCGTCACCGCTGAAAATACCAAGGCCCACCGGTCTCAAATCGACCGACGAATAATCAGAGCCCTGGTAGCCGCTGCATGGCATCAACAGGTCCATGTCAGCAGGCGACCTCTCCATATATCTAGGAGAACCGCCAACTAAAACCCCGGTCTTGATTACATTTGTCCTTCTCACCCAGCTTGGATGATCTTCCCTCTTAGAGCACGTGGGGGCAAGGCTCAAGATCGAGACGGTGCGATCAAACATCGACCGGGTAGCAACTGTCTTCTTCTCACCATCTGCTGTGAAAGAGAACTGAAAACATCTCCTCTGGTATGTCATGTCATCAGGGATGGCATCACCAAAGAAGAAGGTAGGCTTGGGTAAAACACTCTGATCTTCCATCACCCATGGATGACTGTTTACCATGATCTTATAGAATTCCTCTCCCTTGAGAGCGATCAGTCGCTGCCTCATCTCATCTCTGTTGAGGGAGTCGCACTCTTCCAGACTTCTCTCAACATACTGGACCTTCTCAAAGGCCTGCTGAACGGCCAGATTAGAAGATCTAGCAGATCGACGAGGTACGCTTGTAGCAGGTTCTTTACCCTTGTTCGTTCTGGAAGAACCACCTGCAAACGATGGAAAAGAAAAAGATCAAACTTCAAAATGACAGAATCTCGCTAAAAAAAATCTGGCGAAATTTTGACATGATGCCGGGGCAATTCCGAAGAAAAGGAACTATCCCGAAAAAAATAAAAAGCTTGAAGATGGGCTCAACATTGCTGCGAGCTCCGAAACTCCAAACTTTTGAAACCTCAAAGTCTCCGCAAAATCAGGAAGGGCTCAACATCGCTGCGAGCTCCAAATTCCCAAATTTGCGAAAACTTCCAGGTATGCTATCACGTCATGCTACAATTCAATTTACAAAAAAATATACATGCATGAACATCTTGGTTTGCAAAAAAAAAAAAAGCATTATCATGATGAGCAAAAAAAAAAAGAAAAGAAAACTTTCTCAAAAAAAAGGAGAAAGAAAAAGAACAAAAAAAAAGAAAAGAAACTTTCTCGAAAAAAAAAAAGAGAGAGAAAGAAAACAAAAAAAAGGAGAGAGAAAAAGGGGCTGGCCCACAAGCCACGTGGCCGTACAGCCAGATCCGTACGGGTCTGTCCGTACGGCCCACAAAAGAAAAAAAAAGAATACAAAAAAAAGAGAATAAAGCATAAAAAAACGTGTAAGAAAAAGAAGAAAAAGTGCAAACACGTGAAAAAAAAAGAAAAGAAAAGAAAGAACTTTTTTTTCCTACAATGGAGTTTTCTTAAAAAAGGGAACTTACTTGAAGCCATTGATGGAGAAGAAGAAGAAAAGTCATGAAGATCTTGAAGAAGAGGAACTCTTGGTCTTGAAGCCCTCTTGGGATTGTTGCAAAAGAAAGCAATAAGAGCAAGAGATCCAACATCCTCATTGCTTTTATAGAAGAGAGCAAACCAAAGAAGGAAAGAAGAAAGAGGTAAGTGTTACTAATTAGTAACCTTACCAAAAGAAAGAAATTAGAAGATTCTTTCCCAAAAGAAAGATATCTTGAGGGATTCTCTCCCAAAAAGAAATCAATGAGAGATTTTCTCCCAAATGATAGGATCAATGAAAGATTCTTTCCCAAATGAAGATATCCTGAGATTTTCTCTCCCAAAATAAAGGGAACATGAGAGATTCTCTCCAAGTAAAGATATTCTTAGATATTCTCTATCCAAACGAGATATTTTTGGATATTCTTTATAAAAATGACACCATATGAGATCTAAGCCATTTCAAAAGCTTAAGGTCCCATGGGTTAGCCCATATGAGCCAGGTTTGACCACCTAGGCACTAAATAAAAAATAAGAAAAAATAAAAAAATTGGGCTTTTAGTCAAAGAGAAATCCCTCTTACCAAGAGCATACAAAAATGGTTCCATGCCTCTTTTGAGTTGATTCGACCATACAAAAGAGAATTCCAAGCCCTATGAGCTTCGGAAAATCAAACCATCCAGCCTCATCTACCAAATTGAGCCAAAATCTTGAAATTGACATTCTGCAAAATTCTAAAGCAAATCCTAGTCCCCTAACTTGCCACATACAGCTTGTTAGGTCACAAGACCAAAACCAAAAACCAAAACCTGATCCCCTAACTTGCCATATACAGCCTGTTAGGTCACAAGATCAAAACCAAAATTGATCCCCCAACATTCCACATACAGTTTGTTGGGTCACACGGTCAAAACCAAACCCGACCCCCTAACCTGCCACATACAGCCTGTTAGGTCACAAGGTCAAAACCCAAATCCAAATCCCTGATATCATCTTCAAAAGTTTGCCTCGAGATGGTACGTGATCCCTTACACTACCATAAAATTCCTCTGGAAGCTCAAAAGGCTACAAATACCAAAAAGAAAGACTGCTCATAGACTCTTGGTCAAGTCACAGGCTCTCCTTCACAAATCTCTTCGAGGCACATCGACTACAAAAGTTAAGCAACTCGTCGCTGCACCTCGAGGGGGCATTTGTTGACACCAAAAATGTCACCTTACTTCTTCAAGATCCAAAAAGCTACATGAAGTCGCAACCTGCCATAAATAGGCAGTGCTACTTCCAAAAAATCAAATATTGTCAGAATCAAACAAAAGCTGCAAGATCTTTCAAGACAGCCAAAAGAGGAGTACACAAGAAGTTTCGGGCCATTTCAAAATCATTCGGCCTAACTTCGCTTCTCCGGCAGCTGAAAAGGAGCTCCCGGCGGCGAAAGCATCAAAAACACCAAATCTTCGATTAGAGCCGATGGATGGTCTCAAAATACATCCAAAAGGCTCCACGTCAAGTTCCGAGTCAAACCGACAACGTTTGAACCTACATCAACCCTTGAACAGCTAAATCAAGCCTCTCGGCGGCGAGAGCCACCGAGGCCATCACTCTTCAGATAGAGCACATGGACGGCTTCAAAATGCTTACAAAGGGTTACACGTCAAATTTCAGGTCATTTCGACAACATTTGACCAGACTTTGACGCTCGGAAGCCAAATCAGGCCTCTCGGTGGTGAAGCTCCCCGAGACCATGGTTTCCAAGACAGAGCCTATGGATCATCTTAAAATGACTCCAATAGGTTCCCTGTCAAATTTCAAGTCAACCGGACATCGGTTGACCACACATCAAGCCGCGACGTCTTCATCGCGACAAAAGCAAGTCTACTAGTGATAGGACCCCAAACGGTTTCAAAACTCAAACAAAAGCCTATGGTTGGTCTTATTTATTGATCAAGAGGCTTCACCTCAAATCTCAGGTCATTCCGACATCGTTTGACCCAGTTTCAACTTCTAACGGAAAATCGGCAGCTCTGCGCGACAAAGTCTTCGGCTTTCTCAGAAAATTGGAAACTTTGCAAAATAAAATGCAAGGATTCTCATTAGGTTTTCTACAAGGAAATTAGACTAATAAATGAAAAAAAAATGTCAAGGAAAAATACAGAAGAAAAAAAGAATAAAAAAATAGCAAAAACGGACACAAAACGGGACAAAAGGGGGGAAAACCCCCCCAGGGTTGCCGGCGACCCTGGAGCCCGAGATCGCCGGCGACCCTGGAGCCCGGGATCGCCGGGAGGGCCCCGGAAACCCCGTTTTTTGCTATTTTTTGGCGATTCGAAGCGTCTGACCTCTGGTATTTTTTAAAATTCATACTTTTGAGACACCAAATCCTCTGACATCCGTCAAAATCACAGGTCAATCATCAAGAGTATCGAAATCAACATTGATCGCCAACCGGTCAACCAAAAAAACGTGTGCTTTCTACTCGACCGATCGAGAAATCGACAGGACAGATGGCACCGACCCGCTGTTGGCAACCAATACCTGAAGTTACTTGGTCATTCGATGTCGATCTACATGAAGATCCAAACGGTCGGATCCAAACGGTCGGATCCAAACGGACTCCCACGTCCGCCGACTTCGGTAGAACCGAACAGAAGCGCTGTCCATCAGTTAATGGCAAGGAGGTAGTGAAGGGAAGAAGAGATTGAATAGTAGTGAAGTAGAGAGATAGAGATGAGTGAAGGGATGAGTCAAACGGATGATGAGGCTTTATATTAGGATAAGTATGGAAAATATGGATTTAGTCCTTGGTTAGCTTAAGTGATTATTTGGGCCTCTTCCTCGCGTCGAATCGAAACGCGATAAAAGACTAAAGTTCATGAAATGACGAGACCTATCCGATGCACCCAAACTCACAAAAACTCGTAATCTCGATTAAACCCCTGAAAACTTCCCAAAATTACAAATCACCCCCTTACTGTACCCAAACGCACTCCGAATCACATGAGATTTCACCCACACGATTCATACGTCAAACCCGACTCGCTAAGACTCTAAACACACTTACTCAGTAATCAAGTAATTAACTATAATTAACATAGGCTATGGGTCGGGATGTTACATCCTCTCCCCTTGGACTATTTGGTCCTCCAAATCTCTAACACATCTTTGGTAGAAAAGCTGGATACTTCTCCTTATTTTGATCTCTGAGTTCCCAAGTTGCTTCGCTCGGACTGTGGTGCTCCCACTATAATTTGACCCAATGAATGGTCCTTGTCCTCAAAACATGCTCCTTGGTGTGTATGATCTCTTTCGGCCTCTCAACGAATGTAGTATCTGGCTGGACATCTAACGGCTCATGATGAAGCACATGGGTAGGGTTCGGTACATATCTCCTTAACATGGAAACATGAAAAATCTTGTGGACTCCTGATAACGCTGGCGGTAAAATCAGTCTTTAAGCCACTTCGCCCACGTGCATATCAATCTCAAAAGGTCCGATAAATCTCCGAGCCAACTTACCTTTTTGCCCAAACCTCATAGTCCCTCTAGTCGGTGAGACCTTAAGAAAAACCTTGTCTCCAACCTTGAACTCTAAATCTCTCCTCTTGAGGTCTGTGTAACTCTTTTGGCGATTTCTTGTAATCTTCAGCCTGTCAGTAATCTGCTTCACTTTCTCACTGGTATCGCTGATGATCGAAGGTCCATGAAAACTCCAAACACCAATCTCTTCCCAACAAATCGGGGTCCTGCACTTCCGTCCGTACAATGCCTCGAACGGTGCCATCCCGATACTGGAGTGATAGCTGTTGTTGTAGGCAAACTCGCATAAAGGAAGACTCTTCTCCCAGTCTTTCCCGAAATCGGGAACACATGCCTGCAACATATCCTCCATAGTCTGGTTCGTCCTCTCAGTCTGTCTATCGGTCTGAGGGTGATACGCAGTGCTAAAACTCAATGTCGTACCTAATGCTGCTTGCAAACTAACCCAAAATCTGCCCACAAATCTCATGTCTCTGTCTGATACAATGGACTCTGGAACTCCAAGCAATCTGACTATGTCATCAATGTACTTGCGTGCCAAAATATCCATTGATCCTCTCATCTTCATCGGAATGAAGTGTGCAGACTTGGTAAGTCTGTCAACAATCACCCAAACACTGTCAGGGTCCTTCGTAGGTGGTAATCCTGCAACGAAGTCCATGGTAATGTGTTCCCACTTCCATCCCGGTATCTGCAATGGCTGAAGTAATCCTGGAGGTCTCTGATGTTCAGCCTTCACTTGTTGACACACTAGACATCTCGAGACAAATCCCGCAATCTCCTTCTTCATGTTATTCCACCAATAGAAGCTCTTCAAATTCTGGTACATCTTGGTGCTCCCTGGATGAATAGCATAACGAGAATGGTGTGCCTCAACCATAATCTCGTTCCTCAAATCATGTACATCAGGAACACACAATCTATTCTGACAATATATCACACCTTCTATGAGTCTGAACTCTGGTCTGTCTGATATGCTATTAATCACTCTGACTAACTCAGGGTCCTCTCCTTGACTGCTCTTTATTCTGTCCAAAATCTCTGGCTCCCATGTGTGCATGTTTGCAATCATCACTTTCTCAGTCTGAGGCTGGAACTCAAACAGGTGTATATGAACAGGTGTATAAACAGGTTTATAGGAAATTATAATGAAAAAATAAATAGGGTATTTAAATAAAAACACCTTTGCCGACGAAAATACGAAAATTTTCGTCAGCGAAAGTGAAAATTAAATTTTTTTAAAAAAATTAAAAGACTTTTACCGATGAAAATAGTCGTCGGCAAAATTTAAAAAGCAATTAAAAAATAAAATAAAGGGCTTTTGCCGACGAAAATTATACGTCGGCAAAATGTGAAACTAAAAATACAAAAATAAATAAAGGACTTTTGCCGACGACATTTTTCATCAATAAAATGAAAAAATAAAAATAAAAAATTAATAAATGACCTTTCCCGACGTAAATTATCGTCGTTAAAGGATAAAAATTAAATTAAAAAAATCAAAGCCCTTTGCCGACGCATAGTTTCGTCGGGAAAAGGTAAAATAAAAATTTAAAAAAAATAAAATGACATTTGCCGACGAAAATATTCGTCGACAAAATGTAAAATGAAAATAAAAAAAATGACATTTGCCGACGAAAAAATTCGTCGGAAAAATGTAAAATAAAAATAAAAAAAAAATTAAAATGACATTTGTCGACGAAATATTTCATTGGCAAAATGTAAAATAAAAAAAAAAGAAAATGACATTTTTCGACGAAAAATTTCGTCGGCAAAATGTAAAATAAAAATTAAAAAAAAATGACATGTGCCGATGAAAAAGTTCTCGGCAAAATGGAAAATAAAAATAAAAAAAAATAAAATGACATTTGCCGACGAAAAATCTCATCGGCAAAATGTAAAATCAAATTAAAATAAAAAATTCCCCTTTGCCAACGCATTTGTTCATCGGTAAAATGTAAAAATAACCGTAAGGAAAAATTGAAGGTCTTTGTCGACGAAAGTTTTCGTCGGCAAAAGTAAAAACAAATAATTTTAAAAAAATAAAATCATTTGGCCGAAGAAAATTATGGTCGGGAAAGGTCAGAAAAACGTCGGTAAAGAGATTATTTGGGCCGACGATGACTATTTTCGTCGGTAAAATGTTTTACTAACGGAGTTTTACCGACGAATGACCGACGAAAATTTTTTCGTTGGTGATCATTTTTACCGACGAAAATGTGACATTTGGCGACGAAAAAAAGCGTCGCCAAAAGTGCAGGTTCTTATAGTGTCCCTAAATAGTTCTGTCAAAGACCACTCCACTTGTAAATATCCGGTAGTTGCTTCCTTCCTGCTCAATGCATCTGCAACAAAATTTGCTTTCCCGGGATGATACTTGATCGGGAAATCGTAGTCTTTGATATACTCCATCGATCTGGTCTGCCTCATATTCAAATCTTTCTGCCCAAACAAGTATTGAAGACTCCTATGATCCGAGTGAACCTCAAATTTCTCTCCGTACAGGTAGTGTCTCCATAACTTCAGTGCCATAACCACTGCTGCTAGCTCCAAATCATGGGTAACGTATATCTTCTCATGCGCTTTCAGCTGTCTGGACCCGTAGGCCACTACTTTTCCTTCCTGCATGAGTACGCATGCCAGTCCAATGCCTGAAGCGTATGTAAAAATCACAAACCCTCCAGTTCCCGTAGGCAAAGTAAGAACGGGAGCTGTAGTCAATCTAGTCTTTAACTCTTGAAAGTTAGCCTCACATTGTTCTGTCCAGACAAAATGAACATCATTCCTTGTCAATTTGGTCAATGGAGATGCTATGCTGGAAAATCCTTTCACAAACTTTCTGTAATATCCTGCCAAGCCTAGAAAACCCTTGATTTGTGCTACTATCTTCGGACTTTGCCAACTAACAACTGCTTCAATCTTCGCTAGATCCACTGCCAAACCTTCTCTAGAGGTGATGTGTCCTAGAAAAGACACTTGCTCCAACAAAAAATCACACTTACTTAGCTTGGCATAGAGCTGATTCTCTCTCAAGATCTGTAATGAAGCTTTCAAATGCTCTGCATGATCATCTCTGGAACTCGAATAGACTAAAACATCGTCTATGAACACCACTGTGAACTGATCTAAGCATGGTGCAAAGATCTTGTTCATCAAGGCCATGAATACACTCGGTGTATTGGTTAACCCAAATGGCATCACCAAGAATTCATAATGGCCATATCTGGTGTAAGACCTCGACCCGAGAGACCTCGTTTAGAGTTGATTAAGTTGTGTTTTAGTTTAAGTGTGTTTAGTGGTTTTTGGACTAGTTGAGGATTAGAATAGTTTTTATAATAGCTTTGGGGAATTTGGAGAGCCTTTTTAATTGTGGGACCCTTTGGGGGTTCTTGTTACGAATTGTGTGAGATTGGGGGTTTACCGATGATTTCCAAGAATCGTGTTTTTAACCCCATTGGACTTATCTTGTTAATCCCTACAACTTCCATGATGACATTGTTAGATCTCGTGATCACTGAGAGGGGGGGGTGAATCAGTGATCTCTTTTAAACAGGTCCTTGCTAACAACAATTCAAATCAAACCACACAATTGACACCAGATTTTACGTGGTTCACCAAAAGGCTACGTCCACGGTTCAATCCCGTCCGAACAACAATCCGGTACAGGTCTGAATCTTATTTAGTCGCACCGACGACAAAGAGCACCAACCCTTAAATTCAGATAGCACCAACTATCTAGGAAGCACCGACTCCCTTAGGTTTCAGATAGCACCAACTATCTAGGAAGCACCGACTCCCTTAGGTTTCAGATAGCACCAACTATCTAGGAAGCTACAACTCCCTTTACAATTTGTCTGCACCCACAGACAGGATCACCAAACCCCAAAACACCAAGCACCAACTTGATGATTACAGCAAAGAAGATAAACTGATCTACAGCCCTTTCCCCTCTACAATTCTCTCTCTCTCAATCCCTTACAAATAGAAATCTAAAGCATAAAAGAGAGACTTATCTTATGAACGAAAATACCATCTTCATGAGGCTTCAAATTCGTCCACACTTGCTGTAGAAAACGTCAGCACATCAGCACAACAGCACCACAACAGCAACACAGCCACAACACTCTATTCTCTCCAAACTCTCTCTTTTTCTCTCTTCTTTTCTCTTTCTGTTGTGTACATAAAAACGAGCCTAACATGCCCTTATATAGGTTTTAGCAACCCTTAAGAGTCTTCAAAATAGGCTACAATTCGTTTAGAAAGAGTCCCAAACGAATTACCAAAAATTCCTAACTTTTAGCAAAAGACTTCTAATTCTGCAATACTTGCTGTCTGCGTGTGCTCGGTCGACATCATACTGTGCTCGGTCGACCGGGTGAACTGGGCGCCTGACGAACTTTCAAAAGTTGTAAGTTGTCAAATTCTGGAACCCGAGCTCGGTCGACATCCTGGAAGCCTCGGTCGACCGCGTTACCTCTGTGTCAAAAAATAACTGTAAGCTCTGATTTTGCACTTTCTTCATGCTCGGTCGACCGGTCAGGGAGCTCGGTCGACCGGGTACACTGCACCAGGAAAAACTGATTTTCTTCACTGTTTTCCTTTTTCATTCTTCTTGAGCTCTATCACTTCCACTCTTTCAACACATGATTGAGACATAGTGTTGACAATAATTCCAATACAATTTGATGCTTGAGACACCAAACACACCAATGCTTCAAGATTCAACTCAATGCATCTCAAATTCCAACAATCTCCCCCTTTGGAATTGTTGGCAACACTTGGAACTTCAACACAGACACTTGGAACATGTTGACATCATAGAGCCTTTTTAGAACAATAAACTCCCCTTGGAACATGATCTTCTCATTCACTATCTTGATACCAATTTTCATTCCAATCTTCCATCTTCCTCATGCTATCATATTTCCATCTTCTTAGCATAAGACTAACTTCAACATGCATATAGTCTTTCCTTGCATAATCTTCTCAGCATAACTTGATACCAATCTCCAGATAACCTTCTCAAGATGACATGCATATCAACCTTTCCATGCATAATCTTCTCCCCCTTTGACAATAATTCCAAAGGGACCAATCTAGGAGCAAATAAGATATTCAACGAATTCATTGCTCCCCCTTTCTGGCACATCTCCTAAGGTGTAGGAGAATGAGTAACTCCTAACTTCTTTCGGAGATACTCGAAGACTTCCTTTGGCAAAGGTTTTGTGAAGATATCAGCCACTTGCTCAGTAGTAGGAACGTATTCCAACTTTACCTCACCATCTGCATTCAGCTTGTTCCGAAAGACCCATTTAGTACCAATCACATTCTTATCAGTAGGTCTAGGGACTAGTTCCCATGTGGAGTTTTTCTCAATCTGCTCCAACTCCTCATGCATAGCTTTTAACCAGCTTTCATCTAGACTAGCTTCAGCTACTGTCTTGGGCTCAATGGTGGACACAAGTGAGTAATTGCTAACTACACTTTGTCTAGTTTTTACACCGGCTTCAGGATCTCCAATGATTTGATCCTTAGGGTGTTGCTCTACCCAAGTACTTTTCTTTCTAGGAGAAGTATCCTCTGAATCATCTTTTGCCTTTTCAGAATCAGGTTCAGCCACTTCATCATCAATCTCACTCGAGTCCTCATACACTGGACTGTCATTATGAGTTACCTTCTTTGACTCATGGTTTTCATCAATTCTAACATCAGCACTTTCAATAATTTTTCTGGTCCTTTTGTTAAGGCATCTGTAAGCTTTACTAGAGGATGAGTAACCCAGAAAAATACCTTCATCGGCTCTTTCTGCAAATTTGCCCGGATTTTGTTCGAGCCGCTTGATGTAACACTTGCTACCGAAGACTCTGAAGTGCTTGACTGTAGCTTTTCTTCCAAACCATAGCTCATAAGGTGTTTTATCTTCATGTGGCCTGATCAAGCAACGATTCTGAATATAAACAGCCGTATGAATCGCCTCTTTCCAATACTTATCAGCCATCTTACTTTCAACCAGCATGGTGCGTGCCATTTCTTGCACAGTGCGGTTCTTGCGCTCAACAACTCCATTCTGCTGTGGAGTTCTAGGGGCTGAGTATTGTCTTTGGATGCCATGATGTTCACAATACTTAGTGAATTCATCAGATGTGAATTCGCCTCCACGATCAGACCTTAGCGTCTTGATCTGCTTCCCTAGCATGTTTTCAACCTGTGCTTTAAACACTTTGAACCGATCAAGTGCTTGATGTTTATGCTTAAGAAATAATACCCATGTCATGCGAGTAAAATCATCAATGCAAAGCATAAAATACTTATCTCCATTGGTGCTTTGAGTCCGCATCGGTCCACAGAGATCAGTGTGTACCAGCTCAAGAGGTTTCTTCGTATGATGCTCCTTCGTTTTGAACATTACCCTCGTTTGCTTTCCCTTTTGACAAGAGTCACAAATGGGGTTTGAAGGCTTTTCAACTGTAGCCATACCTCTAACAGCCTTTGAATTGCAAATCTTTGACATGTTGCCAAAGCTTAGATGCCCAAGGCGTTTGTGCCACAACCAACTCTCTTCTGACCGACTCAATAAGCATGTCTTTTCAGCTCCATCTGACAAGGTGTAAAGATTTCCAGCTGTCCTTGACCCAGTAGCCACTGTTTTGCCGTTGCTACTCTTCTTGATAGCAAACCCATTCTTTGTAAAAACAATTTCGTGGCCCTTATCACAGATCTGGCTCACACTCAACAGATTGTGTCTCAATCCAGACACATATAAGACCTCTTCAGATCTGATCTTGTTTGCCATCAGCTTAACAACACCTTTTCCAACAATTTTGGCACCATCATTGTTACCAAACTTTACCGAACCACCTTCATAGTGCTGTAACTTGATGAATTTTTCTTTATCACCAGTCATATGACTCGAACAGCCACTATCAAGGACCCATGGTGTTGTCTTCTTTTGTGCATTGAAAGCGGTTTGCACAATGAGAGATTTCTTGCCTTTTTCTGCACTTTTCTTTGCCCTCCAAGTTTTGACTAACTTGGGTTTCTTTTCAACCTGAATTGGTTTAGCAGTAGGCAGCCTACAATCCCTAGCCATGTGTCCAAAATTATGACACTTGTAGCACTCAATATTGTGGCTATTTAGGATTGAGAAAGGGTTCCTTCTCACAACTGGGCTGTTTCTCACATAGAATTTACAATCTGCCCTTCTATGTCCATACCTATTGCAATGATAACAATAGCCATAAAATTTGTATCTTTTATATGGCTGGTTAGGCTTCATGTCCTTTCTCACTTGAATGGGCTCTTTTCTAGGCAGTGTGGGCTTCACAGAATTGGAAGGTGTAGTAACTTGCTTTACAAACACCGTCTCTACAGAAGGTGTAACCTTAGAAGATTCTCCATTCTCAAATCCTATTCCAAATCTGAAGTGAGGGGGTCTTTGAACTTTCAAAATTTCATTCAGCTTCAATGTACCATTGATAGCTTGAAACTCCTTGAGCTTTTGTTTCATTTGCATATTTTCAGTCCTTGCTCCAAGGATTTCATTCTCAAGTTTCATCACTTCCTCAGTTTTGGTACAGATTTGTATTTCTAGGACATCTACCATTCTTTTATACTCTTCTAATTCAGTTTTCAAAGCAATAACTGAAATTTCAGATTCATGAAGAAGTTTCAGATTTTTCTTACTTGATCTTCGCTCCTTGCTAAGCTCCTCAAGTGCAGCAATGAGCTCTTCTTCAAGATTCACTTCAGCCTCCTCTTCGTTTTCCAGCTCTTGCTCATCGTCTTCTTCAATAGTAACCATGAAGAGTGCTTCAGTCGCCTCGACTGATTCATCATCGTCCGAAGATTCAGACGTGCTGTCATTATGCTGACTGATGAAGCTCTTTGCTTTGCCCTTCTTTCTGAAATTCTTCTTCCATTTACTCTTATCAACATAAGAGTCATTATCATTGTCTTCTTTCAGCGGGCACTTCGCAGCAAAGTGGCCAACACCGCCACAATTGAAGCATTTAAAGGGTAGCTTCCCTTTATACTTGCCATTGCTTCCTTTCTTCAGCCTTCTAATCAATTGAGCCTCAAGCTCATCATCATCAGAATCATGACCAGCAATCTCTTTTGCCTTTTTCTGAACTTTGAAGGCCGCTTCTCTATCCGATGAAGACGTCTTACCTATGCGCATCTCATAGGCAGTGAGAGAACCATGCAGCTCATCCATTGAAAACTCGTTCAGATCTTTGGCTTCTTCTATGGCTGAGACTTTAGAATCAAACCGGGGAAGGAGAGATCTTAGAACCTTTTTGACGATGACTGGTTCTTTAATCTCCTCTCCTAGTCCACGAATGTCATTCGTGACTTCATTCACCCGTTGCATGTAAGAATCAACATTCTCGCTATCCTCCATGCGAAGAGACTCAAATTGGGAGCGATGAGTTTGCAATTTCGCTTCTTTGATCTTCTCATCTCCTTCATGGATGCTTTTCAGTTTATCCCAGATTTCCTTGGCTGTCTTGCATGCTATAACTTTGATCAGCTCGCTGTCAACAAGGCCGCTAAAGAGTGCATTCTGCGCCTTAGAGTTGTTGTCTGCTAACTTCTTCGTTGCAGCATCAGTGGGTACAATGGCAGAATTGTAACCGACTCTGACAGTCTCCCAGACATCATAGCCAAGAGATTTGATGAAGGCCTGCATTCTAATCTTCCAAAAGGAGTAATTAGAACCATCAAACAACGGTGCTTTCATATTCGCTGTGCTGGTTGCCATGTGATTTGACAAAGATCACCCTTAGCGTGTTAAGCTTATCAAGGGAAACCTTACGCTCTGATACCAATTGTTAGATCTCGTGATCACTGAGAGGGGGGGGTGAATCAGTGATCTCTTTTAAACAGGTCCTTGCTAACAACAATTCAAATCAAACCACACAATTGACACCAGATTTTACGTGGTTCACCAAAAGGCTACGTCCACGGTTCAATCCCGTCCGAACAACAATCCGGTACAGGTCTGAATCTTATTTAGTCGCACCGACGACAAAGAGCACCAACCCTTAAATTCAGATAGCACCAACTATCTAGGAAGCACCGACTCCCTTAGGTTTCAGATAGCACCAACTATCTAGGAAGCACCGACTCCCTTAGGTTTCAGATAGCACCAACTATCTAGGAAGCTACAACTCCCTTTACAATTTGTCTGCACCCACAGACAGGATCACCAAACCCCAAAACACCAAGCACCAACTTGATGATTACAGCAAAGAAGATAAACTGATCTACAGCCCTTTCCCCTCTACAATTCTCTCTCTCTCAATCCCTTACAAATAGAAATCTAAAGCATAAAAGAGAGACTTATCTTATGAACGAAAATACCATCTTCATGAGGCTTCAAATTCGTCCACACTTGCTGTAGAAAACGTCAGCACATCAGCACAACAGCACCACAACAGCAACACAGCCACAACACTCTATTCTCTCCAAACTCTCTCTTTTTCTCTCTTCTTTTTCTCTTTCTGTTGTGTACATAAAAACGAGCCTAACATGCCCTTATATAGGTTTTAGCAACCCTTAAGAGTCTTCAAAATAGGCTACAATTCGTTTAGAAAGAGTCCCAAACGAATTACCAAAAATTCCTAACTTTTAGCAAAAGACTTCTAATTCTGCAATACTTGCTGTCTGCGTGTGCTCGGTCGACATCATACTGTGCTCGGTCGACCGGGTGAACTGGGCGCCTGACGAACTTTCAAAAGTTGTAAGTTGTCAAATTCTGGAACCCGAGCTCGGTCGACATCCTGGAAGCCTCGGTCGACCGCGTTACCTCTGTGTCAAAAAATAACTGTAAGCTCTGATTTTGCACTTTCTTCATGCTCGGTCGACCGGTCAGGGAGCTCGGTCGACCGGGTACACTGCACCAGGAAAAACTGATTTTCTTCACTGTTTTCCTTTTTCATTCTTCTTGAGCTCTATCACTTCCACTCTTTCAACACATGATTGAGACATAGTGTTGACAATAATTCCAATACAATTTGATGCTTGAGACACCAAACACACCAATGCTTCAAGATTCAACTCAATGCATCTCAAATTCCAACAGACATCGTTTTCATTCGAGGACCTTAAACCCGATTTTTCACTAATTGAGGGCAAAATGGTCTTTTTACCCAAAATCTGGACACCGATTTCAATGTCACCAAAATGTGCAAAATATATACTTTTTGGAAACTAGAAATTTTGTCGATCAACTTTGTCTTCTTCGTCGAATTCGTTTGAAGCCCTGAAAACCATGTTTTGAGCCCGAGAAGTCTTTTAAGTTGTGGGCCCCATCCTCACTTACTATATATAGAAAGCTTCTTCTCCTTTTTCCCATTTCTGGCAAAAAACCCTAGAGGAGAAGAGAAATCCCAACCCTAAGGGTTTTCCCTTACCCTTTTTCTTGCTTCTTCATCTTCAATCCCCCACTAAGCTAGTGCTAATGGAAAATTAGAGGCTACAATCTTCTTCCTCATCTCAAGGGCTTCATCTTGACACCATTTTTTAAGAAAACCGCCCACTCCAAGACTTCCTTTGGACAACACCTTGCTTTTTGAAGAACTTCTTTGTAAGTGATCTTCCTAAAAGTTTTATAATCTTGTTTGTTTAGCCCTAGGGTAGCTCCATTTCGATTATTGATAGATCTCATTTTGTTTTACTTGGATTTTGATATTCTAGGGTTTGGATTTGGGGTTTTTTGTATAGGTGTTTGATTGGGGGCTTAAGAGGTGTCTAGAGCTCAATTTGATTTGCATTGGACCCAAGACAAGTGGATGAATGGATTTATTTCTTGTTTTCTTGCTATTAAAGATTTGAACCCTCATTTATTGCTTTTACCCAAGTCATCTTTATGAGTTTTCATGATTTTGGAAACATGCATAATGTTAGGCTACTTATAGTCCTATAGGAGAACATATGTTTTATTGTCTTGCTTTTAGATCATTTATGATCATTTATGGATTTTTATCTAATGGAGATGTCTTGCATTGAATGAAGTGGAAGTGATGGAGAAATGAATGATTGATTGGAATAGTTGTTAGAAGAGTTAATGATGGATGGAAGGGGGTTAGAAGGAGGGTTTGAGACCCTTGATTGTATATGTACAAGGATGTCCAAAGGAGGATGAAAGGAGGATGAAAGGAGGAGAAAATGAAGGAACGGACTGTATTCAGAAAATGAGTTTCTGGACAGTTCACTCGAGCGACCGTGACATATCGCTCGAGCGAACCCGTCACAGAACCTCGTTGGCTCGAGCCAACCCCTCTGATCGCTCGAGCCAACATAATCTGAACAGGTCCGCTCGAGCGAACCTTAAAGACTGCTCGAGCGAACCCCAAACAGAGAGCTGTTCGCCCGAGCGAACCTCCCAGTTCGCTCGAGCGAACTGCCTGTCTGTCATGGGTCAATGCCTAAGCGTTTGAAACTTATTTTTAGGCTTGGGGAGGTATCATATGGAGCCCCAATGCCATGTAAGGCGTTATATGAAGTCCGGAAGAAGGAGGAACCTCATCATGGAGAGTCCATGAGGTCTTCTAGATTGACCAATGTGTATAAGGACCCGGAATGTCCCTAACTCTTAAAGAGTACCAAAATTTCATCATAACCGACATACGGGACCCTATTCGCACTGATTCAATCCTAGAAACCCATTGTTAGCCTGTAAAGGTATTGGAAACTATTTGTATTTGATTTACAACCAATCCCCTATTTTGAGATTTCAACCTGTGATTTGTGAGTACTCTTGAACCGAGAACATTGTGTTACCATATTGTTAATTTGTTTAGACCCATCCTGATTTTTATACGTTTTGTACCAATGAGTTCCCGCCCCGTTATGTGTATTTATTTGTTTTGATTTTCGCATGTTACCTATGAGTCGGCACCACTAAGCTTGGATAACCTTATCGGTTTGATTCACCGGTTAAGATATCCCCCTTCAGTTATACCCGCTGCAGCATGGTTCCCGCCTCGCCCCGATATACCCGGTTCGCTACCGTGGTCCCGCAGAGTATTATATGTATTTATTATATAAAAATCGTTGATTCTCCTCACCTCGTGTGACTGATGTCAACGTCGTTGATTCTCCTCACTTCGTGTGACTGAGGTCAATGTCCCGATGTGCTCTTATCACTTTTGTGAGAGAGGATTTAGCTTTGTGTGGTTGTCATCTTGTTAGTCCCCGAATCATTGGTACCTCTACATGATTTTATTGCATACGTATCTCTTTTAAATGTTGCATTCTTCTTTTATGAAAATTCATTGTTTATCTAGATTTTACTATGTTTCTAAAGGCATCATCGTTTTGAATTATTGTTATATCTTTTCACCCACCTGCCAGACCGTCGTGTCTGATCCATTTATTTTGGTACTCAGGTCCCGAGCTTATTGCCGTTGAGGAGGAGCCGGAGGAGGTGGTCGGTGAACCGCAGCGAGTGATTGAGTGGCAAGCCGATGATGTCATGTAGACATTCGGCCTTGCCTTGAGAACGATACACTTTGGGAACTTATGATATCTTTACTTTAGGTTTCATTTGGTTGTACGGTCTTTGTTGACCGTTATTTTGGGGTATTAATCAACTGATATTTTGTAAATATACTTAACTTTACTTTTGGGGAAATATGCTCATGATCATTGCTCATCCTGATATCTTGTCATGCTAACCATAAATCAGTCTTGTTTATGGATTTGAATGGTATTAGTATGGTTTGCTACACGCTTCCGCAATCTTGAGAATATATTTGATATGGTTATATGTGAGATGATGTGTAAAGATAATCCTCACCGTGGAACCCTGTGGGAAATCACGCGCACGGATAAATGTTCTTTTAACTCCGTGTGCGGTTTAGCCAAAGAGATGCACGTGGCGCAGCATCACCCCCACCGTGTCCCGATCCCGGACTCGGCCTCTTTCCCCTAGCCCCGGTCCGGGGTCGCGACATCTGGTCCTAAAGGCTGTCTTCTGCACATCTCTATCTTTAACTCGCAACTGATGGTAACCTGATCTCAAATCAATCTTTGAGAAATATTGTGCTCCTTGCAGCTGATCAAATAATTCATCTATCCTGGGTAAAGGATACTTGTTCTTAATTGTAACCTGATTCAGCTATCTGTAGTCTATGCACATACGCATCGTACCATCCTTCTTTTTCACGAACAAAACCGGTGCACCCCATGGTGACACACTCGGTCTCACAAATCCTTTGTCCAAGAGATCTTGTAATTGAGCTTTCAACTCTCTTAGCTCCGCTGGAGCCATACGATAAGGAGCTTTTGAAATTGGTGCCATCCCTGGCACAAGCTCAATCGTAAAGTCTATCTCTCGAACCGGTGGTAATCCAGGTATCTCCTCCGGAAAGACATCCGAGAATTCACATGCAACTGGAATATCCTCCACCACTTTGGACAATTTATCATTCGTGATAAATGCCACATAACCTTCACATCCACTCTTAATCAATCGATATGCATTCAAGGCTAAAATGACACAAGTGGATATGGGTCTCCTCTCACCAACAATCTCCACACTATCTGCTAACACTTGCAATCTGACGGTCTTGTTGAAATAATCCATTACTGCCCGGTATGTGGATAACCAATCCATGCCCAAAATCACATCAAAATCTTGCATCCCTAGGATGATCAAGTCTACAGATAGGATGTAATTCCCTACCCGCACTTTGCACGCTGGAAAATAAGACTAACACTGCACGGTTTTCCCTAAGGGAGTACTAACTAACAAAATATAATGCAATGGAGCTATGTCTCCCACCAAGCATGCAGCAAAAATAAGTGATACAAAGGAGTGTGTGGAACTAGAATCAAATAAGACTCTAGCAGGTACATCTGAAATAGAGAGTGTACCTTCCACAACTCCTCCAATATCCTCTATTTCCTGTATGTCTAAGGCATTAAGCCTACCATGCTGCTGAGGTCTCTGCTGATACCTTTGTTGATGTCCTTGCTGAAATCCTTGAGGCCTCTGCTGTCCTTGTTGTCCTAAGGGTCTGAATTGTCCCCTGCCCTATGGTGTTGCTGGTAATCGAAGCTGCTGCTGCTGTTGTGGGGCTTGCCTCAAAGGCTGTGCTGCAATAGGTGGTCGTGGAGCTGCATTCCTCACACCTTGCCCTTGCTTCTTAGGCCAATCTTTCACTTGGTGACCTTGCAAGCCACACTCAAAACATTCATCGGACATCACTCTGCATTCTGCCGACGGGTGGTTCTTACCACAATGAACACAATGAAGTCTCTGTGGTTGATCAAACTTAGGCCTCTTACCCTGTTGCTGATGCTGTTGCTGTGACCTTTACTGCTGATATGGTTATTGTGGACGTTACTGCTGGTGCTGCTGAAACTGATAGCTTGAAGTTTGACTCTTACCCTGAGTCTGAATCTGTCTAAGATTTTGATTGTAAAGTGCTTTCTCCCTGATGGACTCTTCAGCCCAGTAAGCCCGCTTGAGGTTTTCCTCATAAGTAGTCAAGGTAATGCTGGTTACCTTCTCCTTGATATTGGGGTTCAGTCCCCTGATAAGCCTCATAACCTTATCCTCTTCGGTCTTCACCAGAGATGGTGCAAATCGGGACAGGTTAGTGAACCGCTTCTCGTAAACCTGAACTGAGTCTTCTCCCTGCTGAAGGGTCTCAAACTCTGCTATCTTTAGTGCTGTAATGTGGGGTGGAATAAACTTACTACGAAACAACGTACTAAAAGATGTCCATGCAGTCTCATCCTCAACTGTAACAAAAGGAGTCTTGACTGATTTCCACCACATTTCTGCTGTGCCTCGAAGCATATAAGCTGCCAGTTGAACCCACTCCTTTCCTGTGCACTTGAAGACATCGAGTATCTTCTCTATCTGTACAACCCACTCATCAGCATCAAGTGGATCCTCATTTCCAAAAATTTCTGGCGGATTCCTTTTCTTAAATTTATCAAATACATCGTTAGGGTCTACTATCCTTGCTGGCATAATAACCTGTGTAGCTGGAACTGGCCTCTGTAATATAACCATCATCTGAGATTGTGCTTCTTGAGAAGCAACAAAGGCTTGCATCAGCTTGTTGAATCTGCCTTCCATGGAATCACTGTCAGTAGCATTAGCATTGCTACTTTCCGGGTTACCAGCACTGTTACAACGCATATTTCTGTCAGCCATCCTGAAACATAAGAAATGTTAGTCCTATGAGACTCGATCTAGCAAACAAACTATACAATCTACAAAAGCTAAGATACCCAAAAGAAAATTCCAATCCTCACACGTCTTAGTTTCTACTTGCTTTTAAATCTAGAAACCAGTAATGCTCTGATACCACTTGTCACGTCCCCAAAATTGAAATCAAAGTTATACGTGAGATTAGGGCTAATTAAAACTTTTTCCAACATAAGTCAAATATAACTTAGCCCCAATCGTGTCCCAATTGGATCGAAGACCCCTGTGAGGTATAAACATTTCGTCAAATATAAACAATCAATAGTGGAAGCTTTATAATTACAAATGGTATCCTAAAGATTCATAGTTTGGAATAATACTGAATATCATCATTAAAGTTCAGAGTATTAACATTTTTACCAAAAGTATTATTTACAACATTAGGCCACATCAAAACTTGGGCCTAATCAAAAGATAAAAAGTACAAAAGATGAATCTATCAAGATAAGCATGAAGGCTCTCGAGTACGGGGTCAGTACGACTATACAACGCCGTCCGTACTATAGTCTAAGAAGTCATCAGGCTGATCCGCCTGAACTTCTTCCGTCGTCTCCTCCTCGGGGTAGAAGGGCTCGGTACCTATGCACCAAGAGTAGCATCGTCAACACGACGGTTGACAAGCAATGTATATATAAATGATAACAAGATATGCATATCAAATCAGAGTGGACAAGAGACAAGATCAATAGAAACATATGCATTTTAGACATAAGAAGTGCATAGTATACGAGTCATAAACAATCTAGCAAATAGGCAAATCACATAAGCCAATACACCATGGATAGTTTCACATGACCCTCCATACTCAACATGTGAGCTGTGGTAGAGTGGCACGGGATGAAACCCGGCAAGCAAGCAAGCAAGAGGGATACTAAGGGCTAAACAAGATAAAAAATGCAAGATGTATCCGATGGTGTACAATCCATCAAAATGTAAAAAGTAGTACTGTGTAGACTTTCAAACCAAGGTCCTCACACAGGTGGTGCCCCACCCTGTGTTGGGTGTTAACAGCTGAGTGATGCATAGCACAAGAGTCATAGACAAGTAATAGTGAGGAGACTAAGTTTTCTTGCTTGAACAAGATTCATCAACCAATAGAGAGACTACTTTTCCATTTATCAAATCAAGAACAACCAAGCAAGCTTCATCAATCATTAAGTAGTTCTCATCAAGCTTTACAATCAAAGCTACCTAGCCCCAACACTTCCATCAATCAATAGACAAGATAAACAAGACATCAAGGGGATCCTAGGTCATCATCTAAGTTCATCATGTGATCCCAAACGAAAGCAAGTAAAGCAATCTATAGAACATGAACATTTCATGTAGAAACTATCAAACGATACCATTCAGAGTTAGAAACGATAAACAATCCAATCTAGGTACAATTGTTATTACCGTAGTCTCGCACAACTCTACTCAGTCAACGAAAGGAATAAGGTTCGCGATACCCGAACAGACAATCTTCGTGCATAGATATAAATATGGGTATCCCGTTGTCCCGTACCATTCAAGATTGATGTACGTTGAAAACCCTAGAAAAATAGGAATAACCTTGAGAAGATGCCTGCCCAAAACATCCCTCGTATCAAGTCAAATGAGTCCAAAAAGGTAGCCAAGGTTCCATACAAGTCCAATAGAAAAAGAGGTCAAAAGGACCCTTCAAAAGGTTCCCAGCAGTTGTCCCGGTCGACCTGGTCCAGCCTGGGTCGACCTACATTAATGTGCAGAAACTGTGAATAGTAAAATGGTCAGGTGCTGTTCGCACCTGACCCTGTGTCTTCAGTCGACCGAAGCCCCTGGCAGGTCGACCGAGTACACACAGTTACAGAACATCAGTTCTGTAACTGATGTGTATTTGGTCCCTTTCCATTCCCATAATCCCTGAACCTGTTTCACAGCCATTCAAGGATAAAAACCACATCCTTGCAGGTCTTATAAACCTCTCAATCTATCCATTTTATTTCCAATCCAATTCATTAGACAATTAACCCAAATTATCATGTTTTCAATCCAAGTTTATCAAGATTAGAGCATTGGGTTATCTAGACATATTCAATCAACATTTCAAGGAAGAAACAACATATCAAAGCATAAGTATATAGATTAACTTGCCTTAATGATGAGCTAAACCAAAATCAAGAGAGTTAAGAGAAATCACTCTTTTTGAGCTCAAAAGTGTGTAAAAGCTTCTCAATCCCAAAATCAATCTACAAAATGAATGCAATGGGTGGTGGTGAGTCTCCCTAATCCATTTCTAACTAAAAGGAAGAAGATTAGCTATGGTTAAAAGCTTTGGATGCCTACCTTTCAATAGGTTGTCAATGGAAAGCTTAGGGAACTAGATGGTTGGGTTCTTTGGAGCTTGAGGAAGAAGAAGTGATGCTTGGCCGGCGAAGATGGAGCTTCGGTGGTCTTTAATGGCAAGGAGGTAGCGAAGGGAGGAAGAGAATGAATAGTGGTGAAGTAGAGAGATAGAGATGAGTGAAGGGATGAGTCAAACGGATGATGAGGCTTTATATTAGGATAAGTATGGAAAATATGGGTTTAGTCCTTGGTTAGTTTAAGTGATTATTTGGGCCTCTTCCTCACGTCGAATCGAAACTCAATAGAAGACTAAAGTTCATGAAATGACGAGACCTATCCGATGCACCCAAACTCACAAAAACTTGTAATCTCGATTAAACCCCTGAAAACTTCCCAAAATTGCAAACCACCCCGTTACTGTACCCAAACGCACTCCGAATCACATGAGATTTCACCCACACGATTCATACGTCAAACCCGACTCACTAAGACTCTAAACGCACTTACTCACTAATCAAGTAATTAACTATAATTAATATAGGCTAAGGGTCGGGATGTTACAAGATATGTGAGTTATTTAAAGATTGGTAGTGGTAGTGAGTTTGTAATCATGATAAGTATTATCCAGCGAGAAGAAGAATAGTCCAATCCTACTCGAAAGGATTAACTTTTTCCATCTTAATTTTCTATTTTCCTTTGATTTGTATGAATAACAGTCATATACAAATCCGAAATCCTGAAATCGTATCAATTGGTAGTAGAGCAGGTGAAAAGATTATTGTTGACCTACACCATCCATACCATTCCAACAGCACAACAGCTTGTTGCTTTATGTTTCATTCCTGCATCTCAATTAAAGGGTTATTATCTCAAATATTTAGTTGAGACTTATTTCATTCCAACACCATGGCAACCACAGTACAAGAATTGGAGATCTAGGTGAATGAGCTAAAAAACAACGTCAGGGAAATTAAGGTTTTCTTAGAAAGATAAGAAGAGAAATTTGATGGACTCTTAAACACCATCAAAGCTTCCAATGATCATCGCCAAAAGGAGATAAATAATCTCAGGTCCCATCAGGATGAACGCCATGACACCTGTCATTCGGCCGAAAAAGCAATCATCCATCCTCGTACTATACAAATGGGTTTTCCACGATTTGCAAGGCAAGACCCTCTGGTTGGGTTCATTAAGCGGAACTTTTAAGCACTTCAACAAGCTCTCAAATGACCAGATGGTCGCTATGGCTCCTCTCTATCTTAGTAATGATGCCATAAAATGGCATCAAGGGATGGAAAAGACATGGGGCAAGTCGACATGGGAAAATTTACTTGAGCCCTTTGCCTCCGCTTCTAGTCGTTAGAGTGCGACGACCCCGTAGAAACACTCTCAAAATTCAGACAAATGGGTACGATTGTAGAATATCAAACAAAATTCGAAAAAGTTTCTAATAGTGTCGCACATCTACCCGAGCCTTTTCTCATAAGTTGTTTCATATTAGGATTACGAGATGATATTCGTGTGAGTTTACGCTCGCTACAACCTACCGATCTAATGAAGGCATTTCGGTTGGCTCTCTTTGAAGAAGACAAGCTCTTAGAGCACCAATGTTTTTATCGAACAAACAATGTACTTCTCCTCCTTGATAAGTTCCCTTAGTCATTCAAGACAAGCCAGGAGAAAGTTCATTAACAGTCCAAAACCGACCAAGGCCAAGAAAATGACTCATAACAGATGCATGATCGAACGTCGAAAGAGGGGCTTTTGTTACAATTATGGTGAGAAGTTCAACCCCGACCATTGTTGCGAATCACAATTAACGCTCATTAAAGGCGTCAACGACCTCGATTACCCATCTTCGAAGGAAGAAGAACCAAATGTCTAAAAGATGCAGTCATAGGATCATCAGGACCGCGCACCTGCAAATCAATGACATGGTTAAACAAAGAACAGTCACAGTTCTCCACGATTTAGGTAAATTGTTAGTTTTATGGACTCAATCCAGAAGATGATATAATAAATTCATTAATTTCTTTATTTATCAGTATATTCATGCTTTCCTTTCATGAGATGAATGGTAATTTATTATATACTTGCACATAACCAATACGAATGACATGATGGTTCATGAGATGAACCGGAGTCCACAAGTATATTAGATGTAACACATGTGTATGGATGAGATCCACATACGGGAGACATATGTGATAAATCTTATACTTAAATATCTTCACAACCAGTGATGAGGCTGGACATCTCATACTGACAAGGTTGCCGCACTTTGATCACTATGAGATAGTGTGATTTGTCTCGATCATCAAAATATAAGATTCTGGATCATAGTGCTAGTACATTGGATGTATTGAAGGACCATGAGAAGCACCTTATAAATATTATCTTTATTTTAAGGTCTGCTCTCATAATTTCCTAGCAATAGGCTCTCAATCCTGAGACATAATGAACTTAAGTTTCTATCTATTCATTTGCTTTGAGTCACCAATGAGTGAGGCCAAATGTAGGTCAACACCTCGGTGATTTGGGTACATGGTAGTAGAGTTGTGGGAACATTCAATGGTCAAGATGGAATCTATCTCTAATATCCCCTTATGCCAATTAATGGTTTTATCATTGGTAAGTGCGCACCCATTCCGATTAAGAGTTAATTGGAGAGGTACCTATGATCATTATAATTAATTGGAGCTCAAGGATAATAAGATATGGATCTAGTTTGGAAGACAGGTCCAATTGATCCATGGATATTGATAGAGGGGCCTACTTTTGGTAATGTGGAAGTTTGGGGTCTTCTACCTAATATTCCTAAGACTGGAGTTCAATTGCATTTATATAGTGGAGTTATTTGCAATTAACTGTGGGCCTGGATTGGACATGAGATGTGGGGTCGCGAGTCCCAGTTGGAGCCAGCTTTCTAAGGAATCCCTAGTGGTCCCCACGCTAGCCCAATTATTAAAAAGTATCTAATTCTAGTTGAACTCTTAAAGGAAAGTTACTATTTCTATTTGAAGTGAGACTTCTAATAGTAGTAATAGTAAACTTACTAATTTTAGTAGAAGTGAGACTTCTATTTTAATTAGAAAGGAATTAGAAAGTTGCTAATCATATTTGAAGCGAGACTTCTAATTATGATATAGTAAGTCACTAATTATAATAGAAGTGAGACTTCTATTTAAATTAGAAAAGAGAAAGTTACTAATTCTTAATTGAAGTAAGACTTCTATTTCAATTAGTAAAAGAAGAGGTTGGCTTGAGAAGCTATAAATAGAGGAGAACCTAAGGGATGGATGTCCAAGCATTATCCTAGCATTGGGATTCATGCCCAACACCTTTATGTGCAAGAGTTGTACATGCCCTTCTCCTCCTCCTTTTCTAGCTCTCGTTCTAGTTCATCCTTTGAGTCCCTAGCAGTTTTCTCTTAGAGATCCCACCATCTTCTTGAGAAAAGGAGAATTTGATACGGGTCATAGCGTGGAAGACCAAGAGGTCTTAGAGATCCCTATTTGATTAGTGAAAGCATTTCATCATCAAAGAAAGACGCAACTTCTCCATTAGAGCACAATCGAGCTCCAAAGTTTCCTTGCATGTTGTAGATTATTATGGATGCTTATTAGTTACTATTTCTATCTTCTAGATAGATTGTATTTACTGATCATGATGGCTGAGATTGATGGTTTACTTCCTGCATTGGGATTTAGAGCCTTCTGGATAATTGATCCCACCCTATTTCCAACAATTGGTATCCGAGCCATACCTCATCTCTAATTATGTTAGATCAGTTGTTTAGATCTAATCTTTGCATGAGATGCGAAGAGGATAGACCTAGGGCTATGTGAGGATCAGTTTTGGTATTTTTATGCATTTATTATGTTTTATGAATGCATAAAAAGGGGAAAGTTCGGGCAAAATCGCGGTTTTCTTCACGAGTTGGGTTCTGGACTTTTACCGGCGGCCATAAAAAATTTTTACCGGCGGCCACATTTATACCGGTGACCAGAGAGGACTTTTACCGGTGGCTTCGGCCCCGCTACAGGCAGTTTCTTTTTTTTTTTATCTGGATATCCGGGGTTTTGCATCATGAGATGATGGATGACTTCTTAACCCAAGTCCCTATTGTGTATAAGATGTTAACTTGCAGGTGTTCTCATCCTCTCCATGTGGCCCACAAGTCTTATTACTTTCTTTTATGGATGAATATTTATTTTTGGGAAGTTGTAAAGGGCATCATGGTTTCCTTGGTTTCCCAGTTTAGGGCAAGGCATGGTGAAATTTCCTATAAGCCTTTTATTTTCATTAATAGATTATCATGTAAGTCTCATCGTAGAGACATAGGAATTTATGTAATTTTCTAAATTTGAAAATTCTGGCGATGTCCGAGACGAAGAAGGAAAGTGAAGCTGGACTCCTAATCAAAGAGTTTGAAGATTACCAAAGGTGTTTTCAAGTTTCCCAAAGTGTTTGAGGAATTTCAAATTTTTGGAAAGTCTAGAAGTCCAAGAAGTCTATTCCGCTTGGGCCATGTGGAAGAGATGACTAGTTTCTAACTTTAGCAATTTCTATTTATAGATGAATGCTTAATTTATAAAGTTTCCAAATCTGATCCAAACATAGCAAGTTACTAATATTGGTCAAATCAAATTAATTTTTGGAAAGAGTTCTAATTATTGTTGATGACCCATGAGATGGACTCATTGGTAACACTAATTTAAGAAATTGAACTTTCCTTAAAATAACTTGACTTGGACCAATCTTAGATCATATCATGAGATGATTTGATGATTCATATATTTATATATGTAGGCCCTAATACCTTAAAAGGAAATCCTCAATTCCAAAATATTAAGTGGGAGTGGGGCATTTAAATTGAGAAATCCCCTTGGTTTTCCACCGTAGGTCCATTGTAAGGAAAGTATTAGCCTCGCGCCACCAAGAGTACGGCCATTCCTTCGCAAGGCTTTTACTTGTCTGGTTACTAGATATGGATCTCCTATGGATAGTGTTGGTGAGACGGGGTGGGGGCTTACTCCCCTAGGAGGAGCTGCTCACAACGGTTGTCATGCAATGCTAGTTGGTGGGTCACACTTAACTAAAATAATGATGTAGTATCCCCTAGGATTTGTCTCATGTATTTTAGAAACCAAAGCTAATCGGGAGTTATACATTATTTGGTATGAGATGCATAGATGATAATGAATGATGGGGATCATGGATAGTTAGTCTTAATTCCAATTTTGATGAACTTTGATCTGCACCAATCCAAGGACATTTGCACTCCCCTAGGAGGCATGCCCTAAGGGATTGAGATTCCGATGTATTCTAAATTCAGTGCTTATGAGGATTCCCAAATGAATTTGGTAGAATACTAAATCCTAATGTCATTTATATTCTTTCATTGAATGTATGGTTATGTGCTTTAATTTATACAGCATGAATTCGAATACTTTCAATCCACTTGCGACCATCCTCAACCAGAATAAGTTGATGGGATCCAATTATGTAGACTGGAAAAGGGACCTAGATATTATCCTGACAGCTTCAAGATGTAAATATGTCCTTACTATACGCACCCTTCCTGAGCTTGAGCCTGATGCACCACATGATGTGAAAAACCTTTACACCAAGTGGACCAAAGACAATGAGATGGCCAGATGTTTTATTCAGGCATCCATGTCTACTGTTTTGCAATATCAACATCAATCCTATAAGTCAGCATATGATATTATATCAAACTTAAAGAAGATGTTTGCATAACAGGTTAGGCCTGCCTAGCAGGCTGCTATAAAAGTGCTGATAAAGACTAAGATAGCTGAGGGAACCCTAGTAGAAAAACATTTGTTAAAAATGATGTTGGCATTAAATGAGTTAGATGTACTGGGGGCTACGATTGATACAGAATCGCAGATCGAAATGATCATTCAATCACTACCGGACTCATTCAAACATTTTGAGATCAATTGTAATAAATTGGAAATGACCATAGCTGAGCTATCTTGCCAACTGGTAGTGTTTGGTATGAGATGCATAGATGATAATGAATGATGGGGATCATGGATAGTTAGTCTTAATTCCAATTTTGACGAACTTTGATCTGCACCAATCCAAGGACATTTGCACTCCCCTAGGAGGCATGCCCTAAGGGATTGAGATTCCGATGTATTCTAAATTCAGTGCTTATGAGGATTCCCAAATGAATTTGGTAGAATACTAAATCCTAATGTCATTTATATTCTTTCATTTAATGTATGGTTATGTGCTTTAATTTATACAGCATGAATTCGAATACTTTCAATCCACTTGCGACCATCCTCAACCAGAATAAGTTGATGGGATCCAATTATGTAGACTGGAAAAGGGACCTGGATATTATCCTGACAGCTTCAAGATGTAAATATGTCCTTACTATACTCACCCTTCCTGAGCTTGAGCCTGATGCACCACATGATGTGAAAAACCTTTACACCAAGTGGACCAAAGACAATGAGATGGCCAGATGTTTTATTCAAGCATCCATGTCTACTGTTTTGCAATATCAACATCAATCCTATAAGTCAGCATATGATATTATATCAAACTTATAGAAGATGTTTGCTGAACAGGTTAGGCCTGCCTAGCAGGCTGCTATAAAAGTGCTGATAAAGACTAAGATAGCTGAGGGAACCCTAGTAGAAAAACATTTGTTAAAAATGATGTTGGCATTAAATGAGTTAGATGTACTGGGGGCTACGATTGATACAGAATCGCAGATCGACATGATCATTCAATCACTACCGGACTCATTCAAACATTTTGAGATCAATTGTAATAAATTGGAAATGACCATAGCTGAGCTATCTTGCCAACTGGTAGTGTTTGGTATGAGATGCATAGATGATAATGAATGATGGGGATCATGGATAGTTAGTCTTAATTCCAATTTTGACGAACTTTGATCTGCACCAATCCAAGGACATTTGCACTCCCCTAGGAGGCATGCCCTAAGGGATTGAGATTCTGATGTATTCTAAATTCAGTGCTTATGAGGATTCCCAAATGAATTTGGTAGAATACTAAATCCTAATGTCATTTATATTCTTTCATTAAATGTATGGTTATGTGCTTTAATTTATACAGCATGAATTCGAATACTTTCAATCCACTTGCGACCATCCTCAACCAGAATAAGTTGATGGGATCCAATTATGTAGACTGGAAAAGGGACCTGGATATTATCCTGACAGCTTCAAGATGTAAATATGTCCTTACTATACCCACCCTTCCTGAGCTTGAGCCTGATGCACCACATGATGTGAAAAACCTTTACACCAAGTGGACCAAAGACAATGAGATGGCCAGATGTTTTATTCAGGCATCCATGTCTACTGTTTTGCAATATCAACATCAATCCTATAAGTCAGCATATGATATTATATCAAACTTAAAGAAGATGTTTGCAGAACAGGTTAGGCCTGCCTAGCAGGCTGCTATAAAAGTGCTGATAAAGACTAAGATAGCTGAGGGAACCCTAGTACAAAAACATTTGTTAAAAATGATGTTGGCATTAAATGAGTTTGATGTACTGGGGGCTACGATTGATACAGAATCGCACATCGACATGATCATTCAATCACTACCGGACTCATTCAAACATTTTGAGATCAATTGTAATAAATTGGAAATGACCATAGCTGAGCTATCTTGCCAACTGGTAGTGTTTGAGGAAATCATGAAAAAAAGACCAACTGCCCTCGTGATAGAAAAGTCATTTGCTAGGTCCAACCCGAAAGGCATAGTCCAGAATGGGAAGAAGAAATCAGTCATCAAAGGTCCTAAGGTGGAGTATGGTTCCACTAGTGGTATGGCTAAGGTCACGGATATGGGAGCTAAGGGAAAGTGTCTCCACTGTGGTATGACAGGACATTGGAAGAGGAATTGTCCACATTTTCTGTCAAAGGAAAAGACCTCAGGTATGATTGAGTTACTTGTTTCTGAAGTTAGTTTTGCAACTAGTACTTCAGAATCTTGGTTTGTAGACTTCGGTGCAACTAACTACATCAGTAATATGTTGTAGGAATTACAGGTAACCAGGAGGATTAATGGCGGGGGAAATCATTGTTAACCTGGGATCGGAAGCCAAGGCAGAAGCAGTGTCAGTGGGAGTAGTAACTTAGTTGTTTTCAAATATTAAATTGATTTTGTCAGATACATTATATGTACCATTTTAAGACGGAATTTTTAATTTTTAGTATGATGAATAAGAGTTATTCTGTTACTTTTGGTAATTAAATTGTCTTAAAAATGAATGGTACTCTTATACATTCTGACAAGGTATTCAATGGCATTTATTTGTTTTACTCCCACAATGTATGAGATACATGACACTGATATTAATAATAGAGCATCATTAAAGAGGTAGTCACCTTCATCTAATCCAACAAACTTTGGCACCCAAGAGGCTAGGTCATATAAACCTAAACAGGATTGACAGACTAGTGAAAGATGGTATCTTACCTTCATTGGTGGTAGAACCAATGCCTATCTGCAAGTCTTGTCTGGAAGGTAAAATGACCAAAAGACCCTTATTCATCTGAGGGCAGTAGGGCCAAAGATTTATTGGATTTAGTGTATACTGATGTGTATGGACCCATAATATTAGAGCGAGAGATTGATACGAGTATTTCATTACTTTTACCGATGATTACTCGAGATATGGATACATATACCTTATGCACCGCAAGTCCGAGATTTTTTGAATAGTTCAAAGAGTTTCGAGTGGAAGCAGAAAAGCAATTAGGTAAAAGTATAAATACTCTTCGATGAGATTGATAAGGCGAATATCTCTCCGCTAATTTTATGGGATACTTGTCAGAAAATGTGATTCGATCCCAGTAGTCTGCTCCTGGTTTGCCTCAACAGAACGGAGTAGTATAAAGAAGGAACAAGACTCTTTTAGATATGATCAGGTCTATGATTAAGTTTCTACGGATTACCTATATTTCGGGATATGGAAACTGAAATGTATATACTAAACCCCATTCCATCTAAGTCTATACTTGAGACTCCCTGGGAGTTATGGACAGGGCGAAAGCCTAGTCTACAACGTTTTCAGGGTTGTCCGGCACACGTGCTAAAGGATAAGGCAGATTAGTTGGAATCGAAGTCGGAAGTATATGTTTATATTATATCCCAAAAAGGAACTAAAGGTTGGTTGCTCAATAATCCCAGAGAAAAAAAAAGTGCTTCGCAGCACCAATGCGGTTTTCTAGAGGGAGATTATAAGATTAATTGGAAATCTTTAGAAATGGTTATCTTGGAAGAAATTCAATAGAAATCAATTCCAAATCCAAGAATAACCAAACTTTAAGAAAATCCGTCCATACCAGACCCAGTAGTTACACCAGTGCCTTGTCGTAGTGGGAGTATTGTCAAAACCCTTGACAAGTTCTCGGTTTTGGGAAAGTCTTACGAGGCAATCCCGGATGAACCGAAACAAGATCCTTGTAACTATGATAAAGCAGTTAATGACATAGTTTTGGGATGTTCGCTAGATGCTATGAAAGCTGAGGTGGAGTATTTGTACTCTAATCAGGTCTGGATACTTATGGACTTGCATGCCAATAGCAAACCTATTGGGTGCAAGTGAGTCTACAAGAGAAAAAGTGTTCCATCCGGATACTCATATCCATTGCGGTACATCTCGGTGATAAGATTTGGCAAATGGATGTCAAGACAGCGTCTCACGACGGCAATCTTGAGGAAGACATCTATATGATGCAGCCAGATGGTTTTATAGCTAATAACTAAGTGCAAAGAGTTTGTAACCTGCATAAGTCCATTTATGGATTAAAGCAGGTATCCCGGAACTGGAACATTCGTTTTGACAAGGAAATCAAGTCATTTGATTTTTATCAGAATCCAGATAAGTCATGTGTGTACATGAAAAGTCAAGAAGGCAGAGTAGTTTTTCTGGTATTATATGTCGACGACATCCTTCTCCCATGGAGTGACATAGGGATATTGTCAACAATAAAAGTTTTGGTTGGCTAAGACTTTTGATAATAAAGGACTTTGGAGAAGCCAGGTACATCCTAGGGATAAATTTCCATTGAGACCGGAAACATAGGATGATAGCCTTATCCCAATGATGTGTACATAGATAAGGTTCTGGTACGGTAAGCTATGCTTTGTACTAGACCGGATATCTGTGACATAGTGAGCCTAGTCAGCAGATATCAGTCTAACCCAGGTCCTTATCATTGGAATGTTGTAAGATGCATTCTCAAATACTTGAGAAGGACTAGAGATCACATGTTGAGTTACAGCAGTGATAAGTTGATTCCAGTCGGTTACATAAATACTGACTTCTAGTCAGATCATGATTCCAGGAAATCAACTTCTGGGTATGTGTTTACGCTTTAGTTGCTTGAGAAGCAGCTAAGGAAGCAGCTTGGTTAAAAAGATTCATTCTAGAACTTGGAATGGTACTTTTCGCAGGACAACCGCTCACAGTTTACTGTGATAACTGCAGGGCAGTCGCTAAGTCCAAAGAACCCAAGAGCCAAAAAGCATATACAGAGGAAATTATACATGGTCAGACAGATTGTGCTGAGAGGTAATGTACGATCACCAAGATAAACTCTGCAGACAATCTAGGGAGACTGGACATCTCATACTGACAAGGTTGCAGCACTTTGATCACTATGAGATAGTGTGATTTCTCTCGATCATCAGAATGTAAGATTCTGGATCATAGTGCTGGTACATTGGATGTATTGAAGGACCATGAGAAGCACCTTATAAACACTGTCTTTATTTTAAGGTCTGCTCTCATAATTCCCTAGCAATAGGCTCTCAATCCTGAGACATAATGAACTCAAGTTTCTATCTATTCAATTGCTTTGAGTCACCAATGAGTGAGTCCAAATGTAGGTCAAGACCTCGGTGATTTGGGTACGTGGTAGTAGAGTTGTGGGAACATTCAATGGTAAAGATGGAATCTATCTCTAATATACCCTTGTGCCAATTAATGGATTTATCATTGGTAAGTGCGCACCCATTCCGATTAAGAGTTAATTGGAAAGCTATCTATGATCATTATAATTAATTGGGGCTCAAGGATAATAAGATATGGATCTAGTTTGGAAGACAGGTCTAATTGATCCATGGATATTGATAGAGGGGCCTACTTATGGTAATGTGGAACTTTAGGGTCTTCTATGTAATATTCCTAAGACTGGAGTTCAATTGCATTTATATAGTGGAGTTATTTGTAATTAACTGTGGGCCCGGATTGCACATGAGATGTGGGGTTGCGAGTCCCAGTTGGAGCCAGCTTTCTAAGGAATCCCTAGTGGTCCCCACGCTAGCCCAATTATTAAAAAGTATCTAATTCTAGTTGAACTCTTAAAGGAAAGTCACTATTTCTATTTGAAGTCAGACTTCTAATAGTAGTAATAGTAAACTTACTAATTTTAGTAGAAGTGAGACTTCTATTTTAATTAGAAAGGAATTAGAAAGTTGCTAATCATATTTGAACTGAGACTTCTAATTATGATATGGTAAGTTACTAATTATAATAGAAGTGAGATTTCTATTTAAATTAGAAAAGAGAAAGTTACTAATTCTTAATTGAAGTAAGACTTCTATTTCAATTAGTAAAAGAAGAGGTTGGCTTGAGAAGCTATAAATAGAGGAGAACCTAAGGGATGGATGTCCAAGCATTATCCTAGCATTATCCTAGCATTGGGACTCACGCCCAACACCTTTATGCGCAAGAGTTGTACATGCCCTTCTCCTCCTCCCTCTTCTAGTTGTCGTTCTAGTTCATCCTTTGAGTTCCTAGCAGTTTTCTTTTGGAGATCCCACCATCTTCTTGAGAAAAGGAGAATCTGATATGGGTAATAGCGTGGAAGATCAAGAGGTCTTAGAGATCCCTATTTGATTAGTAAATGCGTTTCATCATCAAAGAAAGACACAACTTCTCTATTAGAGCACAACCGAGCTCCAAAAGAATAATCCACTTCCTTGCATGTTGCAGATTATTATGGATGCTTATTAATTGATATTTCTATCTTCTAGATAGATTGTATTTACTGATCATGATGGCTGAGATTGAGGGTTTACTTCCGGGATTGGGCTTTAGAGCCTTCTGGATAACTGATCCCTACATCAAGTGGGTTAAAAGTTTTTTAAACCTATCCTAGAGGCCCACCCGATTTCCAATAGTTCACACAACTTTGTCCATCCTAATTTGATTAAGTATGCTGGTCATCCCATGAATCTCGTGATCGCTTTAAAGTCATGGTTGCAAATGGTGACCATTTAGCAATTAGTAGTTTAAATATTTGAGTAAAAAGGCCATTTATGACTCACTTTGTTTAAGCCTTGAATTAAGAGATGTGAGTTATTTAAAGACTAGTAGTGGTAGTGGGTTTATAAGCATGATGAGTATTTGTTGACGCCAAAAATGCCACTTTCACTCTTGTGCACATTTCAACATCATAAAATTCACATGAAGCTACATCAAGTCATACAAGTGTAATCCTCAAAGCTTTCACACCACTTTTGAGAAGTTTCAACGTCATTTCATGTGCGGAGATTCTTTTTGCGACAAAATGCGAAACAACTACTTTAGCCATCGAATCTTCTCAAAATCTCCTGAATAACTCAATATCCTCTATTATGACCTTGAGCAGTGTCCATGCCAAGTTTTGGGCCATTCCACCTTCGTTTGGCCAAACTCCCCTCTTCCAGCAGTAGAACGGGACCTTCTGGTGACAATAGAGCTAGAGAACCTATTTTACAAAACATAGCACACAGTTCATCTTAAAATACCAGTATAGGACTCTGTGTCAAGTTTCAGACCATTCTGACACCTTTTGCCCTAAAGTGCAAAATTCGTGTTCTTCTTGTGGCGGAACAAGACCTTTTTGTGAAAAGATCCTTGGAGACCATGTTTCTGCGATCAAAGCTCATGGATCATCTTAAAACACTACCAAGAGGCTCTACGTCAGATTCTAGGACATTTTGACATTGTTTGACTCCACTTCAGTCTTCTAGCAACAAATTGAAGCCTTCTTGTGACGAAGCCATGATTTATAAATCAGAACAAATTGATCATCTTAAAATGCTTCCAAGAGATTCCCTGTCAAATTTCAACTCAATCGGACATCATTTGGCTGGATTTCAAATTGTAGCATCCTTCTTGTGACGGGACTCATAACGGCCATGATTTTTTGAACAAAGCTTGTGGTTGGCCTTATTTTACTCCCAAGAAGCTCCACCCAAAATTTCAAGTCATTTCGACATCGTTTATCCTGGTTTCGACTTCTTATGGAAAAAACTTGCCTTCTTACAACATAATTTTCAGCTTTTCCACAAACTTGGAAACTTTACTCCTTATTTTGCACATCTTTTCATCAACTTTACTGTAAGAAAAAAATTCCATAAAATTTCCAAGAATGTCAAGAAAAATATATAGAAGTAAAAATAAAAAAAGTCGGGAAAAGCGGCCGAAACGGGACCCAAAGCCCCATTGTCGCGGGCGACCATGCAACCCCAAGTCCACTGAAATTCCGCAGAAACCCAATTTTTGGGTCCCTTTTGCACTTTTTTCTCATTTTACCTATAAAACTTTCTGAAAATCTACTTTTTGAGGCATGATATCCTTCGATTTTTGTCAACATCGCAGGTTCGTCATCAGACATCTCGGATCCTTCTTTCAGCCAACTAGAAAGGTCCATGTTATGCCCAGCGGATCAAGAAATCAACAGACACATGATATGGCCCACTAGCAGAAATCGATCTCTAAAATTTCAAAATGATCCGACGGTGATTGATGCGTAAGACCTTCTCGTGACAGAAGCGTTCCAACATTGCAAGAGCTTCTTGCGACATAATTCCAAAAGTTTGAAACGATCCATGACCTTTTGATTTTTGGCACATGTTTGGCGGCTATTCAGTGCAATTAATGGCCCATTATCATACAACGACTAATCAAAACTCAAGAAAAAAGTTACAAACAAAAGCATTAAAAGTGTAACTTTTCCCGTGATGGAGCATTAATGCATTCAAGGTGTTTAAAGGCCCCAACATGTGGAAAATTGCACCCATTATGGTTACACTTGGCCTTTCGTCTCCCTCCACGACCTTTCAAGTACCCTCCATAGCCTATAAAATGACTTTGGCTCCATTTCAAGGCATGATTCTAAGCCACTCCACACTCCTACAATGGTCTCTCCCTCTCCTTTCGTGGAGAAATTTTGCAGCAACCTTTGCAAGTCTACAAGGTGATTGAGCAATCTTTGTGGCTTAGATGAGGCTCCTTGGCACATCTACTTGGATTTTTATTGAATATAGGATCATTCTTTGATCCTTATTAATTCTCTGAAAATCTAAGGTTCAAGCCTTGCCGAGGAATTTAAGCAATCATGTTATCATCAGAGGAGCCAACATATATGGCTTGTGTCCACCAATCCAAGCGTGTCCACACAATTGTCTGCTAGCCTGATTTCCATTTCTATTTATCTTTTGTATTTGTGTTGGAAAGAGACAAGAAAATCTCAAATCTTGTCATTTTGGATAAGAGATCTAAATCGCCTTTCTTGACACCCGGCCAAAATCTTGCCTCTCATGGCAAACACATCGCCTTTAATGGAAAAAATAAAAGAAATTTGCCTTTCGCGGCAAACACATCGCCTTTCATGGGAGAAAAATAAATTCACCTTTCACGGCAAACAAATGTAAATAGCCTTTCAAAGCACAGAAAAAAAAATCAAATTATCTCTTTTTTTCAACACGTGTAAGGAAATTTTAGAATCCTTTTTATTTTTCATTCTATGCGAAAAAGTAGATATTCGAATCATTTTCTTCTTTTCCAAGTAGAATAGAAGATTTGGTAAACCTATACGTAAACAAAAAGAAAAAAACCTGACTGTTCTGTTGGCTTCAAGTTATGAAAGGATCAGATCCTCAGATCTTCATGTCCGCCGAGCCCGATAGTTCCCATCGCCTTCAAACGCAGAACAGTATTATCCAGCAATAAGAAGAGTAGTCCAGTCCTACTTGAAAGGATTAACTTTTACCATCTTATTTTCCTATTTTCCTTTAATTTGTATGAATATCGGTTGGATATGATCCCAGAATTAAATGAGATGCAAAAATCCCTTGGTTCTGTACGTCCAGTTTTCCCCTGCCTTTCTATTCTGCAAGATCGACAACAACAACCAACCTTGTCCCATTTCAAGTCTAACCAAGCCCTCAGCAATCGATCAATTTGATCATGGATTTCAATATCCATCGTTTGACCTAAACATCATAGGTATAAATCGTTCCTGCCCTTCTCTTATCTGCAACACATCAGAGGCCCGTCCCAACTTTCAGCCTATCAGAGAGCCCGAATTCTCTGATTTCTTGGACCACGGAAACACCCCAATATAGAGGCAATAAGTCTATACAGACTGATAGTGTGGAACGAGTTTATGCCCGATCCCAGCTGGACGCTGAGCTGGACTCCAGCTGGGATCTCATTTTGAAGCTCGCCCAAAAAGCCCGCCCAAAAAGCCTGCCAGCCCATCTTCCTTCTTGAGAAGTGAAGAAGAAAAATGGAAGGTCAGAAGCCTCTTCCTTCTTGAGAAAGTGAAGAAGAAAAACGGAAGCTCAGAAGCCACTGTTCATCTCTCTATTCATCTCCTCCGTGCAACTCATTTGGGAAGAACATCTGCAAATCATCACTCTGTTCATCAGCGGCTCTGTCCTTTCCCCTTCACAGCTCTCACCTCAACTCATTGCTCTCCAAAAACCCCTTCCCCAGGTCCTCTTCAGATCTGATTTTGAATCCACGGACTACCGCAAAGAGGTGACCATCTTCTTCATCTTCTTCTCTCTTTCTCTCTTTCCATTTGAGATTTTGGTCTGCTTTTGAAATATTGAAATTAGTTAGGAATTAGGGATAGTTTAAAGATTGTGTCTTTTGGGGGTTTATGAAGGTTGTGTAACGCCATCCAATGTTGACTAAACTTCAAGAGGTGGATCAATAGTTGAAGAATTTGTTCATATTCCCAGACGTGTTTGAGTTCTTCGGCTCATTGGCCATGTCATGTTCACAAATATGAAATAAAAAATTGGTTTTGAAACTTTGAAGTCTATTCTTATTTCCTCTGTACTGTTCCTTTGTTATTTTTTATGTTTTAGGATCAATTTCATATTTATTATTTTTGTTTGTTTTTCTTATAAAACAAGTTTTTAATAATATGTGGTTTGTATCCTTCAGTTTGGCGTCTTTCTTTGTAATTGAATTCAATAGCAGTTAACAGTCAAGTTAATGTCAAATTAGTGTGATTGTGATTGACTAGGATCTCTAGCTAAGAGGTCCAACCTTTTATTAAAAGAGGATTTTGAGTGTGCTTCCTACTGGAAAGTCTCCTCTTGGTGCTTTGTAGAAAAGAAGTAAGTAGTTCTTGTTGGTTTTTTTTTTTTTAACAAATGATATTGAGTTTTATCAACTCAGAATTTCAACGGCAAGAAAAATAAAATACAAAACTCTTGATCGGACACTCAAATGTGTATAAACCTAGCTGTTTTATTTTTTTTTTATTTATTATTTTTTCAGTAGTATCTAGGGTATAGGAATTGGGTCTGGGTAGAAGAATTTTGGGTTAGAAACCGCTAGGTGATGTCGGTTAAATTTCCATCTTGCACGGACACATAATCTTGATTGGCTTATAGCCACGACAACAAAGAATTAATTATTATTACTATTGTGGGTTAGAAAATACCATATGGATTGGAACTTGGATTTGATTTTTTCTCTTTTGTTATTATTACTATTACTGTTGTTATTCACAAGATTAAAACTTGTTCTTCATTTTCATTCGGTAGAATTGTCTTTCCCCCTTTCATTTTCCTGTACTGCGGGGTACTTAAATGATCTAACAAGATTAAAACTTGTACATCATTTCTTTAATATTTTAGTTTTGAATGATCTAGCTTATTTTTTATGCTAATGATCTTTATTATTCTTTTATCGAATTATTCTCAACACCTGAATGCTTTATTTGTTTTTAGAAGCATGGAAGAAGATGAATTATCACTTGAATTTGATGGAGACGACAATGCAATTGAATTGGGGATGGTTTGTCAGGAAATAAACAGCGTTGAGATGGAGAAGCCCTTGGAGGAAGGTGAAAAGATAGAAGATGTAGTAATGGAACCTCAGAGGGGGATGATATTTGGTTCAATTGAAGAAGTACAAGAATATTATGCAAGATATGCCAGGCATATCGGGTTTGCTGTTGCCCCAAAAAACCTCGAAAAAAGGATCGGATGGAAAAAAAAGATTTGTTACAATTGCTTGCACCAAGGGTAGAAGCCATTTACAAGTGCAAGCAACCCAGTTAAACCCCGTCCACAATCAAGAACAAATTGCAAAGCAGCGTTGAATCTTTCTTTGCAATTCGATGGGAACTGGCTTTTGAACTCATTTGTACTTGAGCATAACCATGATATGAGTCCGAACAAAGTTCGATATCACAAGAGTAATCGAGTAATACCACCACATGTGAAGAGGCAGCTTGAATTGAATGACAAAGCGGGAATTAGATTAAACAAGACTGTTAGCTCATGTGCGGTAGAGGCAGGGGGTCATGGGAATTTGCCATGGTTAGCAAAGGATGCAAGAAATTACTTGGATAAACTCAGACGCTTGGAACTCAAGGAAGGGGATGCCGAGGCAATGCTAAGCTATTTCAAAAAAATGCAACAAGACAACGGATCCTTTTTTTATGTCATTGATCTTGATATAGAGCATCGAGTAAGGAACATCTTCTGGGCTGATGCGAGGAGTAGAGCAGCATTCGCTGAATTTGGTGATGTGGTCACGTTTGACACCACTTATTTGGTTAACAAATATGATATGCCTTTCGCTCCTTTTGTGGGTGTGAATCAGCATGGACAGTCAGTACTTTTAGGTTGTGGATTGATATCATGAGAGGACACCGATACATTTGTGTGGTTGTTTCAGTCTTGGCTTGATTGCATGTCTGGGTGTCCTCCTAATGCCATAATCACCGACCAGGATAAGGCCATGCAAAATGCAATAGGAATAGTATTTCCTAAAGCACAGCATCGGTGGTGTTTGTGGCATATCTTGAAAAAAGTGCCTGAAAAATTGAGGGGGTATAATGACTACGATTCAATTAAATTTCATCTTCTTAATGTTGTCTATGATTCGATGAAAAAAGAAGAGTTAGAAGAGAATTGGGCCAAGTTTGTTAGGGCATATCAGCTGGAGGACAACAAATGGCTAGCTGGATTGTATGATGAGAGGTGTCGATGGGTGCCAGCATTTGTGAAAGATATTTTTTGGGCAGGGATGTCAACAACCCAGCGTAGTGAGAGCATGCATGCTTTTTTTGATGGCTACATCAATTCTAAGACCACCCTTAAGCAGTTTGTTGAGCAATATGATAATGCTTTGTCTAAGAAGGTGCAACTGGAAGCTGAGGAAGATGCCCGTTGTTTCAATTTATACATTCCATGTGTGACCCCTTATGAGTTTGAGAGGCAATTACAAGAAGCATATACTCTTGCTAAATTTAAGGAGATTCAGAATGAAATTGCCGGTAAGATCCGTTGCAATATTTCCTCGTTTAAGGCAGGAGTTGAAATTTCAGAATTTGATGTGGAGGAAGATGTCATAGTAGGAGAAAAACAGTATCCGACCTTTTACTTTCCATGTTTATTTTAATGAGTTATCAAGAGAATCTAATTGTACTTGCCGGTTGTTTGAGTTCAGAGGTATTCTCTGCAAGCATATAATTGTTGTTTATTTGAAGAAGAAGGTTTATCATATACCAGGGAAATACATTTTAGAAAGGTGGAGTAAGAACGTGAGAAGAAGCCACACAAAAATCAAGATCATGTATGATAATTGGGAACGCAGACCTGAAGGCAAACGTTACGACAAAATGTTGACTATTTTCAATCGGGTCAGCGATAAGGCCATGGATTCCGATGAAAAGAGTCATATGGTAATGTCCTCGTTGCTAGGAGTGGAAGCTGAGCTAGATGTTTATAAAGAGGTTACTGTATGTAATAGACCTATGTCTATATGTGTACATAAAGCCTCAACTTCAAGTCCTGATGATAATCCTTCTAGGCAAGAGAGCACTAACCGCGTGTGTGATCCAATCAAACGCCGCCAGAAAGGCCGACCGCCAGAAAAAAGAAGACAGTCCAAGATTGAGACAATTATTAAGAAGTGTCGGAAGCCAAACAAAAAGAAGATGAAGAAGGTTATTTTAAGAGTTTTATTTTTTAAATCAAATAAACATAGCATCCAATTATTCACAATCTAATTGAAATCAAAATATGCATGTGCAGGGTACGACGGTGGTTGATCATGGAGACATTCTAACACATCCTGTGGGGATTAGAGCAGATCATCATGTAAGAGACTATGAATTTAACTGTATGTTGATTTGCCCCCCAATTTACTATATTAAATTTGCTTGACTTTATTGCATATGACCTCATAAACTTTATGCTTGTACAGGTTTCGGCAGGAGATCTTGAATTGAAACTTTAAGAAGATTTGTCAGAATATTCTCTGCAAAGAAGATCACTTGGATACATTGTAGGATGTTATCTTTTAAGATTCACTTGAAGTTATGTTGCTACTTTTTGTAAAGGAGGGCCATTTGAAACTGTAAATGTGTAGATCATGTCTTTTTGTAATAGTGGAATTGAAGTTGAAGTATTGTTGCTATCTTTTGTAAAGGAGGGCCATTTGAAATGTAGATCATGTCTTTTTGTAAAGGAGGCCAGTTGAAGTTGAAGTTTTGTTACTACTTTTTTGTAAAGGAGTTACATTTGAAATTGTAAATGTGCTTCCATGTCTTTTTGTAATGGTGGAGCCTCATCTTATTTAGAAGCTTGTAAATGAGCAGAAATGTTCTTATTCTGTAGTAAATCAATTTGGATAATAACGTCCTTACTTTATGTTTTTAGTTGATCAATGATTACAAAAAATGACCCCAAGTTTTAATTTAGAAGTGTATAGTTAAACAGGTTATGAATTTATAAATAGGATTCAGTCAAGAAAAGATTCCTCGACTTCAACATAAACTTGTGTTGAGGTCGTCAAAAACGCCCAGTTAGCACTAATAGCATGCCTGTGTTTTTGTTGACGTCAACACAAGATTTGTCGACGTCAACATAAACCTGTGTTGACGTCAATAAAAATATTCCTTCTCGTTATCGTAATATGAAAGTTAAGAATTGATTCAATGAAAACCTTCTATCATTGCCTGATATCTTTCAAGAAAGATAAAAGTGCTCAGAAAGTATGCCATGAGCAATGAAGTTAGCTGGGTATTGCAAAAAACAATATTAACTGAGTGGTATTATCGATGGTGACTTCTGTTGGGTCTAAGGTTAAATGATATATTATTCAATAAATGCTACAAAACTTATATCCAAAAAAGAACGTCATTTTTATTTCACAAGTTTACTTTAATAGGTATATTTTTCATGGGGATTGTATGTCTTCTACTTTGAGTATAACTATGTATGATTTTCTTGGGTATAATGAGAGAGTTGTTGAAATGCTTTCAGCAAAATTGGGGTGGGAGTGTTGTTATGTGCCAAACAGTATTAGTTTGATAACTTGTGCAAAGGCTGATCTTGTTATATTCTTCTATCAATATAGGGGATGTGACTTGCATGGCCACTGTTCCAGATGACATGGAAGTGGTAGCCCATTTCTTGGCCAAGGAAGATGGTGTCATTGCTGGAATATCTCTAGCGGATATGATATTTAACGAGGTTGATCCTTCACTGAAGGTATGAATTTCAACTGGACTTATATATTGTAACAATCGAAAGTGCTTACTCAGTTACTCTGAATTTTAAGTTCATTGCCTTTATTGTGATTGGGATAGGTTGAGTGGTATCAAAGGGATGGAAACTATATCCACAAGGGTATGCAGTTCGGTAAAGTACAGGGTAAGAATCAAATGTCTTTTTCCTCGCTCTGTTATTTCAAGGTATGCCTACTTATCAAAAAATTAAATAAATAAATAAAAAACTCCCCTATCTGTTTGTAGGGAGTGCTCACAAGATTGTCATTGCTGAAAGGGTGGTGCTTAATTTTATGCAAAGAATGAGTGGAATTGCAACACTTACCAAGGTTAGTTTCTGCATACCTTGAAAAACATCCAAATATGCCATCAGTGGCATCTTAAACTTCTTGATGGGCATCACTTGGTTCATAAGTTGTGGACTTATTATACTCAAATAGGTAGAAAGCAGCTGATTATTGACTTCACGTGAGGCAATTCTTGAAGCAAATATGTTAGCAAATATGAGAGTAGTGTAACTCTATAAAACTATAATGATGCATGTGGTAGTCATTACTTATCTTGCTTTCTTTTCAGCGAATAATTTTCCATGATTCCATCTACCATAAAGACCAGCCTTTTCTTTTTCTATCTTTTTGTTGATTTAGATCGACTCAATGACCGAATTAGATGTCAGTTGGAATCTCTCTGTCAGTTGGAAATCTTTACACCGTAGAAGCTTATATTGCTGGAATTTTTATTTTTTTGGTTGTCCTTGTCTACCAATTTAAAAGAAAATAAAAGGCATGTCTCAATCTATGCAGATATTCCCAAAGAACTATTTCAAATATGGGAATAATTTCTATAAGATGCTTTCCCCAGTAAAATTAGGATACTTGACCTCCAGTTGTTTTTTCGTTTTATTGGATTTGAAGATTCTGGAATAGGTTCCCTGCATTTTGTCTCCACTGTATTCATCCTTGATTTTGTGCATCTGTATTATCATGCACTATAACTTTCCATTTTAATTTAGGTTCTTTCTTTTCTTTAGGCTATGGCAGAAGCTGCACATCCTGCTCACATTCTAGAGACAAGGAAGACTGCTCCAGGTTTACGTTTGGTCGACAAGTGGGCGGTGTCTATCACTTCACTCTGCTTTGATACCATCTGGATCTTTTCTTTCTTGAGTCTGTTGCCAACCTTTCTCCTGTCAATAACAGGTACTAATAGGTGGAGGACAAAACCACAGGATGGGTTTATTTGATATGGTGATGATAAAAGATAATCATATTTCGATTGCTGGTGGTGTCACAAATTCCATAAAAGCCGTAGACCTCTTTTTAAACCAGAAGAATCTTAAGATGGAAGTTGAGGTACTGTGCTAAGAGCCAGAGACTATTTCAATCTACATCTAATGAATCCCACATTTGCACATAAAACTGAACATCCATCTGTACAAAATAAAACCGCTAGAGATGGACAAAATATGTTCATCTTGACATCTATTTCTCTATAACGACATTGCTCAATAAACGAAACCAATACAGAGAGAGAGACAAATCTTATCACCGTTTCAAACAAAACCAAATAGAAAAGATAAAGCACTCACCTTAAAAGGCACGGTTTCCCCTTCTCTTCTTCTTTTTCCTTCTTCTTCTTATTGTCGCCTCTTTAAAGGAAGGGTTTTCTCCGAGGCTAGGGCATTTCTCGGATGCAGAAAACAGTGTGTGAGAGAGATAGAAGTGTTGTGCTGTTGCTGGCCTGCTGGGAGAGAGGTCTACTGCTGGGACGGGTTTGGGCAATCGGTGGTGCTGCTAATGGGAGATGAAGAAATCGATGACGGTGGGGGTAGACTTAGAGAGGGGTTTGCGCGAGGATGTGAGAGGGACAAGAGGGAGGGAGATGCAGATGCGAGGGGGAGGCGTCGTCGATTTTGGGAGATGCAGTTGCTAGGGCGTCGTCGATTTGGTTCCAGGGCAGGGCAGCATTCTCTCTGTTTTTCTTTTTTTGTTCTATCCTTCAAAAGAGGTGATTCTGAATTCCTGGCGGGCTCCCAAAATCACAAAACCCGCCCCACTTGTTAGGTCCACTCAGCGCTGAGTGGACCTCCACGTCGGATCAGTCATGCTTTCGGGCCAGACTTTCGGTCCATATAGACTAACTGATATAGAGGTCCTCCAAGAATTCTTTGTTGCCTCAAATTTGAGATCCGGGTCATGTTTTCAACCATTGATCAAACCAAATATTTTCCACAGGGATGCAGAGTCTACCTAAATCGAATCCTCTTCTTCCTACGCTGGCAAAAGATCTGAATCCTCTTCTTTTCTTTTCTCCCTTTTTGCGGTCCGAATCATAGTTATTAATTTCGTGTTGTTTCTAATTTCGGCCAAATAGCTGAAACGAAATTGGGGCTACAACTTTTTATTTCAGATTTTGACCGAAATGTTTTTTAACATAATTAATATTTGATTTTCCAATTTTTTCCTTTTTCAACATATATATTTATACTTTGTATTTATTAGGAATTTTGTATATTGCAATTTGATGGATACATTATCATTTTAGCACCACTCGAATTTCCACACATGCATCGATTAAGAAATTCTTGAAATCTTGATTTACACATGCATTGCTTTAAATCTTGTAAATTATTTGTTATGTTTTGGTTTTAAACTTGGATGCATTTAGATTGAAATAGAAATTTTATGAATCAAGCTAGCCAGTGGTAAGTTTCAAATCTTATTTGGCATTTTAGGTTTCATGTTTTTTAAACACTTAGATTGATTTTAATCATGTTTCCATGCTTCGTTTAATGGCCTAAAAATCCCCACAAGAAAATACTTTGAAATGTACAAAAAGTTGAAATTTTGGACACTGTCGGTCAGGTGTCGGCTAACCGACAATGGTTCAGAAGCTGACCGAAAGCCTTTCGGTTAGAATTTTAGAGAACTGTTTTCTGAACCAATTTGCCCTGTCGGTCAGCCTGTGGGTCAAGGCTCGGCTAACCGAACATGCTCGGTGAACCGAAGAATGAAATATTTCAAAAATATGACCGTTGGGGAGATGACCGTTGGAGTGTCGGTTAACCGAACCCTAGATGTCGGTTAACCGACAGCTAGCCGCTTGCCCACTTTTTTTATAAAAGGAAGTTCATTCCAAGGCCAAATTTGATGATTCTAGAGGCCATTCTTGAGGTGAATGAAGCCTAAACAAAGGGGAATGAACTAAGGAAGGCTAATGGGTCATTAGTAAAGCTAAAGCTTGGATTAATGAAGTTAAATCTCTAAGTAAATTTTACTTTTATTTATCATATGTTATATGCTTTATTTTAAATCTTTGGTAAATGATTTTTAGTATGATAACTATGATGTGTTGAATCCATTACTTTCATTCAATCTTTGATTTAAGTTGTGATGGATTTTTCACTTTGATTCAAACCAAGTTTTTTTTTTATAACTTTATAAATCATGTTTTGTCAAAACCTTTGATTTCTTTTATAACATGTTTGTTTTACTTGGTTGAATCATCTTTGTTGTTTTCATTCATTTGAACCTTAGTTAAACTTTTATTTTTGAAAACAACATTGCACATGCATCACATGTTTAGACTTAATTAATTTCATACAACTTGTGAACTTTTGATTTTCATATCATTACAAGTTAATAGTTTTACATGTGGTTTGCAGTACACTTCAATCAAATCTTTTATGTGCTTTAAACTTTTAAATGCATTAAGCATATATTGACTGGGCTTATTTTAAACTTGATTGAAGTCTTCACACACACACATCATGAGCATTCATCTTTGCATATATATAGTGTTTGTGTGAGTTCATTTTACACTTTCATATCCGCCTAATTTAGAGGCAATTAAATTGAGCTTAAATTGTATCTCTTAAAGTGTTTGTGTAGACACTACCTTGAGAGAAAATATTCTTCTTGTAAAAGTTATTGCTTAGCCTTAGAAAAGCATTTGGTAAAGGTTATTGCTTAGCCTAAGAAAAGCATAGTGTAAAGGTTATTGCTTAGCCTAGAAAAGCACACATTACAACAGATGAGTCTTTTTGTGACGTTTTTATTTGCAACGCTTTCGAAGAGTTGCTAATACACATTATTGGCAACGCTTTAAAGCGCAGCAACTTAGTTTTGGTAGGATGTAATCAGGACATTATCAACGACGCTTGTAAGCATTGCCGATAATTTTTCCGAACTTAATGTTTATTAAAAATCTTTTTTAAGTGTAGTAGCTTTGTAATCCATCAGTGGTGCCACTTAGAAATTCTGGCGCGAATATTTCACAGGTCGCGCCAATCTTGGATGCTTTTATTTTCATCAAAAGTCAGTGAAACGAAAAAACCCTAACTTTTCATCCTCAGAAGCCAGATTTTTGCGCAGAAGCCCCCTTTGCAATGCAAGCTAAAGCGATCAATCGCTCTGCAAATGTCTCGGACCCATCTATCCATTTGAGGGCCTACTCTACTATTCTTGCGACTCAGGGTCTCAACTGCATGAAAAAGGCAGTCTCTTTTCTGTATTGTCTTTGATGTAGGATCCAAGGAGGAGGTTGCACATTTCAGAATGGCGATTTGCTACCTGGACTTCTTTCATGAACCAGTCATAAAGGTTTTCAAGGATAATGCCATCAGAGGCGACAAAGAAGGTGAGGGTAGCCCAATGTTGCGCGTGGGTCCTATGAGAGGTCGACTTCTTCGGCCGTGAAGGAGGCTTTGGCCCTCTTGTACATTTCCCAAATCTAGGGCCAGCGGATTGGGAACATGCAGAAGCGGTCGGGATTTGGGGCTAGGAGGGGTTCTTCTGGAATCAAAGGCATTGTGGATTGAAATCAGGGAAGAATTGGGGCAATGGGTATTTTTGTTTTGGTGGTCTTTGAGATGGGTTCTTGTATTATAGATTAAAGATAGCGTGGATAAAGAGAAATTAGAGAAATGGGTCTTCTGATTTGAAGCGTTTTGGAAACTAAACCGACTCTATCTTCACTCTCTCTTTTCACTAGCACCGCACCAGGCCAATCTCCCTCTCTCTCTTCACTACCACCGCAACAGTCTCTCTCTCCTCACCACCGCACCATCAATCTCTCTCTCTCTTCACCACCATCAGTCCATCGGTAAGTCTCTCTCTCTGTCTCTCAATTAAATATATTATTAGTGTCCTTAAATTAAGTTTATTTTTCTAGTTGGGCGTGATTTGGTTCGACTGATTGTTAGTGTGATTTGGGTCCTGTGGATATTGGGAGTGATTTGGGTCCTGTGGATATTTATTGTGATTTGGTTCAACTGAAAGCAGTGGATGTGTTTGAATTGGTGTTTCCAACAGCGTTAACAAGACATTTTAATGTGAACTTTGTTTGCTCATTGTGGAAATTATATGAAAATTGTGAACTTTTGTAATCATTTTGATGGAATTGTGTACACATTTAATTAAATCAAGAATTTTTACAGTGGCTCGCGACTCTAAGATGTTCTTAATTGAGATTTTTCTTAAAATTGTGATTTTTGTGAGGTTTTGATAAGTTTTTTTTTCTTTTGTTGTAGCTCAGCCGAAAGTATTTGTCTCAGAAGAACTTTGTGCAGCTTAGTTTGTTCAAGCTTTAGTCTGTTGATATAGGTAATTATTCTTTTTTTTTGTCTATGTTATACTTGTTATTGCTGATTAGAGTAGGTATATTTGATTGCATGAGTTAACAAAGTTAGTATGAAGTACTCAAATGAGTTAGCAAGCTAGTTTTGTAATTAATTTGTATGACTATTTTTTTATTTTTCTTGATCACTTGTTTGTTGGGTTTGAATTAATAATATGCATATGAATATTTAGGCCTTGACTCCTTGAGGCTGGTTGGGTTAATTATTTGATCTCTATTTTGGTTGGTAACATATCAAACTTTTAAGCATTTTTGTTTCAATGAAATTCTATGTTCTGCATGACTTTTTTTTTTCCTGGAAGTCCCTTTAGGGACCTCTTTTAAGTTGAGTCGTACTTGAATTTCCAATTTCTCCGTAAGGCTCTTCATTTTTGTAGAGTGTAGCAGCTTTTCTAGAGTCTTCCCGAGGTATAGCTTCATATTAAAAACTAACATGTACTTCAGTCTATTTGCTCTTTTGTACCATTGTTTATTTTATTTTATTTTTTCTATCATTCCAAATGTAGTGAAATTGCACTATGTGTCTATATAATTGACATATCTTTTGATTTAAATTGTTTAGAATTCCACATAAGTATGGATAAGAGATGGATGGATTTGCCAGATCGGTTTGACACTCGATATATTGAAGGTGTTGAGGATTTCATTGTTCTTGCTAGTAATCATACTGACATCGCGGGTAAGATTCATTGTCCATGTAGGATTTGCAATAATAGGTACTATAAGCAAGTCGATGAAGTAAAAGATCATTTACTTGACAATGGAATGGACAAGTATTACACTCCTTGGGTACATCATGGTGAAGAATATGTAGTGTTGTCTGATGATGATGATGGTGTTGATGAAGGGGTTGTTTTTTATGGAGTTCGTGACTTGCTTCAAGATTTAGGGGCATCTACTTGTATGGATAATCCAGTGCCAGACATACAAATTGGGGATGCAAATAATTTTACAACTAGAGAAGCAGAAACATTTAGTGGTCTTGATAGGAGAGAAGGAAATGCTACTCAGTTTGAGAAACTCGTGAATGAATCGCGGCAACCTTTGTATCCAGGTTGCAAAAAAGTCTCTAAATTGGATTATCTCGTGAAGTTGTTTCATGTATAGGTAATTAAACGTTGGAGTAACAAATCATTTGATATGATTCATCAATTGATTAAAGCGGCTTTGCCTGACGGTGAGACGCTACCAAAGTCCTATCATGAGGCGAAGACATAATGCAAGAACTAGGGCTTGGTTATATTGCAATTCATGCGTGCAAGTATGATTGTGCACTTTTCTGGGGGAAGGAATATGAAAATCTTCAAAGTTAGTCCAGTATGTGGGGAGTCGAGGTACAAAGTTATTGAAGGCAAGTTCAAGAAAATACCACAAAAGGTTTTACGATAGTTTCCAATTAAACCAAGACTTCAAAGGTTGTTTATGTCAAGGGTGATTGCTGTAGATATGAGGTGACACAAAGAAAAGCGAGTTCGGGAGGTGAATGTATTTAGGCACCCAGCTGATTCCAAAGTCTAGGAAGACTTTGACAAGGAGAATGAGTGGTTTTCAAATGAACCTCACAATATCCGCCTAGGCCTTGCAAGTGATGGATTCAATCATTTTGGTGACATGAGTACCATTTACAGCATGTGGCCAGTAATGCTCATGCCGTATAACTTGCCACCATGGAAATGTATGAAAGATCCTTTCATCTTCATGTCACTACTTATTCCTGGTCTTAAATCACCGGGAAATGACATTGATGTGTATTTACGGCAGTTGATAGATGAATTAAAAGATTTGTGGGAGAACGGCGTGGAGACATATGATGTTTTGACCAAGCGAACATTTCAGTTGTACGTTGATGGACAGCGCATTCTGCTCGGTTCTACCGAGGTCGGCGGACGTGGGAGTCCGTTGGGTCTGACCCTTTAGTAACCGGGGGGCAAAAGCGGGCATCAACATTTTTTGTGCGGGTGTGCCAGATTTTCTATTTTTACTTGGAATTGCAAGTGGTGATCCGGAGATCGACCTTCGCAAATAAAAAGGAAATCAAATTCTTTCGAGTTTCCATTGCACATATATTTAAGAAAAGAGACATTTTCTTAATTTGCCGTGAAAGGTAATTTTTTGGCATTTATAGCCGATTTTGGAGTTTATAGCCGATTTTTGGCGTTTATAGCCGATTTACAATTCTTATCAATAATGAAAGAAAAGAGTTGTGATTTTTGTCTCTTTAGAAAAATACAAAATACAATGAAAAGCAAGAAAAGGAGGATCTAACTTCTCAGGAGATCGTGGGAGACTCGTTCAGATTGATGGTCGCAAGTCATGTGTGGACTTCGCCATCATCCATGCAGATGAGAACAGGCGATGCTCTTGATTCGCTTGGCTTGGCTATAATCTCAGGTTTTTAGAGGACAAAGACCAAGAGGAGGTCCTATGTCCAATAAAAAGCTAAGTAGATGGGCTGAAAAGCCACGTCTAAGCCATTGGAGGCAGAAGGGGAAGGCAAGAACTTTAGGGGGTACCCCCTAAGGGACTTTTGTCACCTTGTAGTGGTGGCCAGTGCAGAACTTCAGCAGAGTTTTCTTTCTTCTTTCTCTCGTATTTTCTGTGCTTTTATCTGATCTGGGATGTGATGTCTGTGTCTAATGTCTTTTTCTTCTTGGAATGCTCTCCTATTTATAGGCTTTAGGTAGCCATTTAGGAGGATTTATGAGCCTTAATTGTCATAAAGCTACATAAAGGGAGGCCAAGATTGAATTCTTTATTTTGTAACTCATTTTTCTTGGCTTCTGATTGGCCGGAGGAGATTGAGGGCATTTAATCGCCTTTAATCACCATGACGGGAGGAGTTTCATTGTTTAAATGCCATGAATCTCTTGACTTGTAACTCCCATTTGCTTGCTTCTGATTGGGCCATCCAAAGAAATGAATTAATGACTGCAATAAAGCTAGTCAATTACTCGCATTAAGTGGTCGCCGAGCAATCGAAGAGTCGCGGGCCGTGCCGCGTCTTTTGGAGTTATTTGGTGATGATCATTGATGGATCTTTATGTAGATCGACATCGGATGACCATGTAATTTCAGGTATTGGTTGCCAATAGCGGGTCGGTGCCATCTGTCCTGTCGATTTATCGATCGGTCGGGTAGAAAGCACACTTTTTTGGTTGACCGGTTGGCGATCAATGTTGATTTTGATACTCTTGACGATTGACCCGTGATTTTGACGGATGTTGAAGGATTTGGTGTCTAAAAAGTATGAATTTTGGAAAATCCCAGGAGTCGGAAGTTTCGAATCGCGAAAAAAATGACGAAAAACCGGCCTTCCGGGGAGAACCCGGCGATTCCGGGCTCCATGGTCGCCTGCGACCATGGGCAAGGTGTCGGGTGTGAATTTCGACCCCCCCCCCCAAAGAAAGGGCGTTTTGCATGGGGAAATCTCTATTCATCTATATATGCTATTTAAATTTTACATTGAAAATGAGGATTCCGACTACCCTCAATGGATCATGATCGCCAGCTACAGATACGGCCGTAACACCGTTCTTCAACGAAAGCCGAAGAAATGTAGGGAGAAAATAAGTGGGTGGGTTCGTCCTCTCATTTAATGTGCTGCCGGTAACACGCGACAGTTGTCCTGCAACATTAATTTAGGTCTCTTTTGGTCTGTTTAATATAGGGTTAATTCAGGGTCATGAGTTAAAGCCCGAATAAAGGTTAATCCTCACATAGCATAATCATAATAATTCCAAGTAAAATAAAAAGATTAAAATAAAGAGAATAAATGGGGGGAGGTGCCAAATATTTAAGAAGAGGATCGGCCCCTCTCCCGGGTACCCCCTTCAGATCCCTTGGCAAAATAAGGTTTAAAGGCTAACTTTTCAAACAAAATGATGATGCATATGAGACTTTGACTTGTGATTTTTGTGTTTTTCATGTGCGATACACGAGTGATAAAAGTGGAAGGCCGATGGGTCGTAATTGATTGGAGGTGGCCAATGGGCCAGTGTTTGTTTTAGGGTGGCCGATGGGCCGTGATTGTTTAAGGGTGGCCAATGGGCCGAAGTAAAAAGTGTGTGCGAAGTCACTCATTTCATCTCGTCATTCTCATTTATTCAATTTTAGAAGTTAGTTCTTCATTTCCTTTTATCATTAAGTTCGATTAAATATCTGGCACCTGAGGTGGAGGAAGAAATAAAGGAAAAATCTTTTTGGGTTTGTTTTGTTGGTTTTCTAGTTTTTATGGATTTTTGATATGGGGCTAGAAGGGCCTTATTAGGGGATTTACTTGGATTTACGTAATTAATGCTTTATTACTGATCATCAGATTAACCTAACCTAAGGTCTTAGACCGCGTACATCAGCTTTCCCGATTCCCTAGGGGTGAAGTCTAATGCTCTAGCTACCTAAAGAGCTTATCCGATCTATTCCTAGGGCGCAAATAGCCTAAGTTTGATAGTTCCTGCGCCTAAGCAGTTTGTTGGGTAAAATCTTAATTGATTCGATTTGTTTTGATTTGTGGTTTTGATTGATATTATGGAATTTTAAATAGGTTTTTAATGAATTGGGGTTTAACTGATTCGAATTTATTAATTAGGATTTTACTTAAAATATTAATTTGATCTTTGTTTAATTAAGATTTGTTAATTGAGGTCTTAATTAATGTTTATTAATTAGGGTTTTAATTAGGTCTCTTTTCTAAATATTCTGATTAAGGGTTGGAATAAGGATTTATTAATTTAGGGGTTTTAATAAGGGATTTGTTAATTGAGGGTTCTTTTGATTAGGGGTTTGAATTAAGTATCTGAATTAAGGTTCAAATTATGGTTTTAATTAAGGTTTGGGATAAAGGCTTATATCGAGGTTTTTTAATTAGGTGCTTGTTTATTAAAGGTTTTGTTAATTAAGAGTTTAATTCAGACTAATTAATTAGGTTTTAGGGCTTACAGTTTTTGAGTTAATTAATTAGTAGATTGATTAATTTACAGGTCTTAATGCACTTAGGTGCAAGTAATGTAATCTAGGATCATCTACCAAAGTAACTATTATTTTTGGGATTTTGTTGATCTCTTTTAATCTTTTTTTTTTTCGTTCTCTTCACTAATTACTAAATAGCAAGATGAGAGAAGAAGTATTTTATGATTCTTTTAATATATTTTTTTAGTTTTTTATGTGATAGTTATGCAAGCTAAACTAATGTGTGATAATAGGGCAATTCAAAGTGTAAAAGCTCATCAAACAGCCAAGTTCATCACAGCACAACATCAGCTAACTGCATGCAATGCAGAATGGAGAAAGTGAACCCAGGACAGCAAAAAGAGGACGTGGGCACTGGCAGGGGCAGTGAATGTGAGGTTCTTGCTGGGTGTTTTGGTGTGAGTACAGAGGAAGCAGGTCCAGATGGAGATGTGTATTGGTTTATAGGTGGATCTTAGTTCTAAATAGTGGGGTCCAATCAGATGGACTCTGATTTGACTCGGTAGAATAGGTGGGTTTGTGCAATGGGTTGATGTGGTTGGGTTGTACGTGGGTGATGAAATGACTGAATGGTGTTGTTTGTGAGAATGGGTTTGTGATGTTTGATGATGATGGGGGATGAAAATGTGAAGGTGGGCTGGTAGTTATCAATGGCCGTGAGAGATGGACGGCGATGATATGTATGATCCTACAGTCCTACTGAACTACAATTTATGTGATACTGAATCTAATAGTGAGGATGAAGATGCTGAATCTTATAATAACGATGACTAGTGCCTACATGATGAAGATGATATAATAGGAAACTGCCAAGCCTAACAAGAAAATGATTTCTAATAAATAAATATGATGTCATTAATACTACCTGTAAGTGCATAAAACTATGACTCACAATAATAGGGGTGCCTGATAGGACTTATCCAAGTAGAAGAAGATGATCTGCTGCCTCAGAACCTGAAAGGGAAGAAGAAACAGTCAGAGGACCCTGGCCTGGGTGGTGCAAGGCTCTCCGATGCCTAAGTCACTAAGTGAACTGGAACAAAGGAAGGAGAGGAAGAAGAGAGGCAGAGTAACGACTCTCAAATATGGGTTGCGTACCTTGCATGTGAAAATGAGGTCCTATTTATAGAGGATTCATGAGGATATTTTTTTGGATGACATTTTGGAGTGGGGCCCACGAGTGATAGGATTTGATAGGGAAGTCTCTATCAGCCCACAAAGCAATAAATGTGGTCCATATCAGCCCACAAAGTAATAAATGCTAGTCGGATCAGCCCACATTGCATTTAATGCATGTCATGTTGGGCCAGATCCTGTTGGAGGCCTTTGGCGGTAGAGGTACCATCGGATCCATCCTCGGGCCTTGTCCTGATGTGGCTTCAGCCGCTGGATGCCGCTCTGCCAGTGATTTTGCGAAGATTGTGGTCGGCTGGACGTCGCATCTGTTCCATTGGCTTGCTCCCTTGTCCTGCCATGTGTCCAATGACGTGGCGATCGTAGGGCGCGAGTGGGGGCTCTTCTCTACTTTGGCTTCCGTCCCGAGCTCCTCTGGCCGAGGTCCCGAGCTCCTTTGGCCAAGGTCCCGAGCTCTTTAGCCGAAGTGGTCCTCTGGCAGCCGAGCTCGGCACTAGCAGCCAAAGTCTGTCTGACTTCGGCTGAGGCCTCTGTCCCGACAGCCAAGGCGAATCTGGGTGCCATGTGGATGGCACGTGGATGGCGCGTGAGAGTGCTTAATCCCATCTTACTGTCGTCATTAGCATAATCCTGGAGCTTTGAAATTCTCCCCACACAATTGCCCCCTAGCTTGTGACTTCTTAAGCGTCCTAGCCTTTAAGGGTCAGAAGCTAGAGAATCCGTCTGGAGATACCGCGATCATTGCTGGGCGTCGCTTCCATCTCCCTGAGGCAATAAATGTTGTGTCCTGTTCGCCCCGAGAACCGGACCGGCAGCTACACATGGTGCTTCCTCACTGATCATGCCATCAAATCGATGAGACAGGCGCGGATCGCGAAGTCTGCCTTTTCGAATTTGCAAATGGCGCCCAGAGAGGGTTTCCTTCCCCTATAAATGGGGTTGCCTTCCTTCGTTCTTCTCTTTGATTTTCTTTGCTCTTATTTTCCTTGCCCTTCCGATCCTTGTTCTGCTCTGCCCCGATCTCCGTCTGTCTTCTCTCCGCAGTGTTCTGGCGGAGACAACCGTAAGGAGTGCCCAGATCGGTTCTAGATCCGCGCTTCTACTTCAGTAAGTGACTTCGTGCCTCTGTCTTTGTTAGGGTTTCTATTTGCCTTCTTCTTCTTGTAGAGATGGCCACCCCTAGGTTTCAGTTAGACACGGATGAGGGCATGGCTAGGTTTAGGGCCACCTTCAATATCCCGGAGGGGGTCCGCCTTAGGCCGGTGACTCCCTGTGATTGTGCCCTGCGCTGCTGGTCCTTTGGCTGGATGCCGTTCCCTCTGATCTCTGTGATCGAAGGCGGGGTCAGATTTCCTCTGCATCCCCTGCTTAGAGCCTGTCTTGAGGCCTGGTGCATCACTCCGTGCTAGCTGATGCCCAATGGCTTCAAGGTCATCATGGGCACGGCGAAATTGAACGAAATCTTGGGGATTAATTTGGGCGTCCACGATATCGAGGACGTGTATGACATCTGCAAGGCTCGGGGAGGCAATTACTATTATCTTCGAGTGAAGCAGCGCCGAAGGGGCTTCGTCCTGGCCTTGGAGGACTCTAGTAAAAACACCGAAGAAGATCTCTTCTGTGTCTCAGGGAATTGGGAGTTCGGCGCTGGCGAGGGAAGGGTGCCCATGGTCCCTCGCCATCTCGGGACCGTCCCAAGTAAACACCGACTCTTTATTCTATTCCTTTTTTTGTTGACTTTCATATTGCCGAACTGATACTCTTGGTGTTCACTGTACAGAACTGCGAGCGAGGAAACACCGAGCTGCAAGCGACAGTTGGAGAAAGAACTTCGACGACCACAGGAAGGTCGAGAGATACACTAGGCACGAGACCAGATCGGCCTGGAAACTGCTGGGATACACGCCGAGGTACCGCGATCATTATAGGAGGATTGGAATAGCGCAGGAGGAAGAACTGTAGGCCGACCTTCCCTCCGTTTCTTTGGCCGTGCCTGCGGGCGTGCCTTTGATCGATCCCGCTGCGAGCCGAGCTGCATCTGGAGCTGAGGCATCTACTTCTTCTAGTTCTGGATCGCCGGGTTTAAGGGAGGTAGTGGACGCTTATACATCCGAACTGGAGGAAAGGATGGAGGGTAGCCCGAGGATGCCTGTAACCAAGGACTCGACGGCCAAGTTCAGGCACGGGTCTTCGACTTCTGCAACGCCTTCTCCCACCAGTGCCCGCATGTCTTCGGGCTCAAGGGGAACTGCTGTTCCTTCTGCCTCGGCTACTGCTCTGATCGAAGGAGTGCCAAGGCGCTCACCGGGTCGTCCGAGGGATGGATCTCCATCGAGGAAGAGGTCCAAAGTGGGGGAGAAAGAGTCGGGGGCCGAGCATGCTCCTAAAGACAAGGCGCCTGCACGCACCTCTAGTGGCAAGGCACCCCCTAGAAAGAGTGCACCAGCGAGGAGGGCAGCTGCTGAGACGGCTCATGACCTTAGTGTCACTGCGGGGCAAGGGTCCGGATCGGCCTCCGGACCTCATGCTGCCCGGTGGCATGGAGGCCTAGACTGGAGACCTGGCCCGGGAAACCTTTGAATGTGGAAGACCGGGTGCGGGGGGACTGTCTCGTCATCGGGGCTCTTGCCAGAGCCTGTGCTCTACCGTGTGACATGGAGGGGCACGCGAAGTTTGATACTGAGAGTCTACTGGGGTCGGTGATTCAGTCCTCTCTCCTGGTAGGTACCCTTGATAATCTTTTTGATGTATTTCACTTCGGCTACTCCCATCTGACTTGTTTTCTTCTGCAGAATGTGCAGAGGCTCCAGACAATAATGGAGAGGAGCGACAAGAACGTCTCCAAGATCACCCAGCTGGAGTCCGAGAGGGAAAAACGGATGAAGGAGCTGGGAGAGCTGAAGAGGAGCAGTGCCGAGGCGACTGCGCAGCTAGGTATGGCACTGGCCAGCGTCACCGATCTCAAGTCGGCAACCCATCAGTTGGAGGGCGAAATCTTGGTGAAGACGAAGAAGATTGCCGAGTTGGAGACAGAGCTGGCCAGAGTGAAGGCTAATTCGGCGTCTGAGTCAGCGAGGCAGCGTGGCAAAGTGCTCGCTGGTCGTGCCGAAGCGGAGAAGCTGAGGAAGGAAATTGCCAATCTGAAGGCTAGGCACGCCGAAGTCGAGCAGCTGGAGAATGAGATTGCCGACCTTAAATCCTCACAGCAGGCCGAGGCCCAGTCTTTCTTTCAGAAGGGAGTGGACCAGGCTACGGAGGAATACGAGAGGCAGGTGGAGGAGATCACCTCCATCTTGTTCGAAGAGGGGTGTCTGGCCGCTTTGAGACGAGCGAGGGTTCCTGAAGACCACCCTATCTATCAGGATCTGCCAAAGTATTCTGGCCCAGAGCCCGAGCCAAGTCTTGCTCCGCTAACTGAGGATGCCCAGTGGATGCCTCTGCAACTGGTCCCATCTCGGATGGTGCCCCATCTATCCGTTCTGCCGGTGATGCTCCGGCTGCACCTTTGGGCGACGCTCCTTCTGCCCCTCCTGCGAGTGATGCGCAGGAGAAATCCATCGTCGTTGCCGAGACCACTGGTCCACCAGAGACAGAAATAGTGCTGGTGGAGTTGCCGAAGCCCCTGTAGCATCCTGATCTTTGTTCATCTGCTGCCTTCACACTTGTAATCTTTCTATCTTTTTGGAATGGAATGTAAAGTGAACCTGTCTGTAATCCCCTTCAATTTTAGTGAAAAGCAGAGATTCTTTACATGTGCTTTCTTTTTCTCCATCTTTTTGATATCGGCTCCTTTGTGCTTGAGTTCGGCTGAGTGATGTGACGCGATAATCTCGAGTTGGAGAGAGTACCGTACGGTTTCCACAGGTGTCTACTTTGATATCCGCATTCCGAGGCTCATAAGTAGCTGTAAGTACTGCAGTACGGCCGAGGCGGAAGACGAGCAGATGGTTCCAGGTGGTTGCCATCGGAACCATTGGTCAACTTATGGTAGACGTACACTCCACGTAAAGCATGGGAGACCTCGCCTCATTGATGGGTCTTCGAGTTCTGAGCCCTTCCTCCCTCTATAAATTGGGGCAGCAGGCCTGCCATGGGAGAGAAGAAGGACCTTGAACCAGAAACCCTTCCTCCTTTTCGTTTCTCATAGTGATGGAGATCCGTCCGTGTCTGCCAGTCGTTCTGGCAGTTTCGCCTTGTAAAACTTTCGGAGCCTTTGCCCGGGACGAACCTCCTGTGATAGAAGGCAGCTTCCTCTGGGAGGGACTGTTGCCAGAAGTCGTGGTCTGCGCGCTCTCTAAAGACGATCCTCATGGACTACGCGCTCTCTGAACGCGGGTCCACGACCAACTCCCACCGATGCAGCTGCGAGGAGATCATCTCCTGCCTATGTGGCTGGGAGGTGATTATTCTCTGGCTGGGAGTTGGTTGCGCACTTGATACTGCATGAACCTGTGCCGGACCATGCTGTAGGGTGATGGACCGCGCTCCTGCTTGGTTCTACCGAGGTCGGCGGATGTGGGAGTCCGTTGGGTCCGACCCTTTCGTAACCGGGGGGCAGAGGCACGCATCAACATTTTTGTTGTGTGGGTGTGCCAGATTTTCTATTTTACTTGGAATTGCAAGTGGTGATCCGGAGATTAACCTTCGCAAGTAAAAAAGAAATCAACTTCTTTCAAGTTTTCCATTGCACATATATTTAAGAAAAGAGACATTTTTCTTGGTTTGCCGTGAAAGGCGATTTTTTGGCATTTATAGCCGATTTTGTCGTTTATAGCCGGTTTCTGGCGTTTATAACCGATTTTGGCGTTTATAGCCGATTTACAATCCTTATCAATAATGAAAGACAAGAGTTGTGATTTTTGTCTCTTTTGAAAAAATACAAACTACAATGAAAAACAAGAAAAGGAGGATCTAACTTCTCAGGAGATTGTGGGGGACCTGTTTAGATTGACGGTCGCAAGCCATATGTGGGCTTCGCCATCATCCATGCAGATGAGAACAGAGGATGCTATTGATTCGCTTGGCTTGGCTATAACCTCAGGTTTTTAGAGGACAAAGACCAAAAGGAGGTCCTATGTCCAATAAAAAACCGAGTAGACGGGCTGAAAAGCCACATCTAAGCCATTGGAGGCAGAAGGAGAAGGCAAGGACCTTGGGGGGGTACCCCCAAGGGACTTTTGTCACCTTGTAGTGGTGGTCGGTGTAGAACTTCCGCAGAGTTTTCTCTCTTTTCCTTCTCTGAATTTCTGTGCTTTTTTTCTGATCTGGGATCTGTCTCGTTTTTCCGATCTCTTTCTTCTTGGAGAGCTCTCCTATTTATAGGCTTTTAGGTAGCCATTTAGGAGGGTTTATGGGCTTTTATTGTCATTAAGCCGCATAATGGGAGGAGTTACAGGATTTAAATCTTTATTTTGTAACTCCTTTTTCTTGGCTTCTGATTGGCCAGAGGAGATTGAGGGCATTTAATCGCCTTTAATCGCCATGATGGGAGGAGTTTCATGGGTTAAATGCCATAATCTCTTGACTTGTAACTCTCAGATGCTTGCTTCTGATTGGTCCATCCAAAGAAATGGATTAATGACTGTAATAAAGCTAATCAATTAATCGCATTAAGTGGTCGCCGAGCTGTTGAAGAGTCGCGGGCCGTGCCGCGTCTTTTGGGATTCTTCTGGTAATGATCATCGATGGATCTTCATGTAGATCGACATCGGATGACCATGTGACTTCAGGTGTTGGTTGCCAACAGCGGGTCAGTGCCATCTGTCCTGTCGATTTCTCGATCGGTCGGGTAGAAAGCACACTTTTTTTGGTTGACCGGGTGGCGATCAATGTTGTTTTCGATACTTTTGATGATTGACCCGTGTTTTTGACGGATGTCAGAGGATTTGGTGTCTCAAAAGTATGAGTTTTGGAAACTACTAGAGGCTGGACGCTTCGAATCGCGAAAAAATGGCGAAAACCGGGGTTTTTGGGGCCTTCCCGGCGTTCCCGGGCTCCAGGGTCGCCGGCGACCTTGGCCCCTGCGACCCTGGGGGGTTTTCCCCCTTTTTTTCCCGTTTTGTGTCCGTTTTTGCTGTTTTTCGATTCTTTTTTCTTCTGTATTTTTCCTTGACATTTTTGACCATTTATTGGCCTGATTTCCCTGTACCTGATGAGAATCCTTGCATTTTATTTTGCAAAGTTTCCAATTTCTTGAAAAAGCCGAAGACTTTGTCGCGCAGAGCTGCCGATTTTCCGTCAGAAGCTGAAACTGGGTCAAACGATGTCGGAATGACCTGAAATTTGGTGTGAAGCCTCCTGAGCAATAAATAGGACCAACCATAGGCTTTTGTTTGAGTTTTGAAGCCGTTTGGGGTCCTATCACCAGTAGACTCGCTTTTGTCGCGATGAAGATGTCGCGGTTTGATGTGCGGTCAACCGATGTCCGATTAACTTGAAATTTGACAGGGAACCCATTGGAGTCATTTTAAGATGATCCATAGGCTCTGTCTTGGAAACCATGGTCCTGGAGAGCTTTGCCGCCGAGAGGCCTGATTTGGCTTCCGAGCGTCAAACTATGGTCAAATGTTGTCGAAATGACCTGAAATTTGACATGCAGCCCCTTGTAAGCATTTTGAAGCCGTCCATGTGCTCTATCTGATGAGTGATGGCCTCGGCGGTTCTTGCTGCCGAGAGGCTTGATTTAGCTGTTCGAGGGTTGATGTAGGGTCAAACGTTATCGGTTTGACTCGAAACTTGACGTGGAGCCTTTTGGATGTATTTTGAGACCATCCATCGGCTCTGATCGAAGATTTGATGTCTCCGATGCTTTCGCCGCCGAGAGCTCCTTTTCGGCTGTCGGAGAAGCGAAGTTAGGCCAAATGATTTTGAAATGGCCCGAAACTTCTTGTGTACTCCTCTTTTGGCTGTCTTGAAGGATCTTGCAGTTTTTGTTTGATTCTGACACGATTTGATTTTTTGGAAGTAGCCTTGCCTATTTATGGCAGGATGCGACTTCATGTAGCTCTTTGGATCTTGAAGAGGCAAAGTGACATTTTTGGTGTCAACAAATGCCCCCTCGAGGTACAGCGACTAGTTGCTTAACTTTTGTAGTCGATGTGCATCGAAGAGATTTTTAAAGGAGAGCCTGTGACTTGACCAAGAGTCTTTGAGCAGTCTTTCTTTTTGGTATTTGTAGCCTTTTGAGCTTCCAGGGGAATTTTATGGTAGTGAAAGGGATCACGTACCATCTCGAGGCAAAGTTTTGAAGATGACATCAGGGATGTGGATTTGGGTTTTGACCTTGTGACCTAACAGGCTATATGTGGCAGGTTAGGGGGTCGGGTTTGGTTTTGATCGTATGACCCAACAAGCTGTATATGAAATGTTGGGGGATCAATTTTGGTTTTGATCTTGTGACCTAACAGGCTATATGTGGCAAGTTAGGGGATCAGATTTTGGTTTTTGGTTTTGGTCTTGTGACCCAACAAGCTGTATGTGGCAAGTTAGGGGACCAGGATTTGATTTGATTTTTCTGGAATGTCAATTTCAAGATTTTGGCTCAATTTGGTATATGAGGCTGGATGGTTTGATTTTTGGAAGCTCATGGGGCTTGGAATTCTCTTTGTATGGTCGAATCAACTCAAAAGAGGCATGGAACCATTTTTGTATGCTCTTGGTAAGAGGGATTTCTCTTTGACTAAAAGCGCAAATTTTTTTCTTTTTTTTGTGCCTAGGTGGTCAAACCTGGCTCATATGGGCTAACCCATGGGACCTTAAGCTTTTGAAATGGCTTAGATCTCATATGGTGTCATTTTTGTAAAGAATATCCAAAAATATCTCATTTGGATAGAGAATATCTAAGAATATCTTTACTTGGAGAGAATCTCTCATGTTCCCTTTATTTTGGGATGGGATATCTCAAGATATCTTTCTTTTGGGAAAGAATCCTTCATTGATCCTATCTTTTAGGAGAAAATCTCTCATTGACTTCTTTTTGGGAGAGAATCCCTCAGGATATCTTTCTTTTGGGAAAGAATCTTTCTAATCTCTTTCTTTTGGTAAGGTTACTAATTAGTAACACTTACCTCTTTCTTCTTTCCTTCTTTGGTTTGCTCTCTTGTATAAAAGCAAGGAGGAGTTTGGATCTCTTGCTCTTATTACTTTCTTTTGCAATAATCTCAAGAGGGCTTCAAGACTAAGAGTTCTTCTTCTTCAAGATCTTCAAGACTTTTCTTCTTCTTTTCCATCAATGGCTTCAAGTAAGTTCCCTTTTTCAAGAAAACCCCATTGTAGGAAAAAAAAGTTCTTTCTTTTTTTTTTGTTTCTTTCTTTTCTTTTCTTCTTTTTTTTTTCCACGTGTTTGCTTCTTTTTTTTTCACACGTTTTTTTTTTTCTTTTCTTCTTTCTTTTTTTTTTCATGTTTTGTTTTTTTTTTTTTTTTTTTGTTTGTGGGCCGTACGGACAGATCCGTACGGATCTGGCCGTACGGCCATGTGGCCTGTGGGCCATCCCCTTTTTTTTTCCTTTTTTTTTTCTTTCCCTCCTTTTTTTTTTCGAGAAAGTTTCTTTTCTTTCTTTTTTGTTTTCTTTCGCTCATCATGATAATGCCCCTTTTTTTTTACAAACCTAGATGTTCATGCATGCATTCAATTGTAAATTAAATTTGTAGCATGATGTGATAGCATACCTGAAAGTTTTCGCAAATTTGGGAATTTGGAGCTTGCAGCGATGTTGAGCCCTTCCTGATTTTGCGGAGACTTTGAGGTTTCGAAAGTTTGGAGTTTCGGAGCTCGCAGCGATGTTGAGCCCATCTTCAAGCTTTCTATTTCTTTCGGGATAGTTCCTTTTCTTCGGAATTGCCCTGTCATCATGTCAAAATTTTGCCAGATTTTTTTTAGCGAGATTCTGTCATTTTGATGTTTGATCTTTTTCTTTTCCATCCTTTGCAGGTGGTTCCTCCAGAACGAACAAGGGTAAAGAGCCTGCTATAAGCGTACCTCGTCAATCTTCTAGAACTTCTAATCTGGCCGTTCAGCAGGCCTTTGAGAAGGTCCAGTATGTTGAGAGAAGTCTGGAAGAGTGCGACTCCCTCAACAGAGATGAGATGAGGCAGCGACTGATCACTCTCAAGGGAGAGGAATTCTATAAGATCATGGTAAGCAGTCGTCCATGGGTGATGGAAGATCAGAGCGTTTTGCCCAAGCCTACCTTCTTCTTTGGTGATGCAGTCCCTGATGACATGACATACCAGAGGAGATGTTTTCAGTTCTCTTTCACAGCAAATGCTGAGAAGAAGACTGTTGCTACCCGGTCGGCGTTTGATCGCACCATCTCGATCATGAGCCTTGCCCCCACGTGCTCTAAGAGGGAAGATCCTCCAAGCTGGGTGAGAAAGACAAATGTAATCAAGACCGGGGTTTTTGTTGGCGGTTCTCCTGGATATACGGAGAGGTCGCCTGTTGACATGGACCTGTTGATGCCATCCAGCGGCTACCAGGGGTCTGATTATCCGTCGGTCGATTTGAGACCGGTGGGCCTTGGTATTTTTTGCGGTGACGGCAGCAATTGGATCAAGCCTTTTCGACTCTGTGGCCGTTTCAATGCTGACTCCGAGTGGAAGTCGTGGACTGATCGCGTCCTGCTGATTGGTGGCGCCATTTTAAAGGAAGCCGGGATTTTTGATGCGGTCCATGCCTTTAGGGAGACCGTGATCTTTTCCGACGAGGCCTTCATGGCTATGCTGGAATCATTCCTCCCACAAACCAATACCTTCATTGTGACGAATGGCGAGATTGGTTTTTCTTTGAAGGAGCGGAGCGCCATTACTGGATTGCCCATCCTCGGCAAACTCTATGAGGAGTTTATGCCGATTGACGGCGTCCTTGAGGGGCAGTCTGAGGAGTTCAGGATTCTGTACTTTCAAGTCATCGCCTTCTATGATTTTTTGAAGGAGAAGGAGGGTTTGAAAGTTAGATCCAGCAGTTGGAAGAGTTATAGCTCTTCATTCCCCAACTTTTTTGATAGCAGGGAGTCTTCTGATAGCGTGACCCAAGAAGCCGGAGCTCAGGATCCAAGTTCAAAGAAGATCTTGGCCATGCAAGAAGAGTTGAGAGATTTCTATGCCAGTACAAACGCCATATGTCCTGATATTGCACTGCGGAGAGATCTCGCTGTTTACCTCACTTATTGGCTTGGTGAGGCTCTTTTTGCTGGAGGAGGTGGAACGCACATCAGGCCGCATTGTATTTTTCCGGCTTGTCAGATGGCGTTTGGAGAGCAGCTTGCTTTGGTGCCAGCTCTTTACTCCTACCTGTGTACCGAACTACAGGCTGCTGGTTTTTTGGTTCGGCTTGGGCTTCCCATGAATAGGGTATTTTCAGCCCATATCTTTTATTCGTGGTACGTGTACCACTGTCCTGGCTTCCACCGGCTGGGTGCTGCACAGGATGATGATCCTCTGATGATTCGACTGGCTAAGGGCAAAGCCGTGTCCGAATCACTTTTGTTTGCCCGCATGAGGATCCGACGGTTCAGGGACGTCGAGATGGGGCAGTCTTCAGTGAAGCTTTCTCCGGAGTTGCGGAAGAAGGCTTTTGATTTTGGTGCCTCCCGAGACTCTACCAGGGCGGGGTCGGGAAGGCATTATTCCTTGACGAATGCAGAGAGAGAGTGGCTTTTCAGCATACGTGTCGGCACGATGGTGTACCGTAGACATCTTTTCGTCGACATCCAGCCGTATGTCCCCTCTCGCTTTGCTTTGCAGCTAGGCTTTTCTCAAGGCGTTGTTGGAGCGCCTTCAAGCATGGTGAAGCGCTTTGGAGGTTTATAGGACGGGAGAAATGCATGGGCTTTCTATAGTGCTGAAGACACTATAGCCATGATCTCTTATCCTGTGTTGTTGACTTCCCGGACTGCCGGCTTTGCGAAGTGGTTCGCGGAGAGCTTTTCGGCATATCGGGGGCTTTCCAAGAAGGAGCTTGATGTGAAGCTGGCATCTGGAAAGGGCCTTGGAAAGTCGGATGGCGTCTGGCGAGAGGAAGTTTGGGCCTTCCTTTCTGGAGAGAAGCACAAGATAGGCTTTCTCGGTGACCATGGCGTCATTAGTTCTGAAGCTGTTCGAGAAATACCTGATGAGGCTTTAGAGCAGCTAGAACAGGAGGAAGCCGAACTCGGTGCTTGGATGCAAACGGCACAGAGGCAAGCTTCCGTGGAGTCTACTGGCAAGAGTAGACCATCCAGTGAGGAGTCAAGTGGGAAACCTGACTCTGACAGCGGGGCAGGTTCCTCCAAGAAGCGAGCCCGCAGGAGTAAGAGGAGGAGGAGTCATCATCGCAGCAAGGGGCAGCATGAGGACTCTCCTAACTTGGAAGTTCCTCTTTCTATCAATGAGGATGTGACAGTGGATGCTGACGAGCCTCCAGAGAAGAGAAGCCGAGAAGAAGAGACCGTCGGTGAAGGTATGATTCTTCCTTTTTCTCTTTCCATTTGTTTTCATGGGATTTTTCCATGTTCTGATTTGCTTCTTATTGATACTTTTCTTTTTTTTTTAGCAGAGGAAGACTTGGTGATGCCTGAGGTTCCAGTCGATGAGGTGGTGACGGATCCTGTCGGGGCACCTGAAGAAGAACCGCGGGACTTTGGAGTGAATCCAGAATCTCCAATTGGTACGACTTCTTTTGCTTTCTTTTTTTTGTCTGTGACTTGGTTTGCTAACACATTTCTTGCCAGCTGACTTGCCACAGGATTCCGATGACTTTGAACCATCGATGGATGCAAATGTTGATGATGCTTCCGATGAGTTCATGGAGGAAGAAAGTGTTCCGCCAGTCGTCGAAGAAGGTATTTTGTAGTTATAACCCTGATAATGATTTTCAAACAGGATCATATTCATACCTTTTTGTGTTTCTTTGGCAGGTTTTGAAGTGACAGAGGAGGGTCCGTCGCTTCATTCAGAACCAGAGCAAGGGATGCCAGAGGTTGATCCAGAGGTAGAGACTCCTGGGACCAGTTCTGACAATGTTGAGGAGATACCTCGTGCTGAGATTCCTTCCCGAGCAGGAGTAGCTTCAACTGGAAAGAGTTCTTTTGTTACTCTTCCAACAGATGATGACATGAGCAGCCGACCAACGGAGTTGGGCGAATCTTTAGCTGGGCCATCTCTTCTTTTTTGCGAAGAAGGTGGTGGTACGAGTTCTGAGTTATTAGATTGAGACTCTGCTTTCTGGGCACTTAGATGCCGGATTTGGGATGATCCAGCATGTGCGTGAGATTCTCGGTGATGCTGAAGAGGCTGGTCTAAATGTCACAAGTGCCAGGGCGATCGTCGATAGGATCATTGAGCTGGGTGACAGGTGGTTTGAGACCATTGGTTTTCCTGATGACCAGTTCTTCAAGGAGATGTTCCTGGACCCTGCGAATAAGGCTTAGTCTAACCTGGATGGGGCTACAGAAAGCAGGAAGCAGGTAGTCCGAGAGAAGAACTTAGAAGAGCTAAACATCATTGGGCTGACACATGACCTTAACATCCTTGATAGGGAGGTCGATGAGGCCAGGAGACGTCTTGAGCATCTGCAGGCACAAGTCGTTGCCAAGTGGACTGCAATAATAGTGGCTCGTGAAAGGGAGGCTGCTCTGATTCACCGGGTTGCAGATGCCAATCAAGTTCTTAAAAGGAAGTCTGATGAGAACAAACAATGGCGAACTGCTCGAGATAAGCTTCCTGGTGCAAAAGAAAGGGTACAGCCCACTCCAGCATCTCATGGCAAATTCCTGAAGAAGCGTGCCTTGGAATCCTTGACGGCTGAGGCCAAAAGTTTGCTTAAAGAGCTGAACTCTTGGCTGGAGACCATTTTTGATTGAGCTCCTGATTTTGTAGCAGAAACTATCCTTCTCTCTCTCTTTTTTTTAGTACCACTTGAATTTTTTGGTACTTTTCTCTCTTTTATTTTGTAGTGCTTATCAACACTTTCTTTTTTTTTGGTACCACATGTATTCTTTTTGGTACTCTTTTTTTTTGTACTGCTTGTGAACACTTTCTTTGTTTTTTTTTTTGGTACCACATGTATTCTTTTTGGTACTCTCTTTTTTTTGTTATCCCTACGCTTACTTGAATCTTTTTATGATAAAAGTAATTGCTAAATGGGATTTGATCAAAAACTTGTCATTTTGTGAAAATCTTTTGTCAAATGATTGTTTTGGCATGGAAGCCAATTTTGGCATGAGAGCCAGCTTTTTTTTATGGCATTGATAGCCGAGTTTTTTTTTTGTGACATTTATAGCCAGTTTTGGTGGCATTGATAGCCGAATTTGTGGCATTGATAGCCGATTTTTGGTTTGTGGCATTGATAGCCAAGTTTGTGGCATTGATAGCCGGGGTTTTTGAAAGCCAATTTTTTGTTTGTGGCATTGATAGCCGGTTTTTTTTGGTGGCATTGATAGCCGGTTTGTTTTGTGGCATCTATAGCCGAGTTTGTGGCATTGATAGCCGGTTTGGTTTTCAAAAATGCAAGTATCGACTAAAAGTCGCCTCCCTGCTGAATGTTCTTGCAAGTATCGATGGAATGTCGCCTCCTTGCACATTCGGTTGCGAGTATCGATGGAATGTCGCATCCTTGCTTTTCAAAAATTTTGGTTTTGCGGGTACTGACTTGATGTCGTTTCCCCATGATTTTTGAAATTTGTGGTTTTCTCGAACCTTTGGGTTATGGATATCAACTGAAATGTTGCGTCTCCATGGTTTTGGATTTTGCAAGTATCGATGAAATGTCGCTTCCCTGCGATTTTGGAAGTGTCGAACATGGTTCATATGCTTTCGATTTGTGCGAGTATCGACTAAGCGTCGCTTCCTCGTGGTTTTTTTGAAAAACCATTTTTTTTTTGTTTAAAGACACGAGGGTCATAAGCTTTGACCTAAAACCATTTTGGCGGTAAAAGGCAGGTTGGACTAGGGTAGAAATCCCTGAATCCGGATTTTGTTTCAAACCATGAATTTTGGGTTCAAGGGTTGAAAATTTTGGTCAAGTTAGGGAAAGGTTCCTAAACTTGGGTTTTTTGAACAATGAAACGATGGAAGTAAGCATTGTTTAAATTTCTAGAAATTTCAACATTTGACATGAAAATTCTAAAAAAGGGTGGGTTTAGCGAGCGTGTACCTGGAAACCGGTTTTGGCCGTACAGGCATTGCTCTTACCCAGTTGGGTAAGTCTTCAAGGGTAGTACCGCTTTAAGAACTTGTCGTTGATGGGCAGCATACATCTGTCACCTCCCATGTTTAGAAGTGCGTATGCGCCGTTGGAGAAAACCTTGTCGATGACGTAGGGTCCCTCCCATTTTGGCTCAAATTTGCCTTTGGACTTGTGAGCAAAGACCATTGGTCTTTTTACCGCAAGAACCAAGTCACCCTTTTTGTAGGCGCGTTGCCTGACCTTTTTATCGAAAGATCCTGTCATGTGTGCTTGGTAAAGTTCAATGCTTTGTTGAGCTTCGAGCCGTCTCTCATCGAGATTGTCCAGCTCATGGAGTCGCAATTTGACATTGCCTTCTTGAGTCATGTCATTTTGCAAGGATGCCCTCAAGGAAGGAATTTGTACTTCCAAGGGTACGACAGCTTCGCATCCATAGACCAAGGAGAATGGTGTGCTATGGGTTGGTCCTCGAACGGTGGTTCGATAGGCCCACAAAGCTTCAGACATTTTGTCGCTCCAGTCTCTTTTATGACTAGAGACCATTTTTTTGAGGATTTTGCAGAGTGTCTTGTTCAAAGCTTCTGCTAACCCGTTTGCTGCCGGATTGTATGGAGTCGAAGGACAGCTTTGGATTTTGTATTTGTCGCAGAACCTGTAGAATCGATGATCCCGAAATTGTGGTCCGTTATCATGGACGAATCTTTTGGGTATGCCGAAACGACAAATGATGTTGGTGCGCAGGAACTGAAGGACTGATGAGGTCTTCATTTCGTTGAACGCAAATGCTTCTGACCACTTGGAGAAATAATCCGTAGCGGCGAAGATGAAGCGACGACCTTTGCTCGAAGGGGGAGAAATAGGACCTATGATGTCCATACCCCAGGCTTCGAAAGGCCATGAGATCGCTGTAGGATGCAGCCATTCTGGAGGCATGTGAATGTAATCTCCATGAATTTGGCATTGTTGGCAGCGCTTAGCAAATTGCATTGCGTCAGCTACCATGGTAGGCCAGTAATATCCTAACCTTTTTATCTGATCATAGAGCTTAGGACCAGTCTGATGAGCTCCGCAAAGACCAGCATGAATTTCTTTGAGTGTTTCCTCAGCCTCTTGTTGTGACAAGCAGCGTAGAAGTACTCCGTTGAAGGATTTCCTGTAAAGGATTTTTGAAGGAATATCCAAATGAAAGCTTGGGGTTCGCCTTTGGATGCTTACCCGTTCTTTTGGATCTTCAGGTAGGATTCCGAACATAATGTAATCAATGAACGGATCCCTCCAGTCGCCGATTGAAGTTTGAAGGATTGAAATCCTACTTCCAACCACTTGGTGGCATTCAGCAACAGCTTGGTGTGTGTTAAGAGGAGGAAGGATTCTTCTTTCGCACACTGTGATTTGCATGTTTTCCCCTTCCTGAACTGCCATGGATGCGGCAAGTCCAGCTAGGGCATCTGCACGTATGTTTTCACCTCTATGAATGTGGGTGATGTGACAGATGTCAAACTTTTGCAGAAGCGATTGTGCTTTGTTGTAGTAAGGCAGCAAATCTAGCTTCCTGACTTCAAATTTCTGATTCATCTGGTTGACGATCAGTTGAGAGTCTCCAAAGACTTCCAGCATGGTGATATCGGATTCGATGGTGAGTTCCAATCCTAAGATCAGAGCTTGATATTCAGCTGCATTATTTGTGCATGGTTCCAGTAGCGAGAAAGCATGTGGAATCATGTATTTGTCGGGGCTAACAAAGAGGATGCCAACTCCTGAGATCAGCTGTCTTTTTTCATTCGTCCTGGTTGCACCGTCAAAGTACATGTCCCAGGAGGCACTTTGTGAGAAAGTCTCCACATTGTAGACTGGTTCGTCTGGGAGATCATCTCTGAGTGGAGAATCTTTAGGCAATGGATGCTTTGCGAGGAAGTCCGCTAGAGCTTGCCCTTTGATTGCCTTTTGTGGTACATACCTAATATCAAATTGTGACAGAAGGATGGACCATTTTGCCAGTCGAGCGTTGAGAGAACCTGCCTTTGTGACAAGGACCTTCAAGAGGTTGACCCTCGAGACCAGGTATACTGTGTTGGAAAGCAAGTAGTGACGTAGCTTTTGTATGGCGAACATCATTGCAAGGCATTCTTTTTCGACTGGAGAGTAGCGATGCTCTGCACCTACTTGCATGCGGTTGAGGTAATATAGAGCAGCTTCTTTTCTTTGATCATTTTCTTGTGCAAGCAGAGCTCCCAAAGAGTGATCAAGGGCTCTTGTGTACAAGATGAATGGTTTTCCAGTGGTAGGAGCAGCTAACACTGGAGGTTTTGTCAGGTATGACTTGATGTCTTAGAAAGCAGCTTCACAGTCAGCATCCCAGACAAAGTTTACACCTTTTTTCATCAACCGGGAGAATGGACGACATTTCCCCGAAAGATTGGAGATGAACCGTCTGATGTAGGCCAATCTCCCTTGAAGCCCTTTAAGTTCTCTCAAGGTTCTTGGAGAGGGTATTTCTAGAATGGCTTTGACTTTTATGGGGTCAAGCTCTATTCCAGCTTTCCGAACTAAGAATCCGAGGAACTTACCCAACGAGACGTCGAAGAAGCATTTCAAAGGATTCATTCGCAGTTTGTGTTTGCGAAGCCGGAGGAAGACTTCTCGAAGGTTTTCGAGATGATCTTCTTTTCTTTTGCTCTTGACGGCGAGGTCATCAACGTAACATTCAACCGTCTTGTGCTGCATATCTTGGAATATTTTCATCATAGCCCTCTGATATGTGGCACCAGCATTTTTCAGACCAAATGGCATGACAGTGTAGCAATACATGCCAAATGGGGTCCGAAAAGATGTATGTTTTTCATCTTCAGGATGCATCTTTATCTGATTGTAGCCAGAGAAATCATCCATGAATGTCATTTGCTCGAATCCACAGGTATTATCGATCATTACCTCTGGTATGGGGAGCGGAAATTCATCTTTAGGGCATGCGCCGTTCAGGTCTCTATAGTCAATACAGACCCTGATCTGCCCGTTTTTCTTTGTCACGGGGACAATGTTGGCCAACCATTCAGGATGTTGTTCCTCACGGATGAAGCCGACGCTTTTGAGTTTTTGAACTTCTTGTTCAATTTTATCCATCACATCTGGATGGAATCTTCTTTGGCCTTGCTTGACAGGCTTGATGTCTTCTTGAAGATTGAGTTTGTGAACCGCTATTTTGGGGTCTAAGCCTGGCATTTCAGTGTAAGACCATGCAAAGCAATCAACGAACTCACGAAGAAAGGCGATATACTCGGGTAACTCATCATCCTTTATATTCTTGCTTATGAATACAGGACGTGGGTTATCTGGTGTTCCCAAGTCTATCTTTTGAACAGGATCTTCTGTTGGAAGGTTCGAAGGTGGTTCCTCCACAATATTTTCGGAGGCTTCCAGCTCAGCGAAACCTTCTGGGGTTTCAAAGGCATTTCCAGACCAAGGTTTTGTTCCTTTCCACGGGTTTTCTTGTTCGGTAATTTTCCCCAGGCTTTCTATGAGATGATCCCAATCGCCTGTTGAAACCGGGTTGAAGTAGGCTACTTCTTTTGGAGATGAGGGTTCTTCTGGTTCAGAAGTCCACACGTCTGTGCCATCGGACAACTCCTCTTCATTTTCGGAGAAATCGTGCCAATTGGATGAGCTTCCTGGATCTTTGTCAGGTGACTCATCAAAGAGATATCCAGGGAGATCAATGTCTTCATGGACTTGAGATGTTGAGGCTTGGTCAGTATATTGACTTTTAAGCCTTTGTGTCAACTGTCTCAAGGGAGTGTCAGGATCATACCCTAACCCGTGTGAAGACTTTTATACATAGCCATAGAGTCTCCAATCTTCCGGCTGGCTTTTGGTCAAGACGGGCCCCAATGGCGTGAGAATACCGCGTCCTTCTCCCAAACTGACTGGGTTTTGAGCGTCATAGCCCATTTTCTTCATAATAACTTGTGCCACAGAACTGTATAAGGATAGTTGAGGCATACCTTTATTTTGGAAAGGTTCAAGCATGGAGTTTGATGAAGAAGCATCCGATCTATGGAAGAAGATCGGCTTTTCCTTTGCTGAAGTTGCTGGAACAACGAAGGAAGCTGACGTAGGATCTTCTATGTCAGAAGTTGTCTCCATTGGAGTGAGAGCAGGCTGAACTTGCTGAGTGTCAGCTTGGCTTGACGATGCGTCATCTTCTGGCTCTGAATCCGAGTCCGTGTCTTGCATGATAGACACGAAAGAGACAACAATTTGCCCCCAGGCTTTTGCTTTGCCTTCTTCACTTTAGTTGTGATGACCAAAGGCTTTGAAGGTTTGAGGGAGATGATGAAGGGAGTTTGAATGCTCTCTTCGGATTTACCGGATGATTTGTTTTCTTCCGGTGATTGTTGAGGAGCTTTAACTTTATCTTTCTGGAGATTTTCGGCAAAGGATGCTGTGTGCTTATCCTCTTCTTCTTTTTCACCTTCATACATCTGTGAGTCTGCGAAGTGGACTTCTTTACCTTTGAAGGGTTTTCTGTCCGCAAAGACTCGATGTATCATGCCGTCGTCGCCGACAAACTTGATGCATTGATGTAGAAATGAAGGGACAACACCATTCTCGTGGATCCAAGGGCGTCCGAGAAGGATGTTGTAGCATGAAGGGGTTTTTATTGCATACACAGTGACCTCAGAGATAAGATCACCGACCTGCAACTTGAACCTGATTTTGCCGATAGGCCTTTGAGTAGTCCCATCGTATCCAAAGATAGATACAGATGTGTGGCTAAGCTTGCTGGGTAGGATGCCCAACTCTTCAAGAGCCGATGTGGAGATGAGGTTGAGTGCAGAATCTGGGTCGATCTGAACTCTGTGCATAGGCATTTCCTTGATATACCCTGTGAAGTACAGGGGTCGGTTATGCCTGGTCTCGCCAAGTAGGAGATCGTCCTTTGTGAAGGCGATGGTTGCACTGGCTGCTTTTTTAACCGAGAGGCATTCAATGCATGATCCCTCAGTTTTCTTCTTTTCTCCCTTTGAGGAGGCTTCTGAGTTTTTGACCCGCTAATCCATTTCAATTTGGAGGACTTGCGGGGCATGTTTGTCGACATCCTCATTCAACTTTTGTAATTCCGAGATGAGATTATCACGAGTGTGCGGAGACATTCGCAACAAATCTAGGATGTGCAGACGTGCAGGTATGTGCTTGAAGTGTTCAATCAAGTCATACTTGAAAGCCTCCTTAGGGCCTGCATGTTCATCATTATTGCCACTAGGGGCGCTTACAACATCTTTTCCCGAAGGATTTACATATGTAAAGGAAGATTGGTTGTAATTTTTGTGGTAGTCCTGGCCAGAGCGGGTGCCTCTACCAACTTCGAGAGCTTCTTGAGAAGGGTCTTCGTTTGGAAGATTGTCCTCATGATCAAGAGGCTGTCATTTTTCATTTGCTGAGGATGAATCAGCAGCAGAGTTGCCATCCTCAGTGATCGTGTTGCATGGAGCATTTTTCGGGAACAAGTCCCGAACAGCATCCAGCAACCTTTCTTCTTCGTTGACTAATTCATCGTCCCAAGCATCAATAGCTGGGAATTCTTCAGTCAGGAAGGGTGTGAACTTTGAAGTCACAGTCTCAGGAGAAGAAACCTGAGAGGGTGTCATCTCAGTGAAAGTCACGTGAGACGAGGTGGCTCCAGAAGATACATTGCTAGGCGTCGCCGGAGTGTAAGTGCTCTCATCAGAAGATGCTTCGGAAGAGCTAATCCCGAATTATCACATTACAGGAAGCTCTGACGGGAGACGTTGCCTGATCGGAGTCAGACTCATCCTCGGCTGTAAGAGGATCGTCTATCCAGCAATTTTCTCCATTTTTAGGAGTTAAGGGAGGATGTACCTGATGGTCTTCAGGGACTTCAGGCTCTGGGTTGCGAGGAGGCTCGTTGACGCGGTCTTGCTCTTGTTCTAGAGCGAGTCGCTGCAAGATCCTTGCATATTCTTCAAGATCAGGCATGGGAGCCGGATCTTCTTCTTCATCAACTCTTTGTGGCTCAACATGGTTGATTTCCACTGGAGTAATGAGAGGTGCTGAGTCAGTAGCATTTTCTTGTACAGCCTCTTGGTCTTCTTCATCATCAGACCAGGATCCTTGTGGCTGTAGGGGGTTATACTAGATTACTGGCATAAGATGAGACTCAGGAACCCATTCTTCATCGGAGAGATATTCTCCTGTTTCAAGGGACTCCTCCCACTCGTCTGCGTAGTTGGATTCGAATCCATCATCGGTGTCGCTGGACTCGTATCCATCAATGGAGAATCCAACTACCGAATTGCAAGAGTATGATGCCTCCTGCATGGTTTCTTTGAATTGAGGTGGCATGAAATCACTGAGAGTGAATTTTCTTACCCCCTTTGAAGTCTCTGGAAGGGATATTTTTGTTGCCTCCAGTGAAACGGTAAAGGAAGCCTCTGCCTTTTCTTTGACCTCTTGTTTTGGCTGGGTCTTCTCTTACCGTTTAAGCTTGAGGAGATGTTTCCTAGCCTGCCTTCGCTGTTGAGCTATAGGCTTTGTTTTCACGACCTCCCAATTTTCATCTTCCAGGAGATCGGGATGTACCCATATCGGTTGTCCATCTGGTGTCGGGTAAGGAACCAGTTCCTCGGACGCTTGGATTGAGTTTATCACCTTGAATGAAGTAATGATCTTTTTCTTCGGTGATTTTGATGTTTGTCCACATGTCACCATGTTGACGGAGGCAGGCCCATAGTTTTTGTCAAATGTGATGACTCCGTTTTTCCACATCTCGTTTATTTTTTCCCTCACAACGAAGCATTGATTGAGAGGATGCGAGATCATCTGGTGGTATGGACAGTACCGAGGATCGTTGGTTTTGCCAACATCACCCGGTCTTTTTGGTTCAGGCAAGGTGAGCTTGTCGTTTGCCACAAGAGCCCCGAAGATTTCATCAACATCTTCATCAAACGAGTATTTCTTCTCTACTCGTTCTTTGAAGGCATCTGAGAGTTCAGGTCTCTTACCAGCAACTTTATTTTCAGCTTTCTTTGGTGGCTGAGGAGCTGACTTGGTCTGCACATTGAGGACCTCTTTTTTCTTTGGTTTAGAGGTTGCAATGGCGGTTGGCTCTTTTCTTGATGATTTCTGACTGTTGAGGTCTTTAATCACCGTTTCAGCTTCCATGGAAGCTTCTAGGAGTTCTCTCAGGTTTTTTGATTTGTTGCCGATGATCATGGAGCGGATTCTGGCTCTCATGTTGTTTCGGCAAATATCGACTAGCGACGCTTGTGGCAATACATCAGAGCATTTGTATGCCATTGCTTTCCACTTGTGAATGAAGTCATATGTTGATTCATTCTCCCCCTGTTTTAGGCTGCACAGCTGAGCCATAGTAGCGGGATGATCCTCACCTTTGAAGTGAGTCAGAAAGCGTGTCTCTAGCATGGCCCAGTTTTGGATTGAGTCCTCCGGCAGAGTGGAGTACCAATCGAAGGCCGTACCTTTTAGGGTACTTGCAAGAGGCGGATCTTGAGTGCATCTTGATCCGCGATAGCTCCCGTCAGGATCTTGAAGTGGATGACGTGCTGTCTGGCTGATCCTTTCCCCATATATGTTTGGAGAGTAGGATGCTTGAATTTGTGGGGAACGGGACCGAGTCTATCCATAAGGGATATGGTGGCTTGATCCCATGCTCCTTGAGTATATCCTCTTCTTTTGCTTTGGCGAGGATACTGTCTACGTCCTTTTTGGTGTGACTCATTTTCTTCTCCATTTACCACGTCGTTTTGATGATTCGGAGGAGGTTCATTGTTCGCCTGATTTTGGAAGGTGAGGAGAAGGTTTTCCATCAGAGCTTCAATCCTCTGCTGGCCCTGTTCCAACTGCTGGATGCGGGTGATCACATCTTCTGGAGGTGGATTGTGGGGTGGTGGCTCAGAATTTGTAGCCAAGACATTCATCCTTCGTGATTCGAACGAAGAAACTGTCCTGGTGACTGAGCTGGGGCTCATTCTTTTTGAAGAAGAGCTTGAGGGAAGGATCACTCTGCTGTCCTTATGCTTGAAGGAGCAGGGGATTCTTCTAAATGTCTTCTTGTCCTGGAGACGCTGCGGGTCATCGGACGTCGGACATGGATTTTTGTTGCTGATTTTTGGCGCCTTCTGGTTTTTCCAACCATATGGACAGCAGCAACTTGGTTGGGTCTTTCTTTTTCGACCCATTTGGGAGAGACTTGAAGTGTAGGAGGCTGGGTCCTTTGCTTCTCTAGTCTCTTTTGCCGGTATGACGCGCGGCGGCGTATACGATAAGCAATTTGAGCTTCAGTCAGCTCTGGCTGGGCTTTGACGATGAAGGATGTGCTCCCTCTTGCGCAGCAGCCGAGCCTGTCTTCTTTGCAGCTGGGCAAGGACAGGATGCGAACCCTGTCCTTCGCCTGTTGCAGCAAAGCTTTGAATTTTTGGAGTTCGGCCCCTGTAGAGATGAAGGGTCGAACTGCAGGTTTGTAGGCCTTAACAGGTGTTTGTAGAGGCCTTGTGATGCATGATCTGCTTTGGGCTTGTAGGAACAAGCCGGCTCATGCTGGGATGACTTGGAAGTCAGGTTGGAGATGGGTCTCTCCTCTTTCATGTAAGCAAGAGGGTAGAACTGGTTCTCCTTGAGTGGGGCCAGAAATGCTGGCTTAGTGGATGTTTTGGGACCTTCTTTTTTTTGGTGAAGGTCTTGGGGACCAAGTCTTGGGATAGACCTGGTTGCTTGCAGGTCGAGGCTTCGTGGGGGTGCCACGGGCTTCGGGCCTTCTGGTGCTCGCCTTTGGTGTCCCGGTAGTGACACGTTGAGAGGCGAGTTTCTGCTTCTTGGAGGGAGTTTGTTCCTCGGGAAGTGGGAATGGTCCCAGCGTCCCAAAGACGATAGTCCGGGGAGTCGAGGTCGACCCGGAGTTCAGAGAGTTGCCGAGGGAGTTGACACTTCGGCAGCTGATGGGGCGCTTGTAGCTGCGCGCAGTTTGCTTCTGTTGAAGCATGATTTGGTTGCTGTTTCTCATCGAAGGTAATGGTAAGCGATGCTACCATTGTTAGTTTTTTTCGAAAATTTCTGAAACAAGACTACATCCATTAGTAATCACAAGAATATAATGATCATAAGTGGGAAGTTCTATGGTTTCGTCTTTTCAAATTGCTCGAGGGAGATGACCCAAGCAATATGAGGAAGGCAAAATGCCATAGAGGGTACAATTATTTTGATCGCAGGTATGGTAAGCCCAGATGAGCGTCCCAGTGACTGCTAGAAACAATTGTGAACTTAAACTCGACTTATCGAGAAGCAAAGCTTGCTCGAGATAGGAAGAATATAAAGTTTGGAGTTACAGATGTGCCGGTCGCAATACAGTAGACCCTGAAAGGGCGTACTAGTACCGCTAGACACAAATGTTTTGAGACCGCATCCATGAGATGAGATTCTCTGTTTTGAAAGGTCAAGATTGGATTCATCAAAGAGAGCAGATGGTATTCCAATCTGAACACGGGCTCAGTGATTTCCGCGAGCGCCAGTGCTCAGAAAGAAATGAACCATAATTTCTCGAATCTGAATCTAAAAATGACGAGTTTTTTTTTTGAAAGGCCAATATCGGGTTCATCAAAGAGAGCAAAAGGCACTCCAATCTAAACACGGGCTCAGCGATTTCCGCGAGCGCCAGTGCTCAGAAAGGAGAAGACCAAGATTTCTCCAATCTAAACCCAAAATGACGGAAGTTTTTTTTTTTTTGAAGATTTTGAAGATTTTTTTTTAAAATCTTTTTTTTATTTTTTATTTTTTTTTTAAGTTTTTTTTTTGAATTTTTTTTTATTTTTTATTTAAAATTTTTATTTTTAAAATTTTTTTTTTTAAAAATAAAATTATTTAAAAGACGAGAGAGTACACATAGGCCTCCTAACCCGGTCTTATGAAATCTTGATTGATAGAATTGCCCCTAGGTAAGGGTAGGATTACTTAATGAACCCGTTTGGAGGACCCTTGCCTAGAACAGTCAAGCTGTCTCCACACTCTGGACAAGGCTTTTCTTTGAATCAACCATGATCAAAGAACACAGTTGGTTTAACCTTAGTGGTCTATGTCTCTTTTATTTTATTTTTTATTATATTTTTATTTTATTTTATTTTTATTTTATTATATTTTTTTAATGAACTCATCGAAGAGAAACAATAGCCCAAAACCTTAGTCGAACAGGCTCAACATTTCTGCAAGCGCGATGAACGATAGGAACGGATCAAGGTTTCTCAATTTTGAATCCAAAATGAGAAATCTAATTTTTTTTATTTTTTTATTATATATATATTTTTAGATCTTTAATGAACTCATCGAAGAGAAACGATGGCCCAAAATCTTAGTCGAACAGGCTCAACATTTCTGCAAGCGCGATGAACGATAGGAACGGATCAACGTTTCTCAATTTTGAATCCAAAATGAACAATCTGATTTTTTTGTTTGTTTTTTTTTTAAAAGAGAAAGAGCGGAAATAAATTCAAAGAATTAGAAATTTCCAAAAAATCTCATCTCATTTTTTTTAGATGCGGAATCAAACATAGGCACCAATTATAACTAGCGAAGGAATCGAGAAAAGAAATATAAGCATAGAGCAAAATATATGATATGCAAATATTTCATTTCTAGCATCGTGTTCTCAAATAAAACGGGTCCCACCGGGTGTGCCAGCTTGATGGACCGCGCTCTCACGCTCGGTTCTACCGAGGTCGGCGGACGTGGGAGTCCGTTGGGTCCGACCCTTTCGTAACCGGGGGGCAGAGGCGCGCACCAACATTTTTGTTGTGTGGGTGTGCCAGATTTTCTATTTTACTGGAATTGCAAGTGGTGATCCGGAGATCAACCTTCACAAGTAAAAAAGAAATCAACTTCTTTCAAGTTTTCCATTGCACATATATTTAAGAAAAGAGACATTTTCTTGGTTTGCCGTGAAAGGCGATTTTTTTGGCATTTATAGCCGATTTTGGCGTTTATAGCCGGTTTCTGGCGTTTATAGCCGATTTTGGCGTTTAGATTTACAATCCTATCAATAATGAAAGACAAGAGTTTGTGATTTTTGTCTCTTTTGAAAAAATACAAACTACAATGAAAAGCAAGAAAAGGAGGATCTAACTTCTCAGGAGACTGTGGGGGACCCGTTTAGATTGACGGTCGCAAGCCATATGTGGGCTTCGCCATCATCCATGCAGATGAGAACAGAGGATGCTATTGATTCGCTTGGCTTGGCTATAACCTCAGGTTTTTAGAGGACAAAGACCAAAAGGAGGTCCTATGTCCAATAAAAAACCGAGTAGACGGGCTGAAAAGCCATATCTAAGCCATTGGAGGCAGAAGGAGAAGGCAAGGACCTTGGGGGGGTACCCCCAAGGGACTTTTGTCACCTTGTAGCGGTGGTCGGTGTAGAACTTCCGCAGAGTTTTCTCTCTTTTCCTTCTCTGAATTTCTGTGCTTTTTTTTCTGATCTGGGATCTGTCTCGTTTTTTCCGATCTCTTTCTTCTTGGAGAGCTCTCCTATTTATAGGCTTTAAGGTAGCCATTTAGGAGGGTTTATGGGCTTTTATTGTCATTAAGCCGCATAATGGGAGGAGTTACAGGATTTAATCTTTATTTTGTAACTCCTTTTTCTTGGCTTCTGATTGGCCGGAGGAGATTAAGGGCATTAAATCGCCTTTAATCGCCATGATGGGAGAGAGTTTCATGGTTTAAATGCCATGAATTCTTGACTTGTAACTCTCGGATGCTTGCTTCTGATTGGTCCATCCAAAGAAAATGGATTAATGACTGTAATAAAGCTAGTCAATTAATTGCATTAAGTGGTCGCCGAGCAGTTGAAGAGTCGCGGGCCGTTGCCGCGTCTTTTGGTATTCTTCTGGTAATTGTCATCGATGGATCTTCATGTAGATCGACATCGGATGACCATGTGACTTCAGGTGTTTGGTTGCCACAGCGGGTCAGTGCACATCTGTCCTGTCGATTTCTCGATCGGTCGGGTAGGAAAGCGCACTTTTTTTGGTTTGACCGGGTGGCGACAATGTTGGTTTCGATACTTTTGATGATTGACCCTTGTTTTTGACGGATGTCAGAGGATTTGGTGTCTCAAAAGTATGAGTTTTGGAAACCCAGAGGCTGGAGCTTCGAATCGCGAAAAAAGGCGAAAACCGGGGTTTCGGGGCCTTCCCGGCGACCCGGGCTCCAGGGTCGCCGGCGACCTGGCCCGGGTCTGCGACCCTGGGGGGTTTTCCCCCTTTTTGTCCCGTTTTGTGTCCGTTTTTGCTGTTTTTCGATTCTTTTTCTTCTGTATTTTTCCTTGACATTTTGACCATTTATTGGCCTGATTTCCCTGTAGGAAACCTGATGAGAATCCTTGCATTTTATTTTGCAAAGTTTCCAATTACTGAGAAAGCCGAAGACTTTGTCGCGCAGAACTACAGATTTTCCGTCAGAAGCTGAAACTGGGCCAAACGATGTCGGAATGACCTGAAATTTGGTGTGAAGCCTCCTGAGCAATAAATAAGACCAACCATAGGCTTTTGTTTGAGTTTTGAAGCCGTTTGGGGTCCTATCACCAGTAGACTCGCTTTTGTCGCGATGAAGATGTCGCGGTTTGATGTGCGGTCAACCGATGTCCGATTACTTGAAATTTGACAGGGAACCCATTGGAGTCATTTTAAGATGATCCATAGGCTCTGTCTTGGAAACCATGGTCCCGGAGAGCTTTGCCGCCGAGAGGCCTGATTTGGCTTCCGAGCGTCAAACTATGGTCAAATGTTGTCGAAATGACCTGAAATTTGACGTGCAGCCCTTGTAAGCATTTTGAAGCCGTCCATGTGCTCTATCTGATGAGTGATGGCCTCGGCGGTTCTTGCTGCCGAGAGGCTTGATTTAGCTGTTCGAGGGTTGATGTAGGGTCAAACGTTGTCGGTTTGACTCGGAACTTGACGTGGAGCCTTTTGGATGTATTTTGAGACCATCCATCGGCTCTGATCGAAGATTTGGGTCTCCGATGCTTTCGCCGCCGAGAGCTCCTTTTCGGCTGTCGGAGAAGCGAAGTTAGGCCAAATGATTTTGAAATGGCCCGAACTTCTTGTGTACTCCTCTTTTGGCTGTCTTGAAGGATCTTGCAGTTTTTGTTGATTCTGACAAGATTTGATTTTTTGGAAGTAGCCTTGCCTATTTATGGCAGGTTGCGAACTTCATGTAGCTCTTTGGAGCTTGAAGAGGCAAGTGACATTTTTGGGTGTCAACACAGGGTCTTGTCTCGATCCTCCAGGGTCTTGCGCGGCATCGTGCTGGAGGGTCTAGTGCGGGATATCAAGACCTCCGAGCATTAGGCCGAATGGGAGGCCCTCTGGCTGAAGATCTCCAATCAGTGGATCAGGAGCCCGAGCTTGCTCCCAAACCAGAGGATGTTGGAGAGCTCCTGACACTGAAGACCGGACTGAAGAGTCGGTGAAGATCGGCATCTCCCAGAGTCTCCAAGCGAGTATCAGAGTTTCCAGGCTTCATTTCTTCCCTGTTTTTAGAGGACTGCGAGCCTCCTTGCTGTATTTTGCTTCTTCTTTTCTGTAACTCTTGTAATGAAGAAATTACATTCAATAAAAAGAAAGGAGTTTCTGATGAGATGGACTGTTTGTTCTGCATCTTTGCATTCTTTTTTGTTTTTTTCTGTATTTTTGCTGCTTTTCTGCACTTTTGTGCTTGCACTGCTTTTTCTTTCAAAGACTGTCATTGGCCGAGAAGCACTATTATTGGCCGAGATGAACTGTCATTGGCCGAGATGAGCCTAGTGTCTCGAGGGTCTCGGCTGTGCGAGCCTGAGTCCGGGATCGATCTCGGGGGTATATGAACCAGAGCTTTAGGGACGACTGGATGTACGAATCCGAAGCCTTCCTAGGGCATCTCAACCTAGGGTTTTAGGAGCGACTGGATGTATAAATCCTAAGTCAGTCCATGGGCGCGTGAACCCAGAGTTTTTTAGGGACGACTGGATGTATGAATCCGAAGCCTTCCCAAGTGTCTCAACCTAGGGTTTTAGGAGCGACTGGATGTATAAATCCTAAGTCGGTCCATGGGCGCATGAACCCAGAGTTTTTTAGGGACGACTGGATGTATGAATCCGAAGCCTTCCCAAGGTGTCTCAACCTAGGGTTTTGGGAGAGACTGGATATGTAAATCCTAAGTCAGTCCATGGGCACGTGAACCCAAAATTTAGGGACGACTGGATGTATGAATCCAATCCTTCCCAATGTGTATCAACTAAGAGTTTTAGGAGTGACTGGATGTATAAATCCTAAGTCGGTCCATGGGCGTGAACCCAAATTTAGGGACGACTGGATGTTGAATCCGAAGTCAATCCCAGGGTGTATGAACCCGGAGCAGCCGAACTTAGATAAGATGACACAGATTTGAGAAATGCTGCTTTCATTGATCACAAAACTTTTTTTACATCTTAGAAATAGAACTTTTTTAAGTGTGATGTGTTCCACGGTCTCGGTAACTGCCTGCCTTCCAGGTCTTCAAGTTTGTAAGAAGATCGTCCTGCCATTGAGACCACCCTGAATGGGCCATGCCAGTTCGGGGCCAGTTTGCCTTCATTTGGGTCTTTGTTGCTGGAAGGGTCTTCTTCAGCACCAATTCTCCTGCTGAGAAGCTTCTTTCTCTGACTTTTTCATTGTATCCTCTGGCAAGCCGTTGCTGATAGTCTGCCAGTCGTATGGCTGCTACATCTGGGCGCTCGTTAGCTAGGTCCAGCTCCATTGCCAGGTTCGTCTCGTTTCAGCCTTGGTCGATAAGCTCGGATCTCAGGTAGGGAGGCCAATTTCTAAGGGAATGACCGCCTCCATCCCATAGGCCAATGAGAAGGGTGTCACCGAGGTAGATCGTCTTGGGGTTGTCCTGTATGCCCACAGCACGCTGGGAAGCTCTTCTACCCATCTCCCTTTCGCTTTGTCCAATCGCTTCTTCAGGCCGTCGAGCAGTACTTTTAGAGATTTCAGCCTGACCGTTGCTTTGGCGGGTGCGCCGGAGTGGAGTAGTGATTCCTGATGCCATGCTTTTGACAGAAGTCCTTGAAGAACTTGGAGTCGAACTGAGTGCCATTGTCCGAAATCAGGGCCCTGGGGATGCCGAACCTCATTATGATGTTCTTCCACACGAAGTTCTTAGAGTCCCTTCAGTGATGGAGGACAGCGGCTCAGCTTCTTCCACTTCGTGAAGTAGTTTGTAGCAACTATCACCCATCTCTTATTCCCTGGAGCTCGGTGAAGAGTCCCACAATGTCCAGCCCCCATTGAGCGAAGGGCCATGGACTAGTGAGGGGACTCAGGTCTTGCACTGGCTAGTGAAGAGAATGGGAGAACTTCTCTGACATTTTTTTTTTCGTTTTTCTGGCATATACCCTGCGCATCCTTCTGCATATACTGCCACCAGTAACCTTGGCTTATGCTCTATATGCCAGTGACCGCCCTCCGATGTGACTACCGCAGATTCCTTCGTGGATCTCATACAGAAAGTCGTCCACTTTGCTCGGATGGACGCATTGGAGATAGGGACATGTGAAGGACTTCCTGTAGAGTTTGCCTTCAGGAGATAGCCAGAATCGAGCTGCCTTAAGTCTGATTCGATGGGCTTCATTCTTGTCCTCGGGGAGCTGGTCGTCCTTCAGGTAAGAGTGATTGGGTCCATCCAGCTCGGGCCGAGATCAGCGCACAGGACTTGCCGAGGTGAGTGGAGCTCTAGGCTTGATCTCGGTATCGATCCGAACTCAACGGTCCTTTTCTTTCCCGCTTCGACAGCGGAGGCCAGGTTTGCAAGCGCATCAGCACGCGTGTTGGTATCTCTGGAGATCTGCCTGACCTCGGCTGTCGGAAGTGAGAGAGCAGTTTCTTTTCTTTGTGAGGGCTAAGTAGCCCGCCATCCTGTCGTCCCTGGCTTGGTAGTCTATAGTGAGTTGGCTAGTTACCAGTTGTGAATCACTGAAAACCGCCAATTGCTGGGCTCCGAGGATTCGAGCGCTATTCAGCCCTGCTATCAGAGCTTCATACTCCACTTCATTGTTCGTCGCTTTGAAGTCCAAGGTGAAGGCTTGCTCTATGACCAATCCCTCTGGCGATTGGAGGACTATGCCGGCGCCAGCTATCTTGGAGGTGGATGAGCCGTCGACGAAGACCATCCATGCCGAGACGGAACTTGGCTCTGAGAAGATTGTTCGACCTCGGTGACTTCGCGCTCATGCCTTATGCCCCCCAGTTCAGTGCCGGGCTGGGTCGAAGCCGAGCTCGGGGAGAAGAACTCTACAATGAAGTCTGCCAGGATTTGGGCTTTGATCGCAGTCCTGGGACGGTACTGGATGTCATACTACTGCCCCAGTTCAACTGCCCATTTTGATATACGCCCTGAAAAGTCAGCTTTCTTGAAAATAGATCAGATGGGTGCTCCGTGATGACCACTATAGTATGTGATTGAAAATAGTGGGAGAGCTTGCGGGAGGCGCTGACGAGTGCCAACCAAGCTTCTGATGAGGACGGATTTACTGCATGATCCGAGACAGCAAGATACAAATACAAAATCCCCCCTGAGTTGGGGTAGAGAGTAAGGGTGGCGAAGATAAATAGGTTTTGAGTGCTTCCAATGCTTGGTCGCATTCAGGGGTCCCTGAAACTTGAAATTCTTTTTTAGAAGCTAAAGAAAGGCCGGCACTTATCTGACGATCTGCTGATGAAGCGATTGAGTGCTGTAGCCATGCCTGTGAGCTTCTGGACCTCTTTTGTGGTAGATGGGCTTTGGATGCCCAGGATTGCAGTAATCTGGTCCGGTTGGCCTCTATCCCCCTCCGTGTCATTAGGCTTCCGAGGAACTTGCCAGAAGCTACGCCAAAAGCGCACTTAGAAGCATTTAGCTTGAGCTTGAACTCACGGAGGATGCTGAAGACTTGGGCCAGGTCCGCCAGATGGTCGCTCGACTGCTTGGATTTGACGACCATGTCGTCAATGTAGACTTCAACTGTCTTGCCGAGCTGAGCCTGGGAACATTTTGGTAACGAGGCGCTGATAAGTTGCCCCCGCGTTCTTCAGCCCAAAGGGCATCACCTTATAGCAGTAAGTGTCGCGGGGGGTAATGAATGCCGTTTCTCGTCGTCTGGCTCATACTTGGGAATCTGATGGTAATCTCTATAGGCATCGAGGAAGCTCATTATGTCGTGGCCAGCAGTGGCGTCGATCATCTGATCAATCTTGGGAAGGGAAGCTGTCCTTCGGGCATGCTCTGTTGAGATCTGTGAAGTCTACGCACACCCTCCACTTTCCAGCCTTTTTTTTTACTACCACTGTATTGGCAAGCCAGACCGGGTACTGGACCTCCCGGACTGCGCCTGCCTCTAGCAACTTGTCGATTTCATCGACCACCGCTTCCGTCTGCTGTAACCCCGTCCTGCGGGCCTTTTGTACCACTGGCTTGTGGTTGGGATCCACGTTCAGCCTATGGCATATGACCTCAGGTCGACCCCAGGCATTTCGCTCGGGTCCAAGCGAAGACATCCAACATTCTTCATCAAAAATCTTGAGAGCTCGGCTCTCTCTGGTTCGGGCAATTGGGTGCCGATCAAGAAAAATCTGTCGGGTCGATGGTCGAGCCTGACTTCGGCTAGATCTTCAATGCTCTTCTTGTCAGGATCTCGGCCGATCTCATCCAGCCCCCTCTCGAACTCTGCGAGGCTTACTCGCCCTGGCTCTTCCTGCAGGGACCATGGCCAATAGCACTGCTTGGCCAGTTGCTGATCCCCTTCAACTGTGAACACCTCCATCTTGCCATCCTACCTTCGAGTATGAACTTTAGCTTCTGATGGAGAGAGAAGGGACTGCTTCCATCTTGTGGAGCCACGCCTTGCCCATAATGACATTGTACGGGGAGGGGCGTCCACCACCAGGAAATCCGTCATGACCGAGGCTCCGCGACTCTAGTCTCCAGAGTGATTCTCCCATGGGATAGATCGCTTGGCACGAACCCGATCAAAGGCGTGCGAGCTTCCTTCAGATCAGTCTCCAGGAGCCCCATCTTCTTGAAACATCCATAGTAGAGGACTTTGGATGAGCTGCCGGGGTCGATCAGGATCCGCTTCACTGTGAAGTCCCGCGCTTCATTGTCGACGCCGGTCCGAGCTCGGCTCTCATCACCTCTCTCCCATGCGAGGCCTGCCTGGCCTCGGCACGAGCCTGGGAGCTGCCCCTAGCTGAGGGAGAGGGAGCTGAAGGCGCCAAATGGATGACATTGATGATCTTCTCAGAATCTTCGCTGTTTGGATCCCTAACAGTGCTCTGATGAGCTCGGCCACTGCCGCCGGCGCCAGCATCTCCTGCCTTGACGAACTCCTCCAGGTGACCTTCTTTGGCGAGCTTCTCCAGGAAGAACTTCAAGGTCCTGCACTCCTCAGTTTTGTGCCCATTTTGCTTGTGATAGGCACAGAACTTGGTCTGGTCTCAGTTGGCGGCTTCACTCTGCATGGGGTGAGGCAGCTGAAGAACGGCCTGTTCTTGATCTTGTTCATGATTTGGTGGATCGGCTCCCTAAAGACGACGTTCACGGCCTGGTAAGCGTCGATAGGAGGTCTGGTCCTCCTACTGCCCCCGTATCTGGACGCTGCAGCCTTTGCCGAGCTGGAAACCCAGGTTTGCTTTGGCTCTTCCTTCGAAAGGGCTTCTTTCTCTCTGCTGGGGCTGATTGCCCCTCTCCTTGGGTCCTGGGCCGTGATTCTCCCGAGCCCGGAGTTCGTCCTCCTCCCGAGCGACATAGCGCTTAATCCGGGACATCAAGGCCGGCATGGAGGTCACGGGGTCTCCGGCCAGGTCTTTCCTCAGCTTGTTCCCTGGCAACAGGGCATTCCGGAAGGCAAAAATCGCCACTTCTCTGTCTCTGGTATCCTCAATCTGGATGTAGATCGCCTAGAACCGCGGGCGAACTGAGTAATGCTTTCACCCTGCTTCATTTTCAGATATCAGCATCAATCTTGGGGACGACGCTGTAAGCCTGGAACTTCTTCAGGAAAGAGAGCTGAAGCTGTTTCCAACTCGAGATGGACTTCTCCGGAAGGGCGCAGTACCACTTCAAAGGGAGGTCGCCCAGACTGGAGGAAAAGATCTTGCAGTTGAGATGACCCTCGTTCCCCAGATAGACATCTTCCGAGAGAAGTGTCGGAGGTGAGCTGCTGGGTCGGACACTCCATCATAAGGGACGAACCGTGGGACAGAGAACTTCTTGGGAAGAGGAGTCTCTTTATCCCGCGTGAAGGGAGAGGCCCCCATCGGTGGGGCCACAGATCTCTTGCTGGTCTCGAGCGAGAGCAGCCATCTCCATATTGTGCCGAACGGCCAGTTTGATACGCCTGTCAAGCCGCTCCTGCTCGACGTCCTTCCGTGGTGACACTGCTTTCGACTTCCACTTCAAATGGCCTCGGCTGTGGTAGCTGCGAGCCTGGTCATCTCGACCACGACTGTGGTAGCTGCGAACTTGGTCATCTCGGCCGTGATGGCTTCGACCATTGCTCGAGTGCTCGTTGTTGGGCCGGCACGCTTCTGGTCTAGAAAAGCTCTCAAATCCTCGCGGGAGGGCTGGACTACCTTGCTCGGGGCAGCTTTCTCTCCCCCTTGGGGCCCGGAGGGCTGGCCTGCTGAGGGAGCCCTCTGTTTTCAGCTGCCGCTGGAGCTGGCGGATTACCCTATCCTGCTCCTGGATGAGGGCATTTTGAGCCGCGATATCTCCTCCGTCATCGAGGTCTCGCTGACGGCGTGGCTCGTCGACTGCTACATACACCTTTGTTCTTCGGGGGACCCCGTGTCGCCGTTCGTCACGTCGGGGAGGCGTGACATCATTGCCCGGGGACGAGTCTTCAACAACAACTCCCTCTTGGAAGGAATCTTGACGAAGAGCTGCGAGCCTATGCACCCCCCCTCCAGATGCGCCATGCACCGTTCTAGACTGCCCTTGAGGAGGGGCGTCCGTCGACGGGCCTGGTTGCTCGAGCGTTGTTCTCGAAGATTCTCCGCCTTTCTTTGGTCTCTCGGAGGAATGTATCTGGGAAGATTGAGAAGGTTGGGAAGGTTGGGATATTACTTTCCCACAGAAGGCGCCAATTGTAAGTGCATAAAACTATGACTCACATAATAGGGGTGCCTGATAGGACTACTAAGTAGAAGAAGAGATCTGCTGCCTCAAACCTGAAAGGGAAGAAGAAACAGTCAGAGGTCCCTGGCCTGGGTGGCGCAAGGCTCTCCGATGCCTAAGTCAGTAAGTGAACTGGAACAAAGGAAGGAGAGGAAGAAGAGAGGCAGAGTACGACTCTCAAATATGGGTTGCGTACCTTGCATGTGAAAATGAGGTCCTATTTATAGAGGATTCATGAGGATATTTTGGATGACATTTTGGAGTGGGCCCCACGATGTGATAGGATTTAATAGGGAAGTCTCTATCAGCCCAAAAGCAATAAATGTGGTCCATATCAGCCCACAAAGTAATAAATGCTAGTCGGATCAGCCCACATTGCATTTAATGCATGTCATGTTGGGCCAGATCCTGTTGGAGGCCTTTGGCGGTAGAGTTACCATCGGATCCATCCTCGGGCCTTGTCCTGATGTGGCTTCAGCCGCTGGATGCCGCCCTGCCAGTGATTTGGCGAAGATGTTGGTCGGCTGGACATCGCATCTGTCCCACTGGCTTGCTCCCTTAATCCTGCCATGTGTCTAATGACGTGGCGATCGTATGTAGGAGGCGCGAGTGGGGGCTCTTCTCTACTTTGGCTTCCGTCCCCAGCTCCTCTGGGCCGAGGTCCGAGCTCCTTTGGGTCGAGGTCCCGAGCTCTTTAGCCGAGTGGTCCTCTGGCAGCCGAGCTTGACGCTAGCAGCCAATGTCTGACTTCGGCTGAGGCCTCTGTCCCGGCAAGCCGAGGCAAATCTAGGTGCCGTGTGGATGGCACGTGGATGGCGCGTGAGAGTGCTTAATCCCATCTTACGGCCGTCATTAGCATAATCCTGGAGCTTCTAAAATCTCCCCACACACTACCCCACTCTATGTAATAAAGAAAGATCTCACCCATTTTCCTGATACAATTGTTTTCCAAGAGATGATGCCCGCCTCCTTCCTCTTCACACTTGTATTCTTGTTTCCTTCCTAGTTAGTCGCTTCTTTCAATCTCGGGTGGTCTTTGTCCTTGCTACCAGTATTGCCAGAGCTCTCAACTTATTCTTAGGGTTGAAAGGGATGATGGTGAAGAGGGGGAGAAAATACAAGAGGTTGACTGATGGGAGATGAAAAACGAGAGCCAGAGGCAATAGATGGGTTGGCTGGGCTATGTAATGGTAGTCGTCTCGTCCCCCAGGGTGAGATAAGAATTAAAAGGGTTTTTAAAAAGGTGCTTGATGGAAGGAGTTGTGTGAATTCGAAAGATTATCAACCGATTCTCTTGCTTGAGACCAAGACCGTTCACTTGAGAGTTGGATTCTTGGGATTTTATCCGGGTCCTATTTGGTAAGAAGATGTTAAATTCTTCTTTTCTATTCGTGGATCTCATTTGCTAAGGGATGGGCCATGTGCATATGGAGAAAGAATCTCTAGCCAGGTCATTACTCTCTTAGTTTGTTATGGATTCCAAATTTTTAAAATGATATCCAATGATAACAAGCCAAGGAATTAAGTGGTAGGACTTCCAAAATCATAGTAACGATTGGCTGGGAAGGAATGAAAAATCCCACCATGGCTCCCTTCGCTCCTATCTCTTCCTAGGTGGATAATCTTGGACATCTTTCTTTCTTATCTCATTTGATCTCATTGCCATTACCCAATTCAAATTTGCTAAAACAAGTGGCCATGCAGGATGGAGAACTTCAATCCGGGAGTGTTTGGGACGACTCACCCCAACTTCCCTTTTCCATCATAAAGATATCATATCTTAACCTCTGTGAATCTATTGATGGGTCCTAATCTGTAACCCTCAGGCCGCTAGGAATAATTATGACCCATTGGATTATAATTTGGCAAAATTCTACTTTATCCATTGGTGGGGGGTCTCCCTTAGATTTATTGCATGGAAATGGATAATCAGAAGAACAAGTTTGAAATAATTTTGGTATATTTGATGATTGGCCCCAACTCCAATGAGAATAAATTTTTTTTTTCATTTTTGCATGTTACTCCTAGTGACAAATTTTTAGATCTGGCTTCATACAATTGTAGGTATTTTGTTTTTTTTTTTTAGAGGATTGGTTTGATATAATTGACCAATTGATCTAATCTCTTATAAAGGGTATTCAAGAACAAAATCAATTGAAGTTTGATAATCACATCTATTGGATAAAGTGGTCCATGCCTATGATGGACCAAATTGGAGACTAGTGATTCTCTCTAGAGAGAATACAAAAGTGGGCCCAGAGCCTAGCTCAGAGTGAGACGAGTCAGGTAAGTATCGGGTTTCACAATGTGGCCTGAGTTGGACCCTGAGTTTGTGATAGCCCAAGTTAGGAAATCCCAAGATATTTGGTGTATGACTACAAGAAAATAGGGATTCTGTGACAAGTATTATTGTCACTGTACATTCAGTAGTCGTCACGGGCGAGTTTTAGTGACCAACCTAGTGACGACCGATACTCGTCGCATATGTAGTGTCGCTGAAGATGTAAGTGACGACAAAATGCCCTCGTCACTGATTCTTCCTTTACAGCGACATTTTACTCGTCACTAAACGTAGTTGTCTTGTGACGACATAGGTCGTCACTAAATATATTAGTATGTGTGACGACCATTTGTTGTCACTACCAGTTATGTTACGATAATACTCATCACTATATAGTCTTCTAATTTTAAAAATTGGTATGTATTTAGTGACAACTAACATTGTCACTGAACGATTATAGGGACAAGTTTATTTGTTGTTACTGCAACCCTTCAAGTGACTACATGTGTTGTCACAGAATCATGATTCGTGATCAAATGAGTAATTACAGTGACAATGAAATGATCTGATTGTTGTCACTTCATGTATAATTGATTCATCTCGATACAAAAAATACAAATCAAGATATTAAGAACAAAAACTGCTAAATATTATATTTTCCACCAACATTAAAAGCAAAGTTTATGCATCATTTCATACAAATCCTTCATATGAGTTTATCTAGCTATAGCTAGAAAGTTAATTATCCAAAAATAGATATATAACAATTGTGTTCTTAATTATCCAAGGCATAACAAAATGGCATCCTCATTAGTGAGAGCATCCATGAATCTTTGAGCAACAAGCATCAGGGATTCCTTCCACTTCTATAGTTGTGAAGATTTAATGCCACGCATCAGGGATTCCTTCCACTTCCATGGTTGTGAAGATTTAATGCCACGACTGCCCTGACACTGCAAGCAAAAAACATTCTCATGTCATACCACATGGCATTGTAAACAAAAGATAAAAGAAGCAATCAGTGTAAATATTGGTGAGAAATGAAAAGACATTGAAAATTTCGAAAGATCATAAAAGGAAGGTCTGGAGAGGACATTTGCCAACATGGAACGCATGCAAGATCCAGGCCACTCTCATTAGTATTAGGCTCACACTGACAATGCCCTCACATAAAAAATCACCCGGTTTGCTCATCAGGTGGGATGTGCGTGCAGTTAGAATGTCAGAAACAGTCCACATTCAACACACATGATGCGCCTACATGATGGAAAAACTGGCCTGATTTTTGAGCTGTGGCATGCCAAGAATGGGTGGGTTCAGTGTTGACTTTTAAACAGCCAAGTGCAACCGATTGTATATTTTGAGCTTCCTTGTTGGTGGAGTTGGGCGAATTGAACAACCTAAGTGTGTGGCATGACTGCTAACACAATTTGAAGAAGATAGAAAGGAAAAGCATGACCCAAAAAAAACATTTATCAACTACCATCAGCAAATATAGTACATTGCAAAAAACATGACTTCACACTTCCACTGCAGAATGGAAAAAACAACCAGAGGTTATAAAGAAGCCAATTCAAAACTATGAACTTCAGCTCCTCAGACATAAAATTGATGGGGCCCTCTGCATCCCAGCTATAACTGGACAGAGACAACAGAACCAGCACCACTCCTGGACCCATCTGAGCAGCTAAACCCCAGCTAAGAAGATCCTTGCAACTGCTCATTCTAAAAGAAAGAGAGAAGAGATCCCTGCCAACCATAAGGGCACCATGACATTTTAAGTTCATCTTTGATAAGATAACAATGTTTTGAAGGTCCTTTCTGAAATGTATTTCGCTCATGTTTCTATTAACAGAATAAATAGGTTTGATTGGCAACAGTCACATATTTCATCATACCTGATATTTGTATAATTCACTTAAATTGTTGTGGCAGATGTGTGGTTGCATATGCTTCAGATTTATTATTTCTCAGTGTAAGCACATCGTACAAAGGGCTTGAAGATCACGTCACTGAGCTTGGATCACTCGTATGTCTGAATTTCTTATCTCCTTGAAGTGTGTCGGAAGTCTTATATAAGATCTTTCACAAGCATACATCATGCATCAAATTGATCAAGAAAACAGATAATTTGAGTCCTTTTTCCAGCTAAAATACAGGCTGAAACAAGACCCTGCAAGGTCTAAGATCTGTAGATGAAAGAGAGATGAAACTGTCCTCTGTGAACTTAAATCAAGAGAAAAAAAAATGTCCCTAACAAATTGTCTGACGAGTATATATAAATTTGGTAAACCCTATTCACCCTTTGGGATAATCCTAGCCTTGTAGCAATTACAAGTGGTTGTTTCTAACTTAAACATCATAGAAGGGAAGCAAAGAAACCTAGACTGCCACATGAGACATGCAGTGTTCAACTGCTCCTTGGCCTCTAGCAAACTGGGGCTGTGCAGATGGACTACTTCAGATTCAGGCCTACCTTAGTATGGGACTAGAGTTGGTCTTGGATCTGGGCCTGATCCCACTGTTCTAGGCCCAAATTGAGCTTGGCTTGGAGTTTGGCCCGATCATGGCTTGTTCTAGGCCTTCTCCTATAAACTCGTACGGGTTAAACCACATCTGACTGGATGCAAAAATGATTGTAGACTTTGTTTGTAGGTATTATGACTACTTTATAGAAGGTCTTTTCTGGTACTCCTCTTTTTTTTTTTGCGTGGTAGGTACTACTTGATTGAAGGTCGTGTTATATTCTTTTCAATTTCCAATTGTTCAAGCATGTGATTGAATTCAAGTGATTGAATTGAGGTTAATTAGACTCAAAATCTAGAATGGAAAAGTGTGAACAGATCATGATACATGTTCATTAACACCAAAAAGGACAAACTATGATCCTTGTTTAATGCCACAGTGAAGAAATTAATCATAAACTTGACTGACCGGCACTACAACAAAAAAAACTATTGGTGATACCCTTTGGTGACAAAAAATCAATGTTGACACGGAACCCACACAAAGGTGACAAAATTTTTTTTTGCTTGTCACGGAAAAGCTTTAGGCAAGGTGCCAAATAAATAGGAGATTCGGTAACAAAAACCGAAAGATCTAATAGATTCGGTGGCAAAAACTTTTGTCACCGAATGATCTAACTTTTCCCACTCATGCCTCCACAGTCCCCTTTTCCCTCTCCAGGCTCTTTTGCCCTTTTCCCTATCTCTTATCCCTCACTCATTTCTTTCTTTCCCATAGGCGCACCACCCACCCACCCACCTTCCCAGGACACCTATCTTCACGCCAGCCACTGTCACTGCACGCAGCAGCACCACTCTAACCAGCACCCTTGAGCGGCCATCTCCTTCAAGCTCTCACGCCATCCCCCTGCAACCCTCCATCCCTCGACCTCCTTCTTCTCTCTGGCCCTCTCCATCTCTCTCACGCCACCTCCCCGTTTATCCTCCATCATCCCCTCACGCCGTCCTTTCCATCCCTCTCAGCATACCCACCTCTTCTCTCACCCTCTCCCCCATTTCATACTCTCTCTAAACGCCTTCCTCTTATCCTCCACACCTACTCTCTCTCTCCATACACCAGAGGAAGGTCAGGGAACCTATAAATCTAGGGTTTTGTATAAATCTTCTTCTTGGTATTGAAATGGATTCCGTGGCGACAAGTGAGGAGACTAACGTCAATGAATCTCAGGTATTATTTGAATCTCTTCTTCTCTCTCTCATCTCATTTGTGGGTTTTTTTTTTTGAATTTCTTCATTTAGGGTTCTATCTAGATGCAATGTATCATGATATCTTTTTGCGTTTTTTTTTTAATTTCTTTTTTGGGATTGTCATGTGGGTAGTCTTCGTCTTTGCTGAATTTCCTTTATCAAATTGCAGAAATTTTATCTCGATTGTCGGTGATTTTCGGTTTTAAGTGTTCTTTCGTCTGTGTTGTAGATTTCTGTCTAAAATGGTGGAAAGATTTCAACTTGCAGTGATATTATTTGAATAGCAATTGCTTACCTATTGAAATTGTTGATTGATGAAACCCAAACAAGAAAGAATCTTAATTTTAGTTTTGCTTGGACAATTTCTGAACTTGTTGTCATTACCAAATGGTAGAAACATTACCACTTTCCCATGAGTTAATTATGTTTGATTGTTTACTCATAATAATTCACAAGACCTAGAAAAAAAGAAATCCTAAAATCCTACTTCAGTAGCATCTGGTTGCTGCTTTGATCTGTAGTTGGTGGTTCCACGCAATACATGGGTCCTCATCTACACTTTTAAGCTGGCATATAATCTCCTCCATCGTCCGGATGGCACCTTCAACCGCCCCCTGGTAGAATTCCTTGCCCAAAAAGTGGGAAACACTTTAAATCTTCTTTGTATTATTTTATTCCCATGTTTAATCAATCCTCTGTTTCTTTCCACCAGACAGTTGGGCTCCATGCTCACCAACCATTGTATCAAGCCCCTGCATAACACATGCCACCCCTTAACTAAGCCAATGAAAATCCATAATGACCTCTATGCAAGTGAACCAAAAAGCAAAATACCTGTGGCATCATGTCTATGAACGTTGCAGCATTAGCCAGCTCAATTGCTGTCTTGATTTCTTCAATTGTTGCACCTTTCTTTCCATATGCCATGTTCTCTTTTACGGTGGTTGAAAATAAGACAGGCTCTTTACTAACCAGCCCAATTTTCACTCTTATCCATCCAAGCCTCAATTTCTTCAAGTTTGGGGCATTGATGTCATCAGCATCCTTCCAAGAAAAAGAAATATATGAACTAGGATTCCCTTTTGTTCTCCAACTCAATTGTAAAATAATATTAATAATAATTCAAAGAATGTAGCTTTCTCATTCTTCTTCAAGGACAGAGTGTCTATATGCTATCAAAAAACAGCTAATTGCAACCACAAAGTGATGAGGAGTGAAGCCACTGATATGCATGATTGGCCCACTACCATTTTTATGGAGTGGTCCACTAATTATGGGTACTATGTTTGTTAACTGTAGGATTATAAAGTTGATGGTGGCTTCTTATAATTAACGGAGAAAGAAAGGTGGTGACATATATCTGACTGGAATTTACTCTATATGGAAATTCAAATTCGTGTCATATCCCATCTATTTGAATTCCTTAATTTTTTTATTTAATTGAGAGACTGTTGATAGGTACTAGAAACTGTTGTAAGAAAATAGTTAAAATGTGTATATTAGGTAGAAAAGTTAGATCAAAAGGTGGCTGAGGAAGATATTAAGATGGGGCATATTTCAATTTGCAACTACCTCGAGTTGATGTTGCTCTTTAGCCTCTACACCAACAATGATATCTCAAGTCTTCCCATCTCACCTAATAATTAATATATGAGTGCTATTTCTTCATGTTAGCACATGCTTTGGCATTTTCTGCCAATTGAGTTGGCTTTCCAATCATCTCTTCTTGGATTGAAGAAGCAATGCATATATTATATAGCTTGGAAAATCTGAGGTAGCTGTTATGTGAGGAAAAAAGGGATGAAGTGAATGTCTCATTAGCTTTATAAATATACACAGATAATGCCATAGTCCAGCTAAGATTAGCATAGCTGTCAATGGTGAATAGTGCCTAAGTCATCCATCTACCTACAAGAATTAATTCCCTTACTACAACCAAAAAATTGATAAACCACCTTTATGCCTTATCTGTTAGGTAAGGGCCTCCCTTGTGATTAATTCAATCATATATACACATCATAAATGGGTCATCTTGGATCTGAGCTCCTACTAGATCAGATCCAAATCATTCTAAACTTGGATTCAAGTTGGGTCCATGGCTAGATCCTTTACTTGGTTTCAACTTGGAATTAATTCCCTTACTTCTAATATTCACTACAACAAGTTGCACTTTTAGCCACGTTTTTTAGCCACGTTTTTGAAAAACGTCGGTAAAGGGTATACTTTTGCCGACGTTTTTAAAATTCGTCGGTAAAGGTCTACCCTTTACCGACGTTTTTAAAATTCGTCGGTAAAGGGTGGACCTTTACCGACGTTTTTTACAAACGTCGGCAAAAGGTCTTTACTTTTACCGACGTTTACTAAAAAACGTCGCCAAAACTACACCCTTTACCGACGTTTTTCAAAACGTCGGCAAAAGTAAAGACCTTTACCGACGTTTCCTAAAAAACGTCGGTAAAAGTACAGAATTTTACCGACGTTTCTAAAAAACGTGGCCAAAAGTACACCATTTACCGACGTTTTTTAGTAAAACGTCGGCAAAGGCCATTCTTAAATTAAAAAAAAATGATTTATTTTTTAAATTTTACCGACGAAATAAAACGTCGGTAAATATTGTTTTAATTTTACCGACGAAATTAAACGTTGATAAATATGCTTTTAATTTTCTTTTTTAATTTTACCGACGAAATTAAACGTCGGTAAATATGTTTATTAATTTTTATATTAATTGTATCGACGAAAATAAAAACGTCGTTAAATATCTTTTTTCATTTTTATTTTTTACCTTTACCGACGAAATTAAACGTCGGTAAATATGTTTATTAATTTTCATTTATTTTTACGATCATGTTACCAATGAAAATAAACACGTCGGTAAATATCCTTTTTAAATTTAAAATTTTTAATTTTACCGATGAAATTAAACGTCGGTAATTATATTTATTATTTATTTTTATATTACTTTTACCGACGAAAATAAAAACGTCGGCAAATATCTTTCTTAAATTTTTAATTTTTAATTTTACCGACGAAATTAAACGTCGGTAATTATATTTATTAATTTTTATATTACTTTTACCGACGAAAATCAAAACGTCGGCAAATATCTTTCTTAAATTTTTTATTTTTAATTGAATAAAAGAGTTTCAATAAATGTTTGTTAAATATACAAACGGGCCGGACTAGTAAATAGTATATGATTAAAGCTAAGTAGATTTTCAGATATGAATTTTATTCAATCTATTTAGGCCCTTACAAGTTATGCATCTTTTTTGCTATGTGAATGTATTAATCCTGAATGGGATCTTGGTTCGGAACATAGAGGGATCCGGTAATTATATTTATTAATTTTCATATTAATTTTACAGATGAAATTAAACTTCGGTAATTATATTTATTAATTTTTATATTAATTTTACCGACGAAAATAAAAACGTCGGCAAATATCATTTTTAATTTTTTAATTTTTACCTTTACCAACGAAATTAAACGTCGGTAAATATGTTTATTAATTTTTATATTCATGTTACCGACGAAAATAAACACGTCGGTAAATATATTTCTAAATTTTTATTTTTTACTTTTACTGACGAAATTAGACGTCGGTAAATATGTTTATTAATTTTTATATTCATTTTACCGACGAAAATAAAAATGTCGGTAAATTTGTTTTTTAATTTTAGTGGAGAAATAAAACGTCGGTAAATCTGTTTAATGATTTTTATTTATTTTTATATTCATTTTACCGACGAAAATAAAATAATTATATCCACGATGAATCAAGCGATGAGATTTGACTAGATAATCATTGTTGACCTCCTAAAGAGGATTTTAGGTTTAGATCGGGAAAAAGTGGCCCACAAAATTTAAAATTGAACCATTAACCCTTTGGTCTTTTTTGTCAATATCTCACAATACATGAAGGATCAATCGTTGGAATTTGATCCAACAGACGTTATTTGCCATATAAAGAGGGTCTATGGTCCATATCTTGCATTAGTGATCCAGATTGTTCGGAAATGTAGAAAAAAACGGACTGCATGTCTTAACTCGTGAATGCACTGTAGTAACCGTGCATTAATCCAATGATTGGTATTTATTTCAAATATATTTCATGATCCATATTGAATCAACATTTGAGGTTGGGACCTATAACTATAAATGACCTTTTAAAGAGGACTAAAAATTTGGATTGCGAAAATAGGGCGTACAAAATTCCATAAATGATGATCTAATGGTTTGTCCGTTTTCATCAATACATCACAATCTATAATGATCCAACGGTTGACTTTTGGTATCATAGCCGTTTTTAGCCCCCCTAACATGATCAACGGTTTGGATCACAAATTTTAGTGCCAGATTATTTAAATAAAAAAATTGAAAAAGCGTCCAAGTTGTGTGTCCACTATAGCTCTGCCAAAACTAGGCCGGTATGTAAAACGTTTCACACTCATCATGAGCGAAAATGTATTGCCTCTTTTGCACATATTTTACACAGCAAAAGCACATGTGATTCACACACCTAGTGTGTAAATGTTGTAAACAAACATAAATGATATGAATCTTTTTCACATGTGGGATGTTTACATATGTAAATTGGGAAAAACAAACGACCGGCCTCATCTATCCTTTTGCTTAGCAGAAAAGCAGAGTTCGTTCAGTCTGGGAAGAAGATAAGAATTTTGGAACCGATATTCGATATTATATTTAAAGGACATGGATTTATGCGCCCAAGAGTTTTTTTGGGCCAGCTCAATACTCTTATGCAATCGGGCCATTGCACTTCGTGAAAGTCCCGGGGGCCTAACCCTAGAGGAGGGGGGGGGGGATGAATAGGGTGATCTACAAATAGTGATCAATTATGACCAATTTTAACTTAATTAAATTAAACTAGTCTCTTGTGATGATTAACAATCAAAATGCGGAAGCTAAATAAACGTAATCATCATATAAGCATTCACCATAGCATTCATGAAACATGTCAGTTGAACTAGGAAAAGGAGGAAGAAAATCAACTCATGAAGCTGATTGGAAGAATAAGACGAGTCCAAGGGTGTCGACCTGCTTAAACAATTCAATCTGTTCTTCCCTATCCCGCCACCGAAACCCCTCTTTTTATTATTAACATCATTTTTAAGGAAAATAAATATCAAAGACTATTATTGACGAATTCTATTATCAACGAATTTTATGACGTCAGTAAAGTAAACTTTTAGTGATGTTTTTCTGCAAAAGTCCCCGCGCAGCAGCTCCGGCATATTCCTCACCCTCTCCTTCCTCTCCATCCCCATCCACTCCAACGACTCCGCCGCCCGCTTCGTTCCCTACGCCAGCAGAGCCTTCATCTTCCTCCTCGCGCCGCCGGACGCCTCCCCTGCACCAGGTGCACCCCTCCCTCTTCCTGCCCTCCGCACACACCACGCACCATTCCACATTCACTGTGCACCACAAAGGCACCCCACTGTCCTCGCACCCCTCACCCCGTTACTCGTTCAGGACCCCCGGTGGGCCGTTTTCGAGCCTAAGTGTTGGAAAATCTTTTTTTATTTTTATTTTACGCCGATAAAACTATCAGAGACTATTATCGACGAATTATATGACGTCGATAAAATGAACGGCCCGCGGCTTTTTTTTATAAAACATAGGTAATGTTTAACTCTATTTTTAGGAAAATTAAAAATCAGAGTCCTTTATCGATATTTTTTTTCGACAAAGATTAGCATCGAAATATTTATTATCGACGTTTAAAGATTGGTATACTTCATGTTTTGAAATAATAAAAATAAAATAATTTTTGCTGATGAAAATTTTATTTCTTTTGGGACGAAAAATAGTGACATTTAATTTTCCCACGTTTTTTTCCCTCCCCGCCAAGAGCCCTCTTTTCCCTCTTTTCTTTTCTCTTTCACCTGCGCTCTGTCTCACTCTTTCTGCCGTCCGGCTCGCTCTCTGCGCTCACTCTCCTATTTCTCTCTCTCTCGCGATCTGCTCTTACCCTCTCTCTATTTTTCTCTCTCTCCCTCCCTCCCTCTCACTCTGCACTTGCCCTCCCGCGCGCCGGAGCCGCCACCGCCACAGGAGGGCAGTCGCTGCCTAGAGATTACCGCCCCATCGCTGCCCGTCGACGTTACAGCCGAATGACGTCGTCAGACATAAGTCCAACCAGCCACCTTCGTCCGTCAGAGAAGGAGAATGGAGGGGAGCAACAGTGGGATTGCTTTACAGCAGTCGATCTTCTGAAATAGAGGAGGAAGAAGAAACATGGGCTCCCAGGACAAGTTAGGGTACAGGAAGAAGAAACCTGCACTTCGCCGAAGTCGAGGCTTGCCGCTGCTATCATTGTTGCTCGGTTTCGTCAGAGATGAGGACCAGATCTACGGTGGGCCACATCTGTGATCACAGATCTCAAGGGTCAGATTGATTTCTATTTTTCTGAAACAGATAAGGGCTGTGTTGGAAAGGAGATCGAACTTTGATCTTCCATTGCTCATCCAATCTTCCAACCGGACCCAGAACAGAGAAATCAGAAGAGAACTCTATCCCTTTTCTAGAGTGTGAAAGAGTAAAGTAGCTGTTTCCTCATTTATTTATTTGGTCTGGTTGTTATTTGTGTCAAGTCATCGGGAGTTGATGTCCATTGGCAGACCTTGTTCAATTTAAGTGGCTGTGAAATGGCTGGCGGAACATATCTTAGCAGCCATCCACTGTGGAATGGTTCATGGAACTAATAGATCAAGCAGTGGCCAAAGGACAATGCTCGTTAGGTTGAGAGTAAAAAAAGGCCTTTAATTGCATATTTGTTCCCTTGGCACCTGTTCATTTAGAGTTCCTTGAATTCAATCACAATTCACGATGCTGATCATGTTTGTTGAAATGCCCCAGTTTGTGTTTTTATATATGTTTTTTTTCCTTCGGAGTACTTGGTGGAGAGATGGTTTGGCTATGGATTCGAGCATGTGGGAATTCTTGTCTGAGCTCTTCAATGGCGCCTTGGAGGCGCTCGTTATGATGCTTTGAGAAGTTGTTGAAGTCTTTGAGACATTTGTTCTCATCATAAGCTGCCGGATTGTTGCTACGGAACATGGTAAGGTAGCTTGGCATGCATCCAACAGGAAAATTTCCAGGAACAATTAATTGATTTGCTCCAGTGTCGATTATTTCCTAAAAAAACAAGTTTATATATGTGGCAGTAGTGATGAGTAATGTGACTCTTTCAATGATTTCTACCAAAGAACAGGAAAAAAAAAAACTAAATTGGATCATTTATCAAATCAGATGGGAGGTGGTGGGTGGAAACTTTGTAAACTATGATAATCAGCTCACACCCATCATGGGCAATGATAGTTTTGGTACTTTATAGATTGGTGTATCTTTGTTAACTATAACGATTACAGTTTTTATATGATTGAAACAAAAGGTGAACTTACTCTTGCAGCATCTTTTATGGCTTGCACAACATTGGGTACATAACTTTTAACCTCCTCTATGCTTCTGCCTTGGAAGAAGGCGTAGTTGTAATCATTACCTCCAATCTCCCCCGCTAGGAAAAGTGCCTTCTCAAGCTTCTTTGCACATTCTATAATGGTATCAGGAAAGAAGAAGAAGAAAAACAGAGAGGAAAACAACACAACCAGAGACCAAATAGTTATAACGAATAATGTTTGTTTATATGTTAGCAATATTTTATTAAAAGTGTGGTATTATTCTAGCAATATTTGTTTATATGTTAGCAACCATATACCTTACAGAACTGGGGGCCATTTGTACGTGAACCTGAATTTTACAACCCAGTCCAAAGTGATTGACTGGTACAGAAATGAATAGTAAGATGCACTTAGTCCAAAATTGTGGCAAACACTACATGAACTTAACTTACCAGCTCTGGAAGAACAGATTGAGCTAAGATGGGTCTTGAACCAGTCAAGTTGGACGTTGAGGGAACTGGTTGTGTATAGCATCTGGATTTTCTTCTCCTGAAAGAAGGAGGCTTTGAGTGCAGTGGCTCCAGCGACCGCAAAGTTGACACCATGGCTGAATTCAGCATCTTTCTGGAGGTATGGATTGAGAAGTGGGAGATCCAAGGATCTGGCTGTGAAACAGAAATGGGAGAAGTTTGACAGAGTAATTCAAAAGAAACATTAAGTTCAATATTCCTTTCTTTTTGACTGACATGTCCTCCTTATTGAATAAATGAAATATCTGATTCAAAATATATACTATGGGCTCGTGTGTCTGGTAGGAATCGAATTCACGTGAATTAGAAGCAAAGCCTTCTTATCATAGGAGCTGAAATTGAAATGGTAAAAGTGAAGATCTACAAATAGCCATCAAATAGTATTCTCTTTTGAAAAAACTGATTATCCAATCATCACTAGTGTTGTGGTTCTTCACTTGGGTATCTCAAGTTTTGTCTAATTCATGATGCTGACATGTTTGTTGAAATGGTCCTGTATGTTTTTATACATAGTTTTTTCTTTGGAGTACTTGGTGGAGAGATGATTTGGCTGTGGATTGATGGGGTGGTTTCTTTCAACGTGGTTTTTAGTTCTTGGATGTCTAACAGCTATCACTTGGGATTCTTTTAACTGGTTATGTGACACGCAATCATCTCAGGTGAATCTAAATTCTATGTGATGTTTATTATTTTTTATTTTATTTTGCAAGAGACAACTCCTTAAGCCAGTGAACTCAAGTTCTGGCTTTGCATACATTTTAGAACATAGATTTTCCTGGAGCAATGCGCACACCAGTGGCAAAATTATTGAAGTAAGTAGAGAAAGGCAACACATGGAGAATAGCTGATATTCCCAAGCACAATAAGAAGGTGATTATACCTATCTTTTTTTATAATCTTATGTATATGCTCATACACTATATCTATATGCATGATCTGTTACGGGGAAATTGTAGTTAGATGCTTTGTCTATTGACTTTTGGCAATGCCAGTTACTAACCCCAGATTGATGTATTATGGGGAATACATACATACAGGTGGTTGTGGTGATGATGATTTGTTGACTTTATGCCACAATGAACAAATTCCAATGGACTAAATGAATTTTTATTTTATTTTATCATATTTTTTTGAATGGTGATAAATCAATGAAATCAATTATAGATCTCTAGTGTGATATTAAATTTTCATATATTGTGAAAAGCATAAATTCTTTTTCTTTTTGGGATATTAAATTTTGATACTGAATTTTTTATGGTTAGTATTTGGTGGCTATTTAATAAAATGATTTGTCAGTAGTATTTTCTTGTAATAAATATATTAATGTTTCAAACATTTTACTGGTTGCCTTTTTTTAAATCAATCAGTACTACTTGAATCCAAAACTTGCGAAGGAGCCAGTGCCACCACAATTAGAGCTGATAGCGAGCGAAATTCTTGTACCATTGCAATCTACCTTTCATTATTTCCTTGATAAGGTGAAGCAGTCGACCCTTTTTCTTTGCTTTTTGTTGTGATACCAAATTGGAGAGGTGACATAATCTTGTGCTACTTATGGTACACTTGGCAGGCTTTACTTATCCAAGGCAGAGTAGATGTGGAAGTTGAAAGAATCATTCTTACGATGTGCAAGTGCATCTATTTTTCTGTGAGTTTTTCTTTTCAATACTTAATATGAGCGTATTAGTCCAAGTTACATTTCAAAAGTACTTTCTTAATCTTGCATGAATGTACTCATATTATTGTTTCATTGTTGTTAGTGTGAATGCAACAATTTACTTTTGAATGTGATACTTATTTTGGCATGCTGCACTTATTCTGTAGGTTATGGTGCCTTGTCAATTGTTTACACCTGGTTTTGGCACTTGTATTGCAAGTGTCACATGCTAGGATATTCTGTTATCTATGATGTAAAAGTTGACCTCCACTTTGCTGTTGTAGCATTATGGTTGTGTGACTTGTGCCAAAGTTGACCTCTATTCTCTTGTTTTAAATCTTAATTTAACCACAAAATGACAAAAAAGCTGAAATAATGCGTGTGCCAAGTAGTGTTGTGACTGCTATCCTTTTGCACACTTATATTTGTTACATCTAGTGCCTCTTTCTCAGTAGTGCTGGATTCATTGAATTTGAGTTCTACAAACGTGGAAGATGAGTACTTGCTGAGATTGAAGGCCGGAAAGAGATGCATGCAAATATTTTGTGCTTTGGTCACGAGGCACCGAAAGCACTTTGACAAGTAATATATTGCATATGCATATTTGATTTTGGTTTTAGTTTGTAGTTTGTACTGACCTCATGTTTTACATCACTATCTAGGTTGATGCCAAACATTTTAACTTGCGCTTTCAAAATGGTTAAACAAAGCCCTAGTGTTGGTGTAAGTATCATATGTCTCTATTTCATTGTTACATAACATTGTTTGTTTGCTGCTATGGATTTATTATTATTATTATTATTAAGTAACATATGTCTCTATTTCATTGTTACATAACATTGTTTATTTGTTACATAACATAACCCACACGATTTTCCAACACTTAGGCTCGAAAACGGCCCGCCGGGGGTCCGGAATGGGAAACGGGCGCGGGAAAATTTTGAAACCGGCACGAGCACTTCGCTCGAGGGTAGAGTGACTTGTAGGAACTGACGGTTCGCAAATAGGGCTTCCGGTTAGAGAATTACGAACGAAACACACGATTTTCCAACACTTAGGCTCGAAAACGGCCCGCCGGGGGTCCGGAACGGGAAACGGGCGCGGGAAAATTCTGAAACCGGCACGAGCACTTCGCTCGAGGGTAGAGTGACTTGTAGGAACTGACGGTTCGCAAATAGGGCTCCCGGTTAGAGAATTACGACCGAAACACACGATTTTCCAACACTTAGGCTAGAAAACGGCCCGCCGGGGGTCCGGAACGGGAAGCGGCCACGGAAAAATTCAGAAACCGGCACGAGCACTTCGCTCGAGGGTAGAGTGACTTGTAGGAACTGACGGTTCTCAAATAGGGCTCCCGGTTAGAGAATTACAACCGAAACACATGATTTTCCAACACTTAGGCTCGAAAACGGCACGCCGGGGGTCCGGAACGGGAAACGGGCGCGGGAAAATTCCGAAACCGGCACGAGCACTTCGCTCGAGGGTAGAGTGACTTGTAGGAACTGACGGTTCGCAAATAGGGCTCACAGTTAGAGAATTACGAACGAAACACACGATTTTCCAACACTTAGGCTCGAAAATGGCCCGCCGGGGGTCCGGAATGGGAAACGGGCGCGGGAAAATTCTGAAACCGGCACGAGCACTTCGCTCGAGGGTAGAGTGACTTGTAGGAACTGACGGTTCGCAAATAGGGCTCCCGGTTAGAGAATTACGACCGAAACACACGATTTTCCAACACTTAGGCTCGAAAACGGCCCGCCGGGGGTCCGGAACGGGAAACGGGCGCGGGAAAATTCTGAAACCGGCACGAGCACTTCGCTCGAGGGTAGAGTGACTTGTAGGAACTGACGGTTCGCAAATAGGGCTCCCGGTTAGAGAATTACGACCGAAACACACGATTTTCCAACACTTAGGCTCGAAAAACGGCCCGCCGGGGGTCCGGAACGGGAAACGGGCGCGGGAAAATTCCGAAACCGGCACGAGCACTTCGCTCGAGGGTAGAGTGACTTGTAGGAACTGACGGTTCGCAAATAGGGCTCACAGTTAGAGAATTACGAACGAAACACACGATTTTCCAACACTTAGGCTCGAAAACGGCCCGCCGGGGGTCCGGAACGGGAAACGGGCGCGGGAAAATTCCGAAACCGGCACGAGCACTTCGCTCGAGGGTAGAGTGACTTGTAGGAACTGACGGTTCGCAAATAGGGCTCCTTGTTAGAGAATTACGAACGAAACACATGATTTTCCAACACTTAGGCTCGAAAACGGCCCGCCGGGGGTCCAGAACGGGAAACGGGCGCGGGAAAATTTTCCAACACTTAGGCTCGAAAACGGCCCGCCGGGGGTCCGGAACGGGAAACGGGCGCGGGAAAATTCCGAAACCGGCACGAGCACTTCGCTCGAGGGTAGAGTGACTTGTATGAACTGACGGTTCGCAAATAGGGCTCCCGGTTAGAGAATTACGACCGAAACACACGATTTTCCAACACTTAGGCTCGAAAACGGCCCGCCGGGGGTCCGGAACGGGAAACGGGCGCGGGAAAATTCCGAAACCGGCACGAGCACTTCGCTCGAGGGTAGAGTGACTTGTAGGAACTGACGGTTCGCAAATAGGGCTCCCGGTTAGAGAATTACGAACGAAACACACGATTTTCCAACACTTAGGCTCGAAAATGGCCCGCCGGGGGTCCGGAACGGGAAACGGGCGCGGGAAAATTCCGAAACCGGCACGAGCACTTCGCTCGAGGGTAGAGTGACTTGTAGGAACTGACGGTTCGCAAATAGGGCTCCCGGTTAGAGAATTACGAACGAAACACACGATTTTCCAACACTTTAGGCTCGAAAACGGCCCGCCGGGGGTCCGGAACGGGGAAACGGGCGCGGGAAAATTCCGAAACCGGCACGAGCACTTCGCTCGAGGGTAGAGTGACTTGTATGAACTGACGGTTCGCAAATAGGGCTCCCGGTTAGAGAATTACGACCGAAACACACGATTTTCCAACACTTAGGCTCGAAAACGGCCCGCCGGGGGTCCGGAACGGGAAACGGCCATGGAAAAATTTCGAAACCGGCACGAGCACTTCGCTCGAGGGTAGAGTGACTTGTAGGAACTGACGGTTCGCAAATAGGGCTCCCGGTTAAAGAATTACGAACGAAACACACGATTTTCCAACACTTAGGCTCGAAAACGGCCCGCCGGGGGTCCGGAACGGGAAAACGGGCGCGGGAAAAATTCCGAAACCGGCACGAGCACTTCGCTCGAGGGTAGAGTGACTTGTAGGAACTGACGGTTCGCAAATAGGGGCTCCCGGTTAGAGAATTACGACCGAAACACACGATTTTCCAACACTTAGGCTCGAAAACGGCCCGCCGGGGGTCCGGAACGGGAAACGGCCATGGAAAAAATTTCGAAACCGGCACGAGCACTTCGCTCGAGGGTAGAGTGACTTGTAGGAACTGACGGTTCACAAATAGGGCTCCCGGTTATAGAATTACGAACGAAACACACGATTTTCCAACACTTAGGCTCGAAAACGTCCCGCCGGGGGTCCGGAACGGGAAACGGGCGCGGGAAAATTCCGAAACCGGCACGAGCACTTCGCTCGAGGGTAGAGTGACTTGTAGGAACTGACGGTTCGCAAATAGGGCTCCCGGTTAGAGAATTACGACCGAAACACACGATTTTCCAACACTTAGGCTCGAAAACGGCCCGCCGGGGGTCCGGAACGGGAAACGGGCGCGGGAAAATTCCGAAACCGGCACGAGCACTTCGCTCGAGGGTAGAGTGACTTGTAGGAACTGACGGTTCGCAAATAGGGCTCCCGGTTAGAGAATTACGAACGAAACACACGATTTTCCAACACTTAGGCTCGAAAACGGCCCGCCGGGGGTCTGGAACGGGAAACGGGCGCGGGAAAATTCCGAAACCGGCACGAGCACTTCGCTCGAGGGTAGAGTGACTTGTAGGAACTGACGGTTCGCAAATAGGGCTCACGGTTAGAGAATTACGACCGAAACACACGATTTTCCAACACTTAGGCTCGAAAACGGCCCGCCGGGGGTCCGGAACGGGAAACGGTTCGCAAATAGGGCTCACGGTTAGAGAATTACGACCGAAACACACGATTTTCCAACACTTAGGCTCGAAAACGGCCCGCCGGGGGTCCGGAACGGGAAACGGGCGCGGGAAAATTCTGAAACCGGCACGAGCACTTCGCTCGAGGGTAGAGTGACTTGTAGGAACTGACGGTTCGCAAATAGGGCTCCCGGTTAGAGAATCACAATCGAAACACACGATTTTCCAATACTTATGCTTGAAAACGGCCCGCCGGGGGTCCGGAACGGGAAACGGGCGCGGGAAAATTTAGAAACCGGCACGAGCACTTCGCTCGAGGGTAGAGTGACTTGTAGGAACTGACGGTTCGCAAATAGGGCTCACGGTTAGAGAATTACGACCGAAACACATGATTTTCCAACACTTAGGCTCGAAAACGGCCCGCCGGGGGTCCGGAACGGGAAACGGGCGCGGGAAAATTCCGAAACCGGCACGAGCACTTCGCTCGAGGGTAGAGTGACTTGTAGGAACTGACGGTTCGCAAATAGGGCTCCCGGTTAGAGAATTACGACCGAAACACACGATTTTCCAACACTTAGGCTAGAAAACGGCCCGCCGGGGGTCCGGAACGGGAAGCGGCCACGGAAAAATTCCGAAACCGGCACGAGCACTTCGCTCGAGGGTAGAGTGACTTGTAGGAACTGACGGTTCTCAAATAGGGCTCCCGGTTAGAGAATTACAACCGAAACACATGATTTTCCAACACTTAGGCTCGAAAACGGCACGCCGGGGGTTCGGAATGGGAAACGGGCGCGGGAAAATTCCGAAACCGGCACGAGCACTTCGCTCGAGGGTTAGAGTGACTTGTAGGAACGGACGGTTCGCAAATAGGGCTCACAGTTAGAGAATTACGAACGAAACACACGATTTTCCAACACTTAGGCTCGAAAACGGCCCGCCGGGGGTCCGGAACGGGAAACGGGGGCGGGAAAATTCCGAAACCGGCACGAGCACTTCGCTCGAGGGTAGAGTGACTTGTAGGAACTGACGGTTCGCAAATAGGGCTCCCGGTTAGAGAATTACGACCGAAACACACGATTTTCCAACACTTAGGCTCGAAACGGCCCGCCGGGGGTCCGGAAAGGGAAACGGGTGCGGGAAAATTCCGAAACCGGCACGAGCACTTCGCTCGAGGGTAGAGTGACTTGTAGGAACTGACGGTTCGCAAATAGGTCTCCCGGTTAGAGAATTACGACCGAAACACACGATTTTCCAACACTTAGGCTCGGAAAACGGCCCGCCGGGGGTCCGGAACGGGAAACGGGCGCGGGAAAATTCCGAAACCGGCACGAGCACTTCGCTCGAGGGTAGAGAGACTTGTAGGAACTGACGGTTCGCAAATAGGGCTCCCGGTTAGAGAATTACGAACGAAACACACGATTTCCAACACTTGGGCTCGAAAACGGCCCGCCGGGGGTCCGGAACGGGAAACGGGCGCGGGAAAATTCCGAAACCGGCACGAGCACTTTCGCTCGAGGGTAGAGTGACTTGTAGGAACTCACGGTTCGCAAATAGGGCTTCCCGGTTAGAGAATTACGAACGAAACACACGATTTCCAACACTTAGGCTCGAAAACGGCCCGCCGGGGGTCCGGAACGGGAAACGGGCGCGGGAAAATTCCGAAAACCGCCACGAGCACTTCGCTCGAGGGTAGAGTGACTTGTAGGAACTGACGGTTCGCAAATAGGGCTCCCGGTTAGAGAATTACGATCGAAACACACGATTTTCCACACTTAGGCTCGAAAACGGCCCGCCGGGGGTCCGGAACGGGAAACGGCCGCGGAAAAATTCCGAAACCGACACGAGCACTTCGCTCGAGGGTAGAGTGACTTGTAGGAACTGACAGTTCGCAAATAGGGCTCCCGGTTAGAGAATTACGACCGAAACATATGATTATTTAAGTATATTAAACAATGTATTAAACGTGACATACAAATGTTGTCTTTCCTTTTTTATTATTTACATATATATATCTGCCTCATGTATTCTTTTTGTTATAGTTGTTAGTTAAGTGATTGAGTTTTTGATGTGGACAGAGGAGGAGGAGCAGGATCAATGAAAAAATGAAAGCCTTGAAGAATCTCATTCCCTATTCGAATAAGGTTTTATGTTTTCAACTTATCTTAATAAGTTTTCCAATATTGTAAAACTGAAGAACACAAGCATGACAATTTCTAATCTGATCGGGCCCATTGAGCAATGTCCATATACAACAGATCATCCTGTCAAGGGCTTATACATCATGGTGGTAAGGGTCCCACATGTAAAAATAACGAGATGCAGTGTGTTGGGGCATTGGGTTGTGGTATTGAAGTGCTATGGTTGAATGGTGTATGACTCATGACGTAGTGGTGAATGACTTTGTAGTGTGTTAGGCATTGGGCTGTTTATATGAAGTGTTTTTTTTGTCATGTACAGGTACTTAGCAGGTTGTAAAAAAAAATTAAATGCCACACGTACAGGGGAGACTATGCCGAAATTTCGACAAATCTTTTACATCTGAAATTTCGCTCGAGGGTAGAGTGACTTGTAGGAACTGACGGTTCGCAAATAGGGCTCACGGTTAGAGAATTACGACCGAAATACACGATTTTCCAACACTTAGGCTCGAAAACGGCCCGCCGGGGGGTCCGGAATGGGAAACGGCCGCGGGAAAATTCCGAAACCGGCACGAGCACTTCGCTCGAGGGTAGAGTGACTTGTAGGAACTGATGGTTTGCAAATAAGGCTCCCGGTTAGAGAATTACGACCGAAACACACGATTTTCCAACACTTAGGCTCGAAAACGGCCCGCCGGGGGTCCGGAACGGGAAACGGCCGCGGGAAAGCCCATGTACCTTGTTCAATGCCTAAGTAACTTGTTGGAATTGACGGTTAGTGAATCGGACTTCTGGTAAACAAGTGAGACGCAAAAGCCGTCTGATTGTCAAGATTTTGGCTGGAAAAAAGTTTTGCAGAATAACTTAGGAAAAGTTATATATATACATGTTTATTTTTAATTTATAATTTAATTCATTATAAAGATTTTAATGTTGTTTTTCTCATTGCAGATTGATGAACGCATTGGGGTCGGTTGCAGAATTGTTGGGATGTTAGACTTCTTTTCGGTTTATTTGTATATATATATATATATATGTATATTGGACATTGATATGAGACTGTATCATTATTGATTGTTATATTTGTTTAATGAGATGAATGATTTAATGAAAAATGGAGATGGTTGTCTGTTCATTTAGTAACTTTTGTTTCATTGCATATTTTATGTTGAATATTGGTAGATGAACAGGTTTATTTTTTATACAGGTGTTTAAATAGGTTTACAGGAAAATAATATTGAAAAAATAAATTTAATAATAAAAAAAGGACCTTTACCGACGTTTTATTTAAATAAAAACGTCGGCAAAAGAAAAAACAAAAGTTTAAAAAAATTAAAATATTTTTGGCGACGAAAATAAAGCGTCGGCAAAAATTAAAAAGAAAATTAAAAAAATTAAAATACTTTTGGCGACGCAAATAAAACGTCGGCAAAAGAAAAACAAAAGTTTAAAAAAATTAAAATATTTTTGGCGACGAAAATAAAACGTCGGCAAAAATAAAAAAGAAAATTAAAAAAAATTAAAATACTTTTGGCGACGAAAATAAAACGTCGGCAAAAGAAAAAACAAAAGTTTAAAAAAATTAAAATATTTTTGGCGACGAAAATAAAACATCGGCAAAAATTGAAAAGAAAACTAAAAAAAATTAAAATACTTTTGGCGACGAAAATAAAACGTCGGCAAAAATTAAAAAGAAAATTAAAAAAAATTAAAATACTTTTGGCGACGAAATAAAAACGTCGGCAAAAGTTAAAAAGAAAAATTAAAAAAATTAAAATACTTTTGGCGACGAAAACAAAACATCGGCAAAAATTGAAAATAAAAATTAAAAAAATTAAATACTTTTGGCGACGAAAAAGAAACGTCGGCAAAAATTAAAATTAAAAATAAAAAAAATTAAAATACTTTTGGCGACGAAATCAAAACGTCGGCAAAAATTAAAATTAAAAAGAAAAAAAAGTAAAATACTTTTGGCGACGAACTAAAAACGTCGGCAAAATAAAAAATAAAAAATAAAAAAATTGAAATTATTTTCGCCGACGAAACAAAAACGTCGGCAAAAGTAAAAAAGAAAAATAACAAAAAATTAAATTCTTTTGCCAACGGAAAAAAACGTCGAGAAAAGGTTTTGCTGACGATGTTTTACCGACGTCTCGGCGACGAAAAAATTTTCGTCGGTAAATACTTTTACCGACGAAAACGTAACTTTTGGCGACGAAAATTTTCGTCGCCAAAAGTGCAGTTTCTTGTAGTGATTGAACATGCTTACAAGGTACATAATCTTGATCCTTTACTTGGTTTTAAAATCTTGATCCATCTTATTTACTGCATATTTTTGGTTTCTTTATTTATATGTTACTCTTCAAAGAATCTCATTATCCCTATCACTACCGGGTTGGACTTGAGCTAGTCCCTAGGGACTATGATATGGACACTGCTTCTCCTTTCAAGAGGACGGATATTATAAGCATGATCCTTGAGTATAAGGTAAGATGCACCATTTTCTCATTTAATTAAGGGGATTTATATGGTCTGGTCAAGAATAAAAAAAATCATCCTTTTGGGGGTTGAATTACAATTTTACAGGCAGCACAGACCTTTCATTTAAAGCCATTTATCAGGTGGACTCCCACCCTATTTCAGACAACTATAAAGACTTCACTGAAAGGTAATTCAAATAATATGCCATCGATTTTCGGAGACAATGCCCATTGTTTTAAGCTCTTTCTTTTGGAAATTGTTATCATAGGAGCAACACCCAAATCAATTTTGGAGTTGATGAACGTGAAGTATCTGACACTGGCTCATGTGAAGAGCCACTTGCAGGTATCAAGAAACTATTTTCTGGGTACTGAATTTAAGAGCAAATAGTTATAGTTATCACCTTCTCTATAGCTATTATCTGTTTTTATTATTCCAGAACATAGTTGTTAATAGGGTTTGTATTGGGTGGTGGGAAACAAAGACTAAGGACCACATCGGCATGTTTGACTTGGATGCTTCATATATGATTAGTGCAAGGTGGGCAGAATATAGACAAACAAGAGGAGTGCACTGTGATTGTTGGGTGCCACTTTCATTAAAGGTCATTTCCTTAATAAGGTGACACCTCCATTATAGGATTAATGCAGGGTGGACAACATATGGCCTTACAAGCTAGTGCGATTGATATGTAGATGTCTTGTGCCACTTTGATTAAAAGGCATGTTTAGTCTTGGTAGGAACATTATTATATTTATATGTTTTGATTCTCTGTTCTTTTCCTTGTTGGGTTTTGAAGCATGTGAATTAAATTGAAATTAGCTGAAAATAATTTCTTTTTCAGGTCTATTCATGGCTTTGCAACCAAAGATCATAGCCTGTGGGACTAGGTTGGCAGGATATGGTATGGTTGCAAGATTCATCGCTGGGCCTGCTATAATGGCAATTGCATCTATTGTGATTGGACTCAGAGGGACAGTCCTAAGAGTCGCTATTGTTCAAGTCTCAAGCTTCAAATCTATAAACTAGATTCTTAAAGCATTTCCACAATAAAAGAGATATTATAACATTCAATATCAAAATGATTTTTCAGGCTGCTCTACCACAAGGAATAGTACCATTTGTATTTGCAAGGGAATATAATTTACACCTGGATGTGTTAAGTACAGCGTAAGTTTAGAAACCCATACCAATTTCTAAATTAGAAAGAGAATTACTATTGTTGTCACCTGTAATTGTTCCATGATTATGTTTTAAGGGTAATATTTGGATTGGTCTAGCACCACATTGTACAACAAAAACCTTTCATTAATGCTTTGTTTTATCAGATTAGTTAAACCTTAATCAGTAATTAATAATCTATTAATTGGATTTTGCAGGGTTATCTTTGGAATGCTTGTGTCATTGCCCATCACCATTCTGTATTACATCTTATTGGGCCTCTGATCAAATTAATAGATGGTTAGAAGTCCAGATCATGAGTCATGCAATTCAATCAAACTATGGACTGTCAATGTTGAGTGTTAGACTCTGATAACTATGTAGAAAGAGAAACATCAAGCCAAACAAATGAAAGAATATAATGTATTCTGACTTTGGTTCCATGTAGCATGAGATTTTATTCTTTGAAATCTGAAGATATTTCAATCAGAAAAGGTATGGGGAAACATTAGTATTTGGCTCTTTGTGTTCACATACAAAAATATTCTATGTTGCCTTCTCTGATGAATGAACTGTTTTCTTTTTTTGGTGTAAGGATTAAATTCTATTAAAAACACCAAAATACAGAGAGCGGCATTATCAGAAACATGTCCCTATCACCCTATATTTCATTCTGATGAATGAAATTTAGACCTTCTAAGAAGCTATGTATCTATCTTTCTACACATGGAGTAATTTTCACTCAAGAGATGCCTTTCATGTTTCTATAATTGGTAAAAATCTAAGTCCCTTATAGGATCCTCTTGGATGTATGCCAATCACTGATCAACATCATTGGATTTCAGTCTATTTAAATTGCCTAGAAGCTTGGAATTCACTGCTTCGATGGAGATATCTTTACCAAGTGATTTTAGTAATAACCAACAATCCCTTACTTCCTACTCCATATCTAATCATCAACTGCTGTTATTTTGCCAGCTACAACATCCACAATGTAGCCAAATAATTGATGGTTATGACTAATTCAAATATATGCAACTGATTTAGTCTAGGAGTGACTTCCAACTATTGAAAAAACCCAAATTATAGTGTAAGAACTACAATTGAACTTCATAAAAACAACATATCATCACAAATACAACACAAATTCCATAGATAATGATTTGCAAGCAAACAGCCAGAAACACAAAACCTGAAATCCACCAAAAATCAAAAGACTATAAGAAGTGGAAACAACATCTCAAACACCTTCACTGATATTTCCACCCCACACATATTCCTACAAGCATTCTAAAAATCACTCCCATTCTCTAGAAATATTTCAGAAAACTTAATAAATGTCAACCTTAAAACTCACATTTTTTTTTTCTTCCGAACAAAACCCATTTTAAGAAATTAGAGAGAGAAAGATTAATGAAAGAAGAGAGCAGAATGAGACGTTTGAGTGATTTTGTAATGCAATGGATTTGCATGAAACCTAAATAAAGTGAGACACATCAAATGCTTGAAGCACCAGATGCGGGGAGCCCAGAATTCCCACATAATAACAAGTCCTTAGACATAGACATATAACATTATAAAATGCAGCTAAGTAAACAAAAATGTATTAAAACAACACTAATAATATATCATCATCATCTTCAAATCCTCATCCCAATTATGTTGGGGTCAGCCACATGAATGAGAAGTGTTTATATGTGTTTCTGTATGCTCAATGTGGATGTTGGAGTTACTTGTTGAATAGTATCATTTTATTTTCTCATACATTTATTTTGAGTTGTGTGCTTCATAACATGTTAAATAATTACATTTTTGTTGTTGCGATTTTATACAGGTAGGTAGGTAACTATCGAGATGGAGTTACTTTTTGGCACTTAACCAAGATGACCAAGATGGAGTTGAAGACTTTTTGGCAGTTAACCAAGATGACCAAGATGGAGTTACTTGTTTTGAATTATTTTTGTAATTAATTTGACACGACACACCGTGTATGGATGTTTTATAGTTATGCCAAAACTATTAACATTGAAGTGTTTATTGTTGAAGGATGAATATTATTTTGAAGGGTTGTGAACTTGGATGATAGAATGTTGACTTGTTGGATATTTGATTTGAATGATATTTTGCGTCTTTGTGGTATAAATTTTGCTAATGGGTATATCTAGATACAAATATTTGAAACTTTGTAAGCAGGTGCAAAATGATATTTGGGTGGCACAAATATTTTGATTGTGTTTTTTTGTGACAAAAAGAGTATGTCACCCTTGTGTGCCAACATGGTAATATTATCGGTGACACGCATTTGGTTGTCATGATAAATATTTTTAGTGACAATTCTTGTCACAGAAAATCTCTTTTCTATGACACCTGCATTGTTGTCACCATTGCTTTCGGTGACACCCTACTATGTCATGGAAAATCTTTCTTCCGTGACACCATATTTTTGTCACTGTTGACATCATTCCGTGACAAGTGCACAAACTTTGTCACCCTTGACTTTTAGTGTCATGCAATGACACCCCATTCCGTGTCACCAATGATAATAGGTGACAAAAAATGGGCCTTCGGTGACATTTTTTCATGTCACCAAACATGTTTTTTCTTGTAGTGCGGGCATCAACTGTTCATTATCACAACCGATGGATCGTCAAGTGACCCACCTGATTAGATCATCATCTTCCACTATGATGACTGAGGGGACAGTCTAGGACATAACATAAAGGGTGTTGGTATTTACACCCAGTCTATCTCCCTATCTAATCTAGCATCTGTCCTTAAAAAAGTTGCAACTGACTGTCCTATCAAGTTCAAATATCATTGCTCACCTGTTTTTCCAACCTCGTGACACGCGATCTTTTGCTGCAAGCCAATTTTTCGGCCCAGGCCAGGTTGACCCGACCTGTCGTCAGCCCAGCCCACTTCATTTAAGAAAATCTTTTGGGGGGCTGGTAAAATGACGACAGCTCAACGCAATTGCTTATACAAGCACAGGTCCCGCTCCAATCGGTCCATATAAACTTTGACCATCCATAACTTTTTCAGTAAATTAGCAAAAGTTTCCTAAAGTGGAATTAGGTAATTTTTGTTTAAAGCCTCTGGTGCACGCAGCTAGACACTTTGCAGCCGTGGTCAAAGCAGGTTGTCATACGCATGTGGTCTTCTGTGGTTAAAGCAGATGGTCATACGCATGTGGTCTTCTGCCAGCATCAAAGCTTGTACAGCTACATGTGTTTGCGCAATAGGGCTGAATGGGTGGGGTCAGCGTGACGTCATTGCGAGGCAGAAACTGACGTAAGGTGGACCCAACCTCGGGCTACAGAAAATCTGACCGGCTGTAACTTGTCCATCCGGACTTCAATCGATGAGCAGTTTGGTCCTTTGGATTCGTGATGACGAGCACTGCCCAGTAGCATTGACAAATCTGGAATCCAACAGTCAGAAATTTTTTGGACCTATTGCAGTCACCTCTGAATTTTGAATTTTGTCACACGATATATGGGTCATCTGAGCTCCGATATACGGTAAAAAAATATAATATTAGTTTGTGAAACTAAAGGATTCTACATTATACAAAATCTTATTTTCAACAAAAAGAGGAATCCTTTATTTTTATCCGTCTCATAAATAGAAAGTGGAAATCCACAATTAGCTCAACATTTAAACCGTATAAAATAAATGTATTTCTGGCATTTCGGGTGTCCTCAAATTTTACTTCAATTAGAGTTTTTTCTTTTTTCTTTTTCAAACCAATGAGATCATCGGAAATTCTACTTCAATTAGAGTTTTTTTTTCAACCCAATGAATTTATTGATCAACATAAATTGTACTTTAATTAGAGTTTTTTTTTTTCAAATTAATAAATATTGAAGTAAAATTTAGAGATACCAAGTGCTCCTATAAGGATTGGTTAAAGGCCTAATGGAATCAGGAATCATCATTTTTTTTTAAACGGATCCATCCTTGACATGGACTTTCCTTCATCTTTCTCTGCAGTCTAAAATTAGTTTTGGGTCCCACCCAAGTGGACGTCCAAAAGAAGGGAAAATTTGAAAAACGGTGGATGTGTCCATCGAGAGTATAACTACTTCCGTGTACCCGCGGACTAAAGTAGAACAGCCTTTAATTTCTATTCTTATTCTCCGCTTCTGTTTCGTACGGTCACTCTCTCTCCACCCGAAATCACCGAAATCCCGAAAAACGGTAGCGGTTTTGACGACTAGTGGGGTTTACTTGTCGTGCATGTGACATGTCATGTCAGTTATTATTATTATTTTTCCCTTGTTCCTGTCAGAATGTGGAAGAGAAGAAGAAGAAGCAGAGAACAATATGGGAGAAGGTCGTGTATTTTACATAGCAACGACTAATCTTTTATAATCATAAAATGCGTTAATCAAGGCTCTAATCAAGCAACTGTTACAAATCTTAATATTACACAGAAGAAAGAATCAATTAGATACTATACAAAGGGAGAAAATTCAGAGGAGAAAAATCAGGGATTACAGAATGTATCCTATACAGAGTCGGGCCTGCTGGGCCTATTACTTAATGAGACAGGCCTGCTGGGCCTATTACTTTTACACTCCCCCTCAAATTGATGTGGGGAGATTGAAAACATCAATTTGGTAGTTAGATCATGATGACGGTGTTTGGGAAGTGCTTTGGTGAAGATATCCGCCAACTGATTAAAAGAGGACACATGAGGCAGAGATATCTTCTCAGTAACGACATGTTGACGGATGAAGTGACAGTCAATCTCAATGTGCTTTGTTCTTTCATGGAAGACGGGATTGTTGGCAATTCTGGTAGCACTGGTATTATCTCCATGGAGAGGTGTAGAACTACCAACAGGAATACCCAATTCACACATAAGGCGACGAAGCTAGATAATTTCAGCACTGGCAGAGGACATCGCTCGATATTCTGCCTCAGCAGAAGACTTGGAGACAGTGGTTTGCTTCTTGCACTTCCAAGAAATCAAAGAGTTGCCAAGAAACATACACCAGCCAGTGGTAGACCTCCGAGAATCAGGACAGCCAGCCCAGTCAGCATCCGCATAAGCTGATAATTGCAGAGAATTATCAGAAGAGAAGAAGAGACCATGATGAAGAGTCCCTTTCACATAGCGGAGAATGCGTAATGCAGCAGCAAGATGCGGTTTGTGGGGATTGCTAACAAACTGACTAACCGTATGAACTGCATGAGAAATATCCGGCCGAGTCATAGTTAAGTAGAGTAAACTCCCAACTATTCGCCGGAAAATAGAAGGATCATCCAGGGGAGTGCCATCATCGGAACTGATTTTGGTGTTCAATTCAAGGGGAGTATCAAAAGAGTTAGCATCATCAAGCCTGGCTGACGTGATCAAGTCTTGCGCATATTTTCGCTGAAGAACCCGAATGCCTGATTTATTACGCACAAACTCAAGCCCCAGAAAGGATGTAAGAGGACCAAGATCCTTCATTCGAAAGTCGCGAGTAAGGTGGTGTTTGAGAGCCGTGATGCCAGAAGTATCATTGCCACTGATAATCATATCATCAACATAGACCAAGAGGAATGTGTAGCCCTTCGATGTCCATCGTATGAAGAGGGAACTATCAGAGTGACTTTGACGAAATCCGGCTAGAATAATTGCTGCACGAAACTTATCAAACCAAGCCCGGGGAGCTTGTTTAAGCCCATAAAGAGCTTTCCGTAATTTGCACACATGCTTTGGAGGACAAGCATATCCCGGTGGAGGTTTTAAATAAACAGTCTCGCGCAAGTCCCCATGTAGAAAAGCATTTTTGACGTCCATTTGCCATAGAGGCCAGTTGCGGGCTGCCGCGACACCAAGAAGAGTACGAACTGTGGTCATTTTCGCCACCGGTGCAAAGGTTTCCTCATAATCAATACCATATTCCTGCTTATATCCCTGGGCAACCAATCGGGCTTTGTAGCGATCAAGACTCCCATCAGAGTGTACTTTGATAGAGTATATCCATTTGCTGCCAATTATTGAAGCGCCATCTGGAGCCGGAACCAAATCCCATGTTTGGTTGGCTTCAAGAGCAACTAATTCCTCAGTCATAGCATCCTGCCAGTAAGCAATCTTGGAGGCATGTGAATAGGAAGTGGGTATGGGAGTGATATCTAAGGAAGTAAAAAGAGCAGGAAAGCCATAGCGGTTAGGAGCAACAGAAGGACGACTAGAGCGTCTCAAAGAGATGGTGCTATCAGAAGAAGTGTTATTACCTGACGACTCAGTAGGCGGCAGTGGGAGAGGATCAGGAGGGGGAGTTGCCAGAAGAGGGACCTTGTTTCGCCGGACATAAACTTTGAGAGGAGGTGATGAAGAAGGAGATTCGGAGAATTGTGGCAGATAGGATACAGCAATAGGATGGTGATCCAAATGTAAAGAAAAGAATGGAATATGTTCCAAGAAAACAACATTTCGAGAGATGCCATGCGTTTTTCCAACTGATCATAACATAAAAATCCTTTATGTTCAGGGCTGTAACCCAAAAAAATACATTTAGCAGCCTGTGGAGATAATTTTGTGCGTTCATTAGGAGGAAGATGAACAAAACACAAGCAACCAAAAACACGTAAGTGAGAGTATGAAGGGTTTTTGCCAAAGAGAACTCCGTAAGGAGTAGTCTTGCCTAGAACAGTGCTAGGAAGACGGTTGATAAGATACACAGCATTCTGTGTAGCATCACACCAAAATTTTGGAGGAACTAAAGATGGAAGTAACAAAGTACGAACAGTTTCAAGAATATGTCTGTTCTTGCGTTCCGCAATACCATTTTGCTGAGGAGTATGTGGACACGATTTTTGGTGAATAATTCCTTTATTAGACAGGAAGGCAGAGAATTCATGAGACATGTATTCACCACCGGAATCTGATCTAATAATTTTGATAGCTCTCTGAAATTGGGTTTGGACCATGTTATAGAATTTTTGAAAAATGGAGAAGACTTCAGATTTCATGCGCATAAAATAAATCCAAGTATAACGAGAATGATCATCAATAAAAGTCACATAGTATTTTAATCCTGTCCTACTCAAGGTAGGAGCAATTCCCCAAACATCTGAATGAATGATATCAAATGATGCTAAAGCACGAGTATTATGAACAGGAAAAGGCAAAATATGACTTTTACTTAAACAACAAGTTTCACACTTGGATTGAGAGAAAGAAGATATCATTTTATTATCAAACTTAGAATCCAAATCACCAAGTTTAAACAAGGAAAACAAATTTGCATTGTTGACATGACCAAGACGTTTATGCCAAACAGTCCACAATTGTTTGAAATCAGAATAAGAAGCAAAAAAAAGAATGTTGTCCAATATCCAGCAAGAACAGGCGCCCATATTTACTCCCCGTTGCGATCACCTTCCCAGTTTGTCGCCCCTGTATAACACAACCAGAGGAAGAAAAGTGAACAAGATAGCCATCATCGATAAGTTGACCTACAGAAAGAAGATTGGCTGATAATTGGGGAACAAAGTAAACATTTGAAAGAGTGAAGGACTGGCTAGAACCACTGGACAAAGTAATGTTACCAACTCCCGAAATGAGAAATTGATCACCATTAGCGGTGGTTATTTTCTCTTTTCCAAGATAAGGGTTAGAATCTGTAAAGCTATGCTCGACAGATGTCATATGATTGGAGGCTCCTGAATCTAAAAACCAGGTGGAAGATGTAATAGGAGAAGACAGGTAAGCAGATGAATGAAACACAGGATATGCTATAGAAGAAGGAATTTGGTACCGACCACCAGAGATGCCCATAGATGCATATGCAGAAGTGACCGTGCTCTGAATCAGATCTTGAATCTGGGCTGAAGTCATGGATACAGTCCCGGAAGAAATGCTGCCTGGGTCGGGGAAAGGAGCTTGAACTTGGAATGCAGCTGGAGTATGTTGTCTGGACGCAGTAAGAGGATGTTGCTTCTGCTGGGGTCCATTCTTCCTTTGTAAACTACGACAATCATCAATCAGATGACCAGAGCGTTTGCCATATCTGCAAACCAATTTCTTGCGACAGTTCTTGGCGAGATGACCAAAGCCTTTGCATTCATAGCATTGAGTAGGCTTCTGATTGGGGGTTGCAAGAAGAGCAGTCTCAGCCTGAAGAGAAACCTTTGGTTCGTCAAGGATGACACGCTGAGAGTTCAGGCGAAGTTCTTCTCTAAGAACTTCTTGGAAGCATGTGTCCAAATTAGCTGTGACTTCTCTATTCATAAGAGCTGAACGGACAGATTCAAATTCAGATCTGAGGTTCATAAGAAACTGACTAATGTGAGTTTCTTCTTGTAATTTGAGAGCCTCAGTCAGAAACCCAACAGATACGGACTGAATTATCATAGCATCCCTCTCTGTCCATAATGTGAGAAATCCATTGTAGTATTCTTGCACTGTTTTATCACCTTGACTGAATTTCGCAATCTCACTATCAAGTTGAAATTTGCGAGCTTTATTGGTTTGGTGATAAACATTCTTTAAATGACCCCACATATCACAGGCAGCAGCATATGCTTGAAGAGCAATAGCAAGAGAATGATCAATGGAATTAAGAATCCAAGTGATAACTTTAGCATTTTCTTTAGCCCAGGTGGCTAAGGCTTTGGTATCAGTTGTAGTAGGTTTAGTTATCGACCCATCAAGATAACCAAACAGTCCTTGGCCTTCTACGAAATTCTTCAGGTTAAATGACCAAGCCATGTAATTATTTCCATTGAATTTAATGGGAATCACATCATATTTCTCCATATTAAATTATTATGAACCAGCAGCAAGTAACCAACCAAGAATTAGCTAAGAGAGGCAGCAAGGGAAGATAACTTGGACAACTTCTAATGAGTTGCCAGTAAAGCATACACAGCCAGCTATCCACACCAATTCAAGCACAGAAAAGCACAGAAAAATAACCAGCAAGAAACAGTGCTCAATTCCAGCCCCCAGACAGAGGAGGTACGTGGACCCCACAATCTGATCTAAGTCCAGATCAGATAATTCACAACATGCAGTACAATCAGTAGTAGTGGAAATCAGAGAGTGACAACAGAACAGAGCACACATAGTGCAAATTTGCACTAAAATAGTGCCAGACGACCTTCAATCTTGGATCTGGATCTGTTCGTGGGCCCCACTATCTGATTTATTCACACATCAGATAGAAATTTCTGGAAGAGGATAAAAAGTTCTACCTCTAGTCCAAGATTGATGAAGATCGGACACAGATCCATAATATTGGACGGTTATGATGAAATCTGTCTGAGAAAAACCGTCAGATGAAGAAGAGGTTGGAAACTACCTCAAAGTTGATGGAAACATTCCAGAAAAATCACTATAATTCCCAGAAAAGTGAGTCGACCAACATGGAGAGAACTGTTGGTGATGTTGTGATCATCGCTGGTGGGCCAGTATCGAGACAGAATTGAAAACCGGTAAAAACCGTGCATGCCGTCAGTTTCCGTCAGTGCATCGATTTGAACATGACTTCCATGAGAGGATCAACAGCAAGATCAGAGGTAGGGGATGGAAGGAGAAGATATTTTCGCAACTCCAGGCCAAAGTTTCACTCAAATCGGATCAAAATCCACAAATTTGGACGGTTTTGATGAAAACAGAGGCAAGAAATAGAAATATCGCAAATGTTGTTGGAAACCTCACCTCTGATAGGAGAAAAAATCCAGAAAAATGCTCATAAATACCAGCGATGCTGGTCGACCAAGATGGAGGTGATCGTGAGAGATGTTGAAGATGATCCGAAGTGGGCCACGTCTTGATCAGGGATGATCAGACACTATCAGGGATGATCAGACACTCCAGGAAGAAGATCCAAGTGACTGAATCAAAGAGAGAAGGCAATTATGGCTCTGATACCATGTCAGAATATGTGGAAGAGAAGAAGAAGAAGCAGAGAACAATATGGGAGAAGGTCGTGTATTTTACATAGCAACGACTAATCTTTTATAATCATAAAATGCCTTAATCAAGGCTGTAATCAAGCAACTGTTACAAATCTTAATATTACACAGAAGAAAGAATCAATTAGATACTATACAAAGGGAGAAAATTCAGAGGAGAAAAATCAGGGATTACAGAATGTATCCTATACAGAGTCGGGCCTGCTGGGCCTATTACTTAATGAGACAGGCCTGCTGGGCCTATTACTTTTACAGTTCCTACCTATAAGATGTAGAGTGGGTTTATAAAACAAGTAGGGTGGGTGTATTTATAATGACCCTAACATAAAAGAACCAGCATCTGCTGTCAAGATCTGAACACCAAGGCATGGGTCCCACCACTCAACCACATATCTCCAGAAGGGAGATTAGTCAAAGTTGGCGTGCAATGCATCCACGGAATGAACCTATGTATACGTGCTGGTCACTCCCTTTAGGCAAGTCATTCTTCCAAAACCATGACTTTTCTACCCCACAGAAGACTGAGTGGAATTGACTCCAAAAGAGCCACAAACAATCTCAGCGAAATTCCAAAGTCATTTACAAACTGCATGTAAAAGAGAGATTTCATCTCATCTTCTAACACGAACTCCACAAATAATAACGATAATACAACACACATTGCTTAACACAAAGCACCATGAAAAACTTAACATATGCAACTATGCAAGGGCAAGAAGAGCACTACAGGCCACATAATAAACACCAGTGTAAGCATATGTTATTCTTTGAAGGGTTTCAAAGACACAAGAGTTGAGATTCTTTAAAAGGAATCACTACTAGAAATTTGAGTATTGGCTCACCAAAATGCGGGCGGCCGCCTGTGGCGGTCGCAAATTGTCTCATTAGCGACCGCCATAGGCGGTCGCAAAAGCCCTTTCTTAAAAGGCCTAACGAAGCCCTTTTTCTTCATAGTCTTCCCTTTCCCACGTTTTTTCCCCTGCTCCCGCGTCTGCACTCTCACTCTCCCTCTCCCTCTCCCTCTCCCTCTCCCGATCTCTTGCGTCGATTCTCCAACTCCTTCCTCTCCCTCACCCTCTCTGTCGCAGAAATCGCTCTTGCACCATGGCCGTTTTTTTTCCCTTGCTCCCTGCTCCCGCGCTCTGCCCTCCTCCCGCACCAGACACGCCACCGCTGGACGATCTGTTGCGCCGGAGACGCCACCGCCGTTCTCTCTCTCCCTCCATCTCCCTATCCCTCTCTCTCGTGCTCGGATCCCTCCCCGTCGCAGCGTCTCCCTCTCGGATTTGGTACCCCCATCGCCATCTTTGTGCAACAACGCCCACTCCAGATCCACATCATCACCATCTTCATCCGCTCTCCATCGCCCTTTCCAGCCCTCTCTATCTCTTCACACAGGCGTAGATCTCCAGGATCCCCCATCTTCATCACCATTCCTCTCTGACACCAGCCAACACTCTCACCCCATCTCTCCCTTTCGATCTCTTCACATCTCACTCTCAGCCCATCGTCCCCAGATCCCATCTCCCAGCAATCACCATCTCACTCTCAGCACAGAAACCTCCCCTATCGCCATCTCTGCACACACCGACCACCCCAGATCCACATCATCACCATCTTCATCCCCTCTCCATCGCCCTTTCCAGCCCTCACACCCACTCGTCCTCCATCAGAACCCCACGCAAGCCATCACCCTGCGCAGAAGTTCCCCACGAGAATCATCCTCTCTACCCGCAGGCAGCCATCTCCAGTCACAGAACCAATTGTTGAGGTAGCACCCCCATTCACGTGGAACTCTGGGAAGGAAGAAACATTGATGCAGAACTCCAGAGGGGGCCATCCACGCAAGGAAGAAACACCTCGTTCATAGTTGAGTGTCTCTTCCACCTTCCCCTGCATCACACTCGCACTGCATTACATTTCACTGCACATTCCCTCTTTCCACTCTTTTCTTTTATTCTCTTCTTCCTCCCTCTTCTCTTTTTCCATTGCTTTATGTGAATATTCAAAGTATCTATTGTTGTTTGTTGTTGATGATGAAACTGTTGATTTGATTTTGGGTGCTTGCCCAAGTCTTCACCCTAGAAATCCAAGATGTAGGTGGAACTTCTTAAATTATTAGAATTTAATTTGCTATGATTATGGTTGGGTATTCATTTTTCATTGAAGGGTCATTTATACAGTTCTTCCTTTTGCTTATATTTGTTTGATTTCTTGTGGTATTAGTGATGTTGATGATAAGATAAAGTTTTCTTTGCCTTGTTCTGTGTAGGCTAATGATTCAGAATCATGAGTTTGCTGGTTTTACAGTGAATTTTCATCTCTCTGTTTTGTGATTGAAAAATCCAATTGCCCATTGAAATATGATAAATGAAATATTCATGAAATCCTGACTTCTGATTTCTCAAGACAAAGGAAAGTGGTTTTCTGAAGGCCCCATTTGGATCCTTGAAACTCAGTTGCTCTGCACTTAATTTACCTGTGAATAGAGTTGGTCTGTTTACCTGTGATTGAATATGGAAGAGAATAAAGCATTTGTTACTTATAGGTAATTCAGGCTATCCAAATACATTTACCTTCTTCACTTGCTTTACGAGTATCCAAATGGGCGCAAAAGGTTGGGAATAAAAGCACCTAATGTATATGCGTTATTAAGGAAAATAATTTTGCAAAGCATTCCTGGGCCTCAACATCCTTTGTGATTACATTATTAACAGGTGAAGTTGAACTGATTATCCTAAAAAAATGATAAAATACAGGTAGGTATAATCACTGTTATCTAAAATGATTTTTGAAAGATTGGTATTTAAGCATGAGAATGAATCCTAGAAACGTACTTAGTAGCTAGGAGATTTTCTTTTTCATCCGCAACCCGATGTCAAACCTTGAATTTTTCACATGATGGCACACTTGTTCGGTGGTCCAGAAATTCAGATTATAAGAACAACTGATTGTAGACTCTTCCCAAATATCCTACTAACTTGATCCTCACTCTTCACTGGCCAAACCTTCCAATATGGCAAAGTGAAGCTTATATTTCCTTTCCATGTTCTTTGTTGAGGTTAAATGCAATTAATGAAATATATCCAGTACACAGTTAATTTTTAGGGAAAAGAAAAGGAAAAAAGAAAAAGCTAGAAATATACATTATGGCGCGAGTTGGACCGAGTTGCACCCATAACCCACAACACTAGGGCCTGTTTGGAAACTCTTCTTTTGAAATAGAGATGATTCAATTAAAACTTGTTTGAAATAGAGCCGTTTCAAATATACCCTTTAGACCTTTGCTATGTCCGTTTCAATTAAAAAAGAAAAATTTTCATAGTGTAAAAATTATATGAGAAAATGTGTCCAAAAAGAAAAAAAATGAAACATTGATGTCTTCTTGAAAAAGTTGCCCCTTTTGTTACTATTTGAAAAAGAGCCAAAATGATGAACAAAAACCAAGAGAGCACCTTTTAATACCTAGATAAAAAAAGTGTAGAGGTCTAAAGGATCCTAGAAAGTGAAGAAAATATACATAACAAAATTGTTGGTTATCTCATTTGGAAGAAAATAGTTGCAATGGTAGAAAGCATTGGCGAATGTCAACTACAGGGAAAAGTTCATCAAGGAAGAAAACTTTTTTTTCCTGGGTAAAAGTGAAGGAAGAAAAAGATGAAACCTCAGTGTAGACAGCTGGTGGACATCTTTATCATGACCTCAATGAACAATTTAGTTCTAATTTCTTGGTACAAAAGGCTTCTGAAGAACTTGAATACCTTGTTAATGGGTGCACTTTGCATATGTATAGGATATCATGTGTGATTGGAAAAAAAAAAAAAACAACTAATTTTTGCTAGTTTTGGGTAAACTGTCTTGGACCAATTAGTAAAAATTGTTTGATTATGATTGCTCATAGATTTGTTCAAATTTGGAAAATCTTTCAGGCATTTATTTGCCCACTCTTTGACATCAACCCACACAGCTAGAGATATTGAGTTTTCATCTTACAGATCATTTTTCATCAATAGACTTTTCTTATTGATCTTCCATTCCCTTTGCATTACTTCATTCTCCTATAAACACGCGAATCTTTTTCTTCTTTTACTCTTTTTTGGGATAGATAACGCACAAATCATATTTTGAATTGATTATTTGGTTTGCTGAGCTTTATCTGCATGATGAAACATATGTTATGTTGCTAGGGCATGGATTTTTTTTGTAGGGTACACATATATGTCTAATTTTATAGAGATACTTTTAATTAATGTTTTTTATGTTTTCGTTATAAGGATTGTTAATTTTCAAATGTAGTATGCAATATTTGGTACACTTGAGGAGCACATCTGACATAGATACCACACCAGTTACTACTGATATATCATCCAATGTTGATACCCAGTACCCTAGTGTGAGAATGTTCAGACTCCATTTCCGAACTATTGTGTCTGTAGAGTTTTTGAGAAAGTTTTGATTTTTCTGGTGTTGGGATTGATTAGGTTTTAATGTTGGATTCTTTACTGTTACTAGTGCTTTAATGTTTTAATGACGAAAATTGTGTTAGTTTACATATATATGTGGTCTATACCATTCTTCTTTCTTCTTATTCTTTTATGATGGTAGCAATGAAATTGGAAACTTTTATTCATTTGCTTGCATTATTGAAACGTAGACCCGTTTGAGAATTGTGTATGACATCTGTTCGGTAATCCTTGACGCGACAGAATGGGTCTTTGACTTCATTCGTTATTCTTGTGATGTACCTTCAAACTTTGTCGTATGCGATTCTTGAATTGTCCAGTTTGGACAGTCTGGGAATGCAATTATCCATCTTATACTCAATAGCTCATGCAAGTCCGATGTTAGATATAGTTTCAGTTGATATCCCATTGTTCTCTGGGTACATACATAGGTACGACTGATGTTGTATCTGTGTCGTGTACTTGGAGAACCACGCGGACATGCTGCCGAAATTTCGTCTGACTAGGGGACGAAGCATTCGAGTTGTTGAGTACAAGTCGAATTGTGCATTCTCGAATGGGATAGGACCATCCACCCTGTAGTAAGGAGTTTGCAGTTTATGGATAGGTGACTTGCATGATGCACGGTACCTTTAGCTAATTGTGCTTGCTCATTTTAGATTTCCACAGAAATAGTTACCGAGATGGACAAGAGTTGGATTGATTTACCGAATAGGACGTCTACGGAATACATGGAAGCGATTAACCAGTTCATGGAATTTACCAATGGGTTTGACAATGAGTTCATCGGTTGTCCATGTAGAAAATGTGCGAATCGGTATTATTACAAAAGAGAGTTTGTCCGAGAGCATCTGATTCTGAACGGACTCTTGAAGCAGTACAAGAAATGGATAAGACATGGACAAGAGTATGTTTCTTGTCGCATAGAGGAAAGAGATGAGATTCAGGTGGATGATACGCTAGAAACTGATCCGATGATCGCGATGCTAAATGATATCGCGTGCGGGATGGCACCCGAATACACAAGCTGTGAGACCGAGGGGGCGAGTGGGAGTAATCCTCGCTCTGGTGCCGATGAAGAAGCCCAGAGATATTTTGAAATTCTAGACGATGCACGGACAGAATTGTATCCTGGATGCAATGACTTCAGTAAATTGTCCTTTATTGTTGAGTTGTTACATTTGAAGGCATTGAATCAGTGGTCTGACAAATCCTTCGATATGCTCCTCTAGTTGTTGCATCGAGTGCTCCCATCTGGTGCAAATCTTGCTGAGTCCTACTATCAGGCTCGCAAGTTAACTGAAAATTTAGGCTTCACATATGAGACTCTGGATGCATGTCCAAACAATTGTATGTTGTTTAGGAATGAGAATGTCCATCTTGATATGTGCATTGTGTGTCAATCTTCGAGATGGAAGGAGGACGGAGTTGGTTACAATCGTCAGAATCGGAATACAACTGGTATTAATCGTGGCAAACTTGTGGCAGCAAAGCAAGTGAGATATTTCCCACTTAAGCCAAGGCTGAAGAGGCTTTTTATGTCATCGAAGATTTCAAAACTGGTGAGATGGCATGCCGAGAATAGCAGGGACGATGGTAAGTTAACCCATCCAGCAGATTCTCCGGCGTGGAAAGACTTCGATCGGAGGAATCCAGACTTCGCCTGCGATTGTCGCAATGTTCGGCTTGGTTTGGCTGCAGATGGTTTTAGTCCATTCAGATCCATGACTGGGGCAAATCATAGTACATGGCCAGTTGTTTTGTTACCTTATAATCTCCCGCTGTGGATGTGTATGAAACAACCTTTTCTGATCCTATCCACACTTATTGATGGACCAAGAGGTCCAGGGGACAAGATTGATGATGTATATATGCAACCTTTGATCGATGAATTGAATGAATTATGGGCTGATGGTCTGATGACATTTGGTGCCGAAAGCAATGAAATGTTTAAACTCCGCGCCGCATTATTGTGGACAATCAACGACTTCCCTGCGTACGCTAACTTGTCAGGTTGGAGCACAAAGGGAGAGTTTGCATGTCCTTGCTGCAATCGGGAGAAGAGGTCAACTTGGTTGAAGCACGGCAGAAAATAGGCATACACGGGTCATAGACGTTTTCTACCTCCATTGTATAGGTTCAGGAGGGACAAAGTGTCATTTGATGGCACTCGGGAATATGGTCCAGCACCTCGAACAATGACGGGAGTTGAATTGTTGTCACAGCTCGAGCAAGAGAAAATACGTACCGTGTATGATTTTCAAGACTTACTGGCCCCCCCGCTCCCTTCTATTCCCGGTGCAAATAGAAGGCGAAGTCACAATTGGAAGAAAAAAAGTATTTTCTACGAGCTACCGTACTGGAAAGATAACTTACTGAGGCACAACTTAGATGTCATGCACATCGAGAAGAATGTCTGCGACAATATATTGTGGACCATCCTCAGTGTCCAGGGGAAGTCGAAGGATGGTGTCAATGCACGCCGTGACTTGGAAGAAATTGGCTTGAGAAAATCGTTGCACTTGTAGCTGAGAGAGTCCAACAAGGCATACATGCCTCCTGCACGGTACACGATGAGTAAAGATGAGAAAGATGTCTTCCTCTCCGTTCTGAAGGGTGTCAAGGTTCCTGACGGGTACTGTTCAATTATCGCTAAGCGTATGAACATGAAAGAAAGAACATTACAGGGTTTAAAGAGTCATGACAATCATATTCTTATTCAACAATTACTGCCTATCTCTATGCGGAATTGTTTGCCTAAGAATGTTGTAGCGCCGTTGATTGAAGTTAGTAACTTCTTCAGACAACTGTGTTCTAGAGTTAACCAAATTGATGAATTGAATAGTCTGCAAGGGAGGATTGCTGTGACATTGTGTCATCTAGAAAAAAATTTTCCACCTGCATTTTTCGATGTCATTGTTCACTTGACCATACACTTAACCAGTGAAGCCCTACTTGGAGGCCCTGTCCAATTCAGATGGATGTATCCGATCGAGAGGTACATGAATACATTGAAGAGGTATGTTCGTAATAGAGCTCGTCCAGAGGCATCAATGGCTAAGGGGTATTTGATGGATGAGTGTACCAATTTCTGCGCAACATATCTTAATGATAATATTGAAATAAAGTTAACTAGGCCCTCGCGGATTAATGATGGTCCAGTTGGGGAGGGCATGCCATTTGATCTTAACAATATTGAGTGGATTCAAGCTCACCGGTGGGTGTTGTTCAACATCCCATCTGTTGCGGCTTTGGCTCAGTAAGTTATCACTCATTCATAAGACTAACTTGTCAATTCTATTGTTTAAATTATCATACTCGTCATTAAACACGTGTTATGCATCGCAGGACACACATCGATGACCTTAAACGGGACATGCCTCGTGCTACAGAGAATCAAATTCATCAGTCCCATTATCGGTCATTTCATGATTGGTTCAAGAACCATGTACGTATTCATTCATTATGAGTAGTGTCACTTGCTACTGTCATATTACTTTCATGTAGTGATATTCTTTGATTACATGCATTGCGTAGGTGTGTAACTTATGAAGAACCAACGATCCTAATTTGACCGATGAAATGAACCAGTTAGCTGATGGTCCCTTTATAACGGCCCGACGTTACACAACTTGTGATGTCAACGGCTTTCAATTTCGCATCAAGGATGTAGATGAGAAACAAGCGACGCAAAATAGTGGGCTCGGTTGTCCATCCGTCGATGCTGGTTACTACTATGGCCGATTGAAAGATATTGTTGAAATTGTTTACAATCACGGGTTAAAATTTATATTGTTTAAGTGTGATTGGGTGGATCCCGTCCGAGGAGTGAAAACAGATAATTACCGGTTTACATTGGTAAATTTTAACAATTTGTTACATCGTGATGATCAATTAAGCGCCGAACCCTACATACTATCCTCAATGGCGGCGTAAGTTTACTATGTCAGAGATCCGAAAGATCCTAACTGGCAGGTTGCAGTTAAAATGTCAAGGAGGGGAGTGTATCAGATTTAATGTGATGAGCCAGATATTGATGCATTCGCCCAACAAGTTCTTGACCAGAATGCAGTTATTCAATGTGATGAAGATGTTAATTGGGTTCGGGATACCATTGAAGGAGATACAGTTGACTTACATGATCTTTGAACGGTTGGGAACTAATTCACCAATGTTAAATTTCAGTGTAAATAATTTTTAAATGTTAATTTCAATTATCACGTTAAATTAATTTATCTTACAAACATTTGAACAGATATGTCAGGAAGAAAGATGAGAGATCGTCCGCTGATGATGGACGAGCTACTGCGCCAGGCCCAAGCCAGTACGTCATCAGGGGACCCTAGACCTACATCGGGTTCTGCCCAGCCTAGTTCGATGGCCCCATCGAGTATGCCATCGACCTCTCATCCCGTGCTAGCTACTGCGCCAGCTTCTACATCCCGGACTGCAGAGGCCGATACACAGACTGGTATAAGTTTGTTTAATTAAAATATTTTAATTCTAACAAATTATTTTATTTCAATTTAATTATATTATCTGTAATTTAAACAGATTCTGTGAGCATGGGCCCATCTACCAGCAGGGGGAGAGGCTCTGCTAAAGGGATCCGGACTTGGAATTCCGGTCATCCCATTGACGTGTCCTTTGATGAGACGTACCACCCAGTGGGTCCGCATGCTCGCCAGCTTATCAGCCAGCTAGGACATATGGTCTGGGATCCACATGCATTCCCTTTGACTACACTTGATTGGGATGCATTCCCTGTGGAGACACTAGATCGTATCTGGAGTCAGGTCAAGGTAATAATCTAACATTTCTCCGCATGTCAAAGTGTCGGAAGATGTGGAAAGATCACAAAAATAAGATGAAAATGCAACATTGGAAGCCACACCAGGATGCCCCTGACATACTTGATCGAGTTCTAAGGGGCATTCTCCCAGATCAGTGGACTCAGCTCATCCGGTACTGGACGAGCGAGGAGGCACGGTGAGAAAGTTGTATACATATATATAAATTTTTTTCATACGTGCATTTTAATGATTTATTAGTGACTATCGTAACTAACAAAAATTAACTGATAAATATTGAAAACAGAGAGTGGCGGATGCAAATGCACGGAACCGCGCAATGCAGGGTCCCGCACACAGGTTGGGGACTCGACACATCACGCAGGTCCGCCACGAGGTAAAAAAGTTAGATCGTACACGTAATTTATATTTGAGTCATTTTGTATGCTATTATACTAATTAACTAACTCTCAACCAAACAGCTGCGTTCCAAGGGCAATCCGAGCGACAGGATGTCCGTTTGGATGTTTTTTCGAGATCCTCGCCATCCGGAGGTTGCAGCTATCCTCGTAAGTTAAAATCATTAAAGTACATTTCATGTATCTAGCTGCTTATGTATGGCAATTATCTTCTTCTTTGTCCTCTTTCTTCCTATATATAAAAATTGCCTAGAGTTACATATCCTAATTCTTCATTGATTAACGGTGGTGGAAGGGAAAAGGTGGTGGCCATCCCCCATGTGTATCACAGAGTTGGTGGGGGGGGGTGATGGCTTAGTGTTCAAAGCTGCTTGACTCGACGGATCTCTTGGCAGCCATTTATATGATTTCAAAGATGTTTGACCTGTTATGCATAATAATATTTTAAATGAATCAACTACGCAGGCCCAGTATTAGTCACGACTGGAGGAGTTGCCCAAGGAGGACCGTAGTTCGCCATCGCGGAGGGATGAGATATTCCAATCTGTCGTTGGCCAGGACGGGCACGGATACACGCTCATGTATGGGTCGGGCATTCCACGCTCGCACATCGCGCGAGCGGAGTCATCCGGTGCTAGCTCCTCCCAGGATTTGCGCTTCCGTACACATGAGGAGGCTGAGGAGATGCTGCATTCCATGAAGGCAATGTTGTAAAAATCGCTAGGCGGACGCTAGGCGGTGGGCATGGATTAGGGATTAATTCCCGATTAATCCCCGCCTAGCCCGATTAATCCCCTCCTAGTCCGATTTAATCCCCGCCTAGCACCTAGGCGGTGACCGCCGACTAGCGCCTAGGCGGGGATTAATCGGCCGCCTAGGCCGATTTTTGCAACAGTGTATGAAGGCAGCGATCAGGGATGAGGTGGCAGCCGAGCTCAGGGCCGAGATGAGGGCCGAGATGAGGGCGGAGTTGGCATCGCTGGAGGCTCGTCTATCGCAGAGTCGCGGCCCGCTGACTTCAGACCCACCACCCACTACTCAGGTTAGTAAAAAATAAATTTGTACGTTTAAATTGTCAATTATGTCATTGATGTATCAATATTTATGTTACTTTTTTTTAATTGTTTTTAACTGTATAATAAATAATTACAGGCACCTGACGCTGGCAGCGGCTACAGAGCGAGAAATGACTCGGTTGGAGAGGGTAGTCATGATCCAGCAGGCTCGACTGATCCTGACCAGGTATAATTATTATATAGATGCCACACTTTCAACCATCATGATCTTTGAAAGTATTATTACAAGAGAGCAATAAAAAGAAGTTCTAAAGTTAGATAAAAAAGGTCAAGGTTGTTTAGACTTTATAATCAATTAAATCTCGTTGTGCAGTTCACTTTAATTGTATGTTATTCTTGATCTTTGTTTTTTTTAATGCAGGATTGAAGAAAAGTGGATGCAGTGTTGCTCTTTGTTTATTTTTAAGCAGTGTTGCATGTGTTGGAATGGCATAACATTGGTTTTTTTTAGGATATATTTTATTTTGCAATGGTAATGGTAAAGTGCTTTTAATGTTGTAAGAATATTTGAATATATAAATTTTTTGTAAGAATATTTGAATATATAAATTTTCATTGGCATTTGAATGTTAGTATGCAGTAGAGTGTTTGCATGAATTTTTATTTTGCAATGATAATGGTAAAGTGGAGGAAGAATGAGTTGGCAGCATGTATGGGCTGTGGCAGGGAGGAGATGATTTAAAAGAAGAGAAGTTCCTACATTTTTTTTTTATGAATCCAAGAACATAGTAACCAAGCAAACCTACAAGAAATACAAGCAGGTAACTAGTCTTATGTAAAACTTAAAACATGTATCCTTTCTATATTATTTGATGTCACCCATTTACCTTTTGCCAGATGAATGATTAGATTTTTTTCCCGATTACCACACATGTCACTTGCTATCATATGTGGTTTTTGATTCTAGGACATGGACCTGCACGAGACTCTTTCCTTTGTGTCTAAAAGGATAGAAATCTAGTTATGAACCTCAAACTTTTTGTATCTAGGATTTTCTCTTTCATGAAAACCAACTGGGTTCTTCTTCGATTTTCTGTATTATTTGATTTACTCTTTTCTATCATAGCTGGCATCTGAAAGTAAAGGGCCAATTTACTCTTTTCTTTGTAGTGATACAGGAGTAGTCACCCTTGAAGCTGATGGTCCCTTTGAGTTGTGAATGAAAAAGAAATTTTACAATGCATGTATTATGTGACAACCAAGCTCTTTATCAGGAGAAACATATCAAGAGTTGGTAAAAAGGTTGGCTGAAGGTATATTTAAATCCTTATTCTTTTATTTTATTTTATTTGCTTATTGCAATATGTTCATTTTTTTGTATTTTTTTTACCTAAAATTGTGGTTCTGTGATTTTTTGCAATATGTTCATAGTTCTGATTTACCTAAAATCAGATTTATTAGCATGATTTTTTTGTTCATTTTATGGCTTTGAAGTTTGAATAGTGGTTCTGTGATTTATACAATTTTTTTCTATGTTTATAAGGTGACAGTCCACCAATGGAAAATGAATGAAGGGGAGATGGAAAATGAATTGTCATCACCTAAGTAAATGAAATCTTGGGAAAGCCAGGGTTCCATTTGTGAAGGAACATAGAAATCCTCATCTCTCAGATTACTGTATATTAATGTACACTAATTTATATGCAGTTAAGTAGTATCATACTAATGTAAATATCCAAGAAGATTGATGATTAGATTAGAGTGGTCTGAGAGATGATGATTTCCATGTTCCTTCAAGAATGAATAATATTATGAATAGGGAGACCGGTGACATGGGCAGAGCAGTCCATACTCCTCAGTCCTCATTCTCTCTAGTGTTTCTTTTCTACCATTGTCACCATCTACACTACCTTACCACCTTCACCCCCTCACCTCTTTAATAATCTTTTGTTGGAACCCATTTTAGGATGAATTCTTAGTACTTCAATTCTATGCATACAAACTTGCCCTAAGTACTAACCAGTGACCAGAGTTGTTTGACTTTGTCTTGCCAAAAAAAAAAGTAGTTTGATTTTGATATGATTTATGTGTTTATTATAAATTGTAACTGTGTGAAAAAATATGATTATTCTATTCTCATTTTATCATGTGGATTAACATTTATTTTTGAATGATAATGATGTGGATTAACTTAAAATGCAGTATTTCATATTTCTTGCATGAGGCTAGGCTACAATGCACTTTTGCATTCACCATGCCTATGGTATATTTGCATTTTGAGCTGGACATTCTGGACTGTCCAAATCATAGAACCCTTCTGTTGGTGGAGGATAGCCTAAAACCGTACTGGATGGATGATAACAATTCAATATGTAACCATCAAATGGATGGTTAAGAAGAAAATACAGGCACAGCTTCGTAGCTAAACCATCCAATTGGTGTGATTCACAGCATGATCAGTCCTTGATGGGCCCATGTGGGATGCATCTATTTGGGACGAGCAGCGGCAGTTTAATTTTGGGTGGATGATCATGAGACAGTTTAGTTTTTAGCCATTTCCATATCTGTGTTTTACAACTCTGTTATAAGTTCATTACTATATATTGAAAAAGGTGCTAGAAAAATTCTTAGATCCAAATTATTGGCATTCCATTTTAGGTAATGTTAGAAGTATTCAAATTATTATTGGCTAAAAATGCATGTGATGGGCCCACTGTGGATGGATGATGGACCAAAGATTTTCCCGATGAACAGTGTTCAGCCATCCGACCAGTGGACTTACCTTTGGAAGGGACTGTTGGCTCTAATTTCACTTTAGCTGTCCATTTGTTAGTTTTGATGGGTGAGCCTGACTTAAGCATCATTGCCAATGCATGGTGGGGCCCACCAAATGTTATTATACAGTTATGAGTACCCTGATGCGGTTATGAGTACAAATGTTACTATATAGTTAGACGGCCTTCTGTATTCTAGCATCTTCATGTTCACTAATCGTTCTTGTTCTGTTATTGGAAGTCTTAATTTTCAAGGGTTTTACATATTTTAATTCATGTTGATCCTTTTGACAAACCATCATATTAATTTTCGGTTACTTATCTTAGTTCATCTCTTTACAGGTTTGATGGAATACAGTTCAGGAGAAGATTCAGAAATAAGTGACTCTGAAGTTAAAGACTATTCAGACAAAGTATACGAGTCATTGAAGAAGGGAATATATAAGACAAGGTACTTCGAAGATTCTTTTAGATGTCCCTTTTGTACGGGCAAAAAGAAACAAGGTTATCACTATAAGGACCTACTTCAGCATGCATCTGGAATAGGTGCATCTCATAAAAAGGGGAAAGAAAAGGCTAACCATCTAGCCTTGGCTAAATATTTGAAGACAGACTTAGTTAGTGCATCACCAGGTTCATTGGAACCCACTGTTAAATCAGAAGTTCGAGCTAAGCCTGTGCGTGATGCTGATGACTTGTTTGATTGGCCTTGGATGGGAATTCTTATGAACCTTCCAACTGAGTGGAATGGTGAAAACTATGTTGGAGAAAGTGCAGAAAGGGTGAAGGAACAGTTTTCGAAATTCCGTCCTATCAAGGCTCATCCATTATGGAACTATAGAGGTCAAACAAACAAGGTTTGCAAACATCGGATTTTCCAACACTTAGGCTCGAAAAATGCCCGTCGGGGGTCCGAAACGGGAAACGGCCCCCAGAAAAATTCAAAACCAGCACGAGCACTTCGCTCGAGGGTAGAGTGACTCGTAGGAACTGACGGCTCGCAAATTGGACTCCCGGTTAGAGAATTACAAGCGAAAACATCGGATTTTCCAACACTTAGGCTCGAAAAATGCCTGTCGGGGGTCCGGAACAGGAAACGGCCCCGAAAAAATTTGAAACAGGCACGAGCACTTCTCTCGGGACTAGAGTGACTCGTAGGAACTGATGGCTTGCAAATAGGACTCCCGGTTAGAGAATTACGAGCGAAAACATCGGATTTTCCAACACTTAGGCTCGAAAAAGGCCCGTCGGGGGTCCAGAATGGGAAACGGCCCCCGGAAAAATTCGAAACTGGCACGAGCACTTTGCTCGAGGGTAGAGTGACTCGTAGGAACTGACGGCTTGCGAGTAGGACTCCCGGTTAGAGAATTACGAGCGAAAACATCGGATTTTCCAACACTTAGGCTCGAAAAAGGCCCGTCGGGGGTCCGAAATGGGAAATGGCCCCGGAAAAATTCGAAACCAGCACGAGCACTTCCCTCAAGGGTATAGTAACTCATAGGAACTGACGGCTCGCAAATTGGACTCCCGGTTAGAGAATTACGAGCGAAAACATCGGATTTTCCAACACTTAGGCTCGAAAAATGCCCGTCGGGGGTCCGGAACAGGGAATGGCCCCCGGAAAAATTTAAAACTGGCACGAGCACTTTGTTCGAGGGTAGAGTGACTCGTAGGAACTGACGGCTTGCAAATAGGACTCCCGGTTAGAGAATTACGAGCAAAAATATCAGATTTTCCAACACTTAGGGTCGAAAAAGGCCCATCGGGGGTCCGGAACGGGAAACAGCCCTCGGAAAAATTTGAAACCGGGATGAGCACTTCGCTCGAGGGTAGAGTGACTCGTAGGAACTGACGGCTTGCAAATTCGACTCCCGGTTAGAGAATTACGAGCGAAAACATCGGATTTTCCAACACTTAGGCTCGAAAAAGGCCCATCGGGGGTCCCGAACGGGAAACGGCCCCCGGAAAAATTTGAAACCGGCACGAGCACTTCACTCGAGGGTAGAGTGACTCGTAGGAACTGACGGCTCGCAAATTAGACTCCCGGTTAGAGAATTACGAGCGAAAATATTGGATTTTCCAACACTTAGGAACGAAAAATGCCCATCGGGGGTCCGGAATGGGAATTGCCCCCGGAAAAATTTGAAACAGGTAAGAACACTTCGGTCAAGGGTAGAGTGACTTGTAGGAACTGACAGCTCGAGATTCTGACTCCCAGATTGCTCGTATAGTTGAAATGTAGATTTAACTTAAAACGTTAACTTAAAACTTAGAATATCAGATTCCGAGCGCCTAAACCGAGAAATTGGGCTCCGGTCTCTATGAAACTGGACGGGCACGAGCCCATGGTCATTCCTGACTTGCCGGAATGACGGCTCGAGATTCCGACTCCCGAATTGCTTGTATAGTTAAATCGTAGGTTTAACTCAAAACTTAGAAAATTAGCCTCCGAGCGCCCAAACCGAGAAAACGGGCTCCAGTGGCCGTGAAAATGGACGGGCACGAGCCCATAGTCATTCCTGAATTGCCAGAACTGACGGCTCTAGATTCCGACTCTCGAATTGCTTATATAGTTGAAACGTAGGATTAACTTTCAAAATTTTGCTCTTAATACTTAATTTTATTTATATTTACTATATATTCATAATTTTATAATTAACTATTAATATTTGTTTTCCTTTTTTGTCTTCAGGTTTGAGAGCATCGAATCGATCACAGCACCCCCGCCCAGCAAATATATTTGTTTTTGTTTTTTTTTTAAAGTGCATTTGTAATTATTATAATTTGTTCAAACATTTGTAATCTTTTAAATGTTTTTAATATAAGACTTTGTTTTGTTATTAGTATTTTTAATTGAATGTTATAGTTGTAGATATATAATATATTCAGGTACAGATGTAGGTAAAAACAGCAGGATAAAAACTAAGAAATTTGAAAAGAAATAAAAAAAAATTTTTAGCATTAGTGACCACCATTGTGGCCGCAAATGGCGGTCGCAAAAAAGGAAATGCCAAATGTTTAAAAAAAATAAAAAATAGCATTAGCGACCGCCAAGACTGTACTGGCGGCCGCAAATAGTAAAAAAAAGAAATTGGGAAAATTTTTTTTAAGAAATTAAACAAATAGTATTAGCGACCGCTACTTTACCTTTTGCGACCGCCATTGGCGGTCGCTAATAGTTATATACAGTATTTAGAAAATAAGAAAATAACATTAGCGACCGCCATTTATACCTTTAGCGACGGCTGATAGCGGCTGCTAAAAGTGGTCGCGCGGTCGCTAATGCTTTTTGCGACGAGCTTTCCGCGGCCGAAATTTGGCGGCCGCTAGGCGGTCGCTAAAGAGTATTAGCGACCGCCATTTGACTTTTAGCGATGGCTATTGGCGGCTGCTAAAAGTCTGTTTTCTAGTAGTGAATGCGGTTTACTGATTTGATAGGGGAAGGATATATGGATTCTGAAAGAGAAGAATGAACAGTTATGCAAAAAACCACACATATATAGCCACTTATATGTTAATATAATTATTAGTAACTAACTAACTATTATGGCAAATCAAACTGCAGTAGATAAGCCACACATAATGACCTCATGACCTCGACTGTGATATAGAACCCAAAAATGCAGCAATACGCTCTTGAAACATAGTATCAAAATCAAGCTGTAGTTGGGCTCGGATCTCTGTCTTCACTTCTTCTTGTATCTCAGCTCGAACCTCTGCACGAACCTCTGATCTTACCTCTTCCCGAACTTTTTCGAGCATGGATTCAGTAAATTGGCCCATCATATCCTCTTTAGCTCGATCAATAGCCCTCTGCACTTGCTCATTAACATCTTCCATTTGCCTACCCCTTTTGCTCGGGACCTTCTTCCCTGCTCCTTTGCCACGAAAGTAACCAGACTCTTCACCTAGAACATGAAGAAGGATTTCATCACGATTCATCTATTCACCTTCATCTACATTTGTTTGTTTGACGACTAACTGATGCAATTGCTCCTGTATTAATTTTGAGAACATGTCAATTTAAAAAGAATTAATGACAAATTTATACAAATTATATATATGTATATGCTTTCAGACTTACATGAATTTCTTTAGACTTAGGGTCAGACCAACGTACTTCCCCAACATCTGTCATCTTTGTATGTTGCTTAAGCCAAACTTCATCTGGAGGAGCTTTCTCACCTGTAATAGGATCTCTCTTTCCAGGCAACAATCAACTAGTTAGCCCACATATTGAAATGAATTAAATGTAACAATGTGTATATATATACAAACTACATATTAAATTGACAAGTATACTTACTGTCATCTTTTCTACTTCGGCATAGGATCTTGTTCCACATGTATGCTTAGTTGTCAACTTTGAACTATTTTTTGAATTTCTTTGACTTACCTTCTGGAAATAAAAAAAGATATAGTTATTTTGATAAAACCAGAATTGATATTACAAGTATTTAGTTTTTTCTTGTTAAGTTTCAGTTTATACAGGACCTGAAACTCCAAGCTGCTGAAATGGTCCATTAGCTTCTTCCATGCCTCTGGAGTAACATCATCTGGAATATTCGTCATACTTTCCTCGTCATTGTTGTACTTTTTTATAGATCATATGCAGCCGATTCTTCCAGCACCTATACAAGCATTGCATTGTTGATAGTACAAACGCATCAAACCGAATTCATTGTGCAGATCTGCCATAAACTTCTCCTAAAACAAATAAATCAAATTATTAAACTAAGATCACATTAAGGTATAAAATTGGAAACTACAATACAATATAGACTACTTAATTACTACCACATTACCTTCACTTGTTTGATCATTTGGGTTCTCACAGCAGCAACCACCTCTTGCCAAGTATCCACGTCAAGGTTAGCTAGGGACCTAACAATAAACCCAGAAAAATTGACGATATCTCTGGCATTATCCTTCACAGGTCTAAGTATATCATCTGGGATGGTGATTTTCAGTTTACCACCCTTCGTCTTCATATCAACCTGGTAACATTTATATTTTCCTCTTACACGTCTCTCTTTAGCATTAGATGAGGCTGTACATAGCAATGACAGCCATTGATTAGTATGTACTCAGCCATATATTAAGTGCATGTATAGAAAGAGAGCATATGTTACCTTCACTGCTAGGACCAGAGATAGAGCCTCTATTTTGCTCTTGAACTTGGCCTTTTCTCTGTTGTTGTGCTTGCCCCCGGTCTCTGTTTTGTTCTTGAACTTTTTCCAAAAGTCTTTGTTGCTGTGCCTGCACTTGGCCATCTTTATACTGTGGGGCTTGAGGCACCAAACTTTGTCTTGTTCCTACAAGGTTTTGCAATTCAATCCTTGACTGTTGTGCCATTGTATGGGTCCCTAATGTAGTCTCAGGCTGCTGTTGCTGTTGGGAACTTAAAATAGCCCTGACTTCTTTCGGTTGATGCTGTTGTTGTTGGGAACTTATAGCCGTCCTTACTTTTTTTTGTGGATGCTGTTGTTGTTGGGAACTTAAAGTTGCCCTGACTTCTTTTGGTGGCTGCTGGTGTTGGGTATTTAGATTGTCCCGAGTCTCCTGACTTCTCTTAGGGGCAGCAGTGGTTTTTGTGGCTGCAATTTTGGGGGGCTTAACATCATCAATGGTTCTGACTTCTGGATTTTTAGTGTTGTGTGTGCATCGTCTTGTTGTGGCTTTAATGGCGATGTAGCCTCATCACCCATATCAGTGTGTTTAGGCGTAGCTTTTCCTTTTAGTTGTCGCCCACCACCAGAACCAATTGATCCATGACCCCTTCCTCTAATTGTCATCTTTTGTAAAAAATGTAAAGATTAGAACATGAATTTAAAGTGCTATACATATAGAAGTTCTATATATTACTCATCATATATATAAAGTGCATCATGCATGATATGATCTATATTCTTAAGACACAAGATGCAAGATAACATCAAAGAATATCATACAGATACAAGATAACAATAAGTGCTGTAAACGACAACCACGGTAATGGAAGAGAGTATATTCATCAAAAATAAAAAGCTCTTGCAAAGAGAGCAAACATAAAATCCACCACCAATGTCCTCTTCAGGGAGTATATTCATCAAAAATGAAAAGCTCTTGCAAAGAGAGCCAACATCATCAAATATAAAAAGCTCTTCCAAAAAATAAGGTTAATTAGCAAATGAGTACTTTTTATAAATCAATGATCAGAATTACAATCAGTTGATGAATCCTCATCAATGTCTGGTTCATCTATATCATTTGATTCACTGTCCACACCATCAAATATGTCATCATCATTAACAAAATTATCTTCTAAGCTATTGCCAGCAACATTTTCCACATTAAGATCAACACAATTAGGCTCTACATCATCCCTACGTAGCATGACTGTGAGGTTATCATTGATCTCTATTGAGGAAGTCATATGAAATCCACCACCAATGTCCTCTTCTTGGTAAGCATCTTCTTCATCATCATTGGAATTGTCATCATCATCATCATCTAAGTTTTCATCATTGGTTAGTGGCATCTTGTAAAGATCACGAGGACTTGTTTTAACCACAACAAGCCAATCACTATTGACAAGATCTTGTACATAAAATACTTGTTCAGCTTGAGACGCCAAAATGAAAGGCTCATTGTTGGTCAAAGAACTGTGAATGTTCACGCTAGTATACCCGTAACTGTCAACTTTGTATCCTCTTCCTAAGCGAGCCACATCCCACCAATGACAGTTGAAAAGTGTAACTTTTCTCTCTCCCACATATGACAATTCTAAAACATCTTTTAACACACCGTAATATTCTTTATCTGGAGACTCATCATCTCCTCTAACAAGAACACCACTATTTTGAGTTCTTCTTCCGACTGCTCGATCTTTTGTATGAAACCTAAATCCATTCACGACATAAGCTGAATGCCGGTGGGCCAATGGCTAAGCTTAGAAGGTCATCACTTGCAAGTCCTTCTGAATATTCACCTATTTCAACATGAAAATAGAGGACTATATTACTTATACATCGAAAGAAATAAGTAAGAGTAAAAATATTATTTCATACACCTACACATTGGTAGAACCAATTAGGAGACTCTTTATTGTGTCTCTCCGACACATTTCTGACACTCTTCCTCGTAAGCTCGCTTTTGTGTTTTCTGTGAGTAGTGTAGTTAATAATGTAGTGAGGAATGAGTAAAAATATAGTTATAACTATCTAACTGAACATAACACACTACACCAAAAATGAAAAATTAGAATGGATTACCGTTCCTAATCCGTGTGTTCCTAATCCGTTCATCAGTTCCAATTTTCTATTTTGGGAATGGATTAACGGATTATGAACGATTTAGGAACGGATAAACGGATTAGGACCACACAAATTAGGAACGGTAATCCGTTCCAGTTTTTCATTTTCGGTGTAGTGACAGTTTGTATCTTACTCAATGAATGGCCAAACATCTTCACAGTTTTGCAGCACATATGCACAAGCTTGATTGAACTCTTCATTGCTAAGGTGATATGGCTTAAAACCTCCTTTAGCACGACCATTTTTTGTGAAAATTGATAGCCCACCAATCCCTACATATCCATCATCATTTCGTGGAGCTCGATTGAATTTAGTTCGAACACCGTGCAAGTAATTTGAACAAAATGTTAAGAATTCATCCGCAATATAACCTTTTGCAATTGATCCTTCTGGACGAGCTTTGTTTCGAACATATGACTTGAGCGTACGTAAGTACCTAGTGAAAAGACTACATTAGAATATATATTTTATGTATATTCATGTATATAGAACACGAAGGTAATTTTCAAAATTATGAAGTACCTTTCAATTGGGTACATCCATCTATATTGTACTGGTCCACCAATCTTAGCCTCTTTTGCCAAGTGTACAGGTAAATGAATCATAACATCAAAGAAGGCTGGAGGAAAGATTGTCTCAAGCTTGCACAATGTTATCACAATCTGTTCTTGAAGACCATCTAAATCATCGTTGTGTAGTGACTTTGAACATAATTTCTTAAAGAAGCTACCCAATTCAATTATTGGCTCACATACATCCTTAGGTAGTAATCCACGTATTGCAAGTGGAAGTATAATTTGCAAAAGAACATGATGATCATGACACTTCAAACCAGATATGGTTTTCCCATTCACATTCACACATCTTGATATATTTGATGAGAAACCATCCGGAACTTTCAAGTTTGGTAAAAATTTACAGAAGATGGTCTTCTCATTTGTGGATAATGCATAGGTAGCTGCCAGAAGCCACACTTTACTACCATCAACATATGGATAGAGATTATGCCTTATTCCCATATCCACAAGATCATACCGGCTCTTCAAGGTGTCTTTAGTCTTACCTTTCATATTTAGCATTGTTCCTAACACATTATCTGAAACATTTCTTTCAATGTGCATCACATCTAGATTATGGCGTAACATGAGAGTCTTCCAATAAGGCAATTGGAAGAAAATACTCCTCTTCTTCCAATTATGTACAATATTAGACTCGCCTCGCTTCCGTTTATGGCCTTTTCCAAATACAACATTATCAAAAGAATGCAACTGATCAATAACATCTTCTCCTGTGAGCATATCCGGTGCATTTCTAACCTCTGTCTTCCCATTGAAAGACATTTTATTCTTTCGCCAAGGATGATTGGATGGCAAGAAACGACGATGGTCCATATAGCATAACTTGTTCCTTAGAGAAAAAGAGCAAGTATCTTTATGGCAACATGGGCAAGCTAATTTTCCTTTTGTACTCCAATCTGATAAGTTACCATATGCAGGAAAGTCATTGATCGTCCACATAACAGCTACATGCAATTTGAAATTCTGTTGTATGTAGGCATCGTATGTGTCCAATCCTTCTTCCCATAGCTCCTTTAACTCTTCGATAAGTGGCTGTAAATACACGTCTATGTCATTTTCAGGACATTTAGGGCCTGGTATAAGAAGTGTTAGCATGAAGTAAGGGTGTTTCATACACAACTAAGGTGGCAAGTTGTATGGAACAAGCACAACAGGCCAAATACTGTGTGAGGAGCTCATATTCCCAAAAGGTTGGAACCCATCACTGGCTAAACCTAGCCTAATATTCCTAGAGTCAGCAGCAAACAATTGGTGTTTATCGTCAAATGCTTTCCAAGCCATTGAATCAGCTGGATGTCTCATTATGCCATCATTAATGCATTTCTCTTTATGCCACCTCATCTCTTTAGCTATTTTTTTGACATATACAACCTTTGCACTCTTGGCTTTAATGGAAAATGTCGCAAGATTTTACGAGGAATCCTTTTTTGATTACCGATATCTTTCCAGTAGAAAGACCACACACAGGACACTATGGTGCATCTGCATTCTCTCTCCAATACAAGATGCAATCATTTTGACAGGCATCAATTTTTATGTAATCAAGGCCTAAATCCCGAATAACTTTTCTTGCTTCATAATAAGATTTTGGAATCAAGGCATCATTTGGAAGAAATTCTTGACAAAATTTCAAAATGTCATCCAATACTGTCACTCAAGTTGTTAAGGCACTTCATATGTAACAACTTCACTATAAAAGATAGTTTAGACATCTTCTCGCAACCAGGATATAGCTTAACCTCAGCATCTTTGAGCAACTGATAAAACTTTTGTGCTTCTTCATTTGGTACATCAGGATAAATTCATTCTTCCTCTTGAACTCTCATGTTTGTGAAACCACATGTATCATGAACTACTCCAATCATGTCATCATATTCAAAATAATCTTCCGCATGTCGATCCTCATTCAAGTCAACATTGAGTGGTTCTACAGTTTCTACAAACTGTTCTCCATGGAACACCCATATTTTGTAATTTCTCACAATTCCTTTCTTGAACAAGTGAACTCTTACTTCACGCCTTTTCTTGTATGCAGTGTTCCTAAATCTATTACAAGGACAACGAATCATATCGCTAACTCCAGGCTGACCGAATGCGAATTCAAGAAACAAATCAACTCCTTTTATATACTCAAGACTTGCTCTATCATTAATCTCCATTCATTTCTTGTCCAACATTTTTTCAATCCTACATGATAATCAAAACAAATACTAATATGATTAAAAGAATGGTCTTCAACTAGTTTAATGTATCATTTCTTTATGTATCAGCATTAATGTTGCAGCAACTTGATTGAATGCAACTAGGCATACGAATAAAATCAAATTAGAGAAACCAAGACTCCCTCACTGAAAAAGTATTCTATTAAAACAGAGAACCAGTATTTATAATTAATTAGAGAAAAGGTAGTCATAAAGATAAACTGTTCATTTTGATAGCTAGGCATAAGTTACTACAACTATCCATCACTCTCTATCTCTCCCTTCAGTACAACTGGAGTTGCCTTAGATGTGTTAAATTTCCACATCAGATCAACTTCACCTCCATGATCTTTGAACCAAAATCACATGTGCTTGTTCCGACTCAAAATTGTGAAAAATATCAAAATACATAGATTTCAATTAAAATGAAAAGATTGTACTCCCAATGATGTAGTTTTCTACTGACTAAATGCAGATTAAAATAACATGATACACACCAACTCCTATAAAGTCAAATTTAGGCAAACCAAACACTTGGAGGGCATTTATTTTGAATAGATGAGATTTTACATGGGTGAGCTCCACTACAGAGTTTGTAACTCAAGATTTCTCAAAGTCAAACCTCAAAGGACAAAGAATTTGTCTAAGTCAAAACTTTGAAATGTAGGTTCATTCCAAGAGACCCTTTGCCACTGTTTATGAGTGAAATCCTCCAATAGGAAATATTCAATACAGTAGGAGTGAATCCCACCGATTGTGGGTGTTGGAACTTCTCCACAAACCCATCTTCTTTCAACCTTAATCCATCCCAAATCACCCGAGAATCCCAATCCCAGACCCCTGCCGAACCCCATTATCCTTCCCTCCACACAAAACCGACAGTCCCAAACCTCCCCAGCCGAAACTAGAACCCACCTTCCAACTTACTCATCCACGTCACCACCAAACCCTCCCTGAAACCATCACCACCACCTAATTCCATTCAATCCGTAACCCAGAATCCAAAAAACAAAAAGAAAAAAAATAGAAAAAAAAGGGACACTATTGCTGTAGTTGGACTATCCCACTATTAAATTTTGAGATGTTAATATATCCATGAAGAACAATTAAATGAAGACCGAGAGCTGTTTACATATGTGTTGGAGAATAAAGTGTAAGCCAATAATACTCAAGCATTTGTTGAATAGAGAACAATTTTCCATCATGAAACTAAGAAAATGAGATTTGCTGACACAAGGTTACACCACAATTTTCTCACTAATAATTGAACACCTTAAGAAAATCCTTTAATCACACTTCTTAGAATATCCATCAACTTCATTGTAGAAAACAACAAACCATGTCACCAAATTAAAAAAAGAAGAAGAAATCCAACACAACCACCCACATCTTAGCTACTAAAAGCAATGCTCATCATCCAAACCCAAATCTTTTCACCACCCACCAAACTAACCCCCTATCAAATCCCCTTCTGATTTCCACTACAACATCATCATCAACCATGTACTCATCAAATCTATCATTTGCTTTTGACACCCCCGAAGTGAACCACTGCCGTGAACAAGAAGCGCATCAACATAGGAAGGTGACAAATCCCATGAGTGGTTATGTTCATTCAATTGGATTTGGGGTTAGTGGTACACAAACCTCACACCTCTTCTAATGAGTGGTAATGTTCATTCAATTGGATTTGGGGTTACCCTACCCATTCCAGATGCCACACATCATTACACCACCTCCCCCACTTGTTCAAGCTCCCATACCCCCTGCACCCTCCAAATCAATGCATCCAACATATACCCAAACAGCTAGCCAACATTAAGAATGGTTAAAAACAACATCCCATATATGAACAAGTCAATGTTTGAACAAATAATACCATGTCTAGAGAAATAAAAGATGTAGAGTCTCTTGCCAAAGAAAAGATGAACAACTCTATGTCCAAAGTCCCTTGCCAAATAATACCATGAACAAATAATACCATGGAGTGAAAGTGGACTCGGCTAATTAAACAATCTGATTCCTTTCTACCAAAAAAAAAGTTAGAAGAACCTGATAAACAAATGGGTCAGATTCATTTCAGATCTCAACCTTTATCTTTTAAATGGTTCCATTTTATATCTTAGTAAGTTTGAGGGCCAAAATCATGACTACAAATAATTCAGATTGTACATGTATCAGACTCATTCAGATTCAGGATCCTAATGGCTAATTGTATCAGACCCAAATCAGACGCCTATTCCACCTTACTTGCAATCAGAGAAGGAAAACTCAATATGATCTATGATCTTCAGCCAATAGTGTTTGAGAACTTTTCCATTTTTGTAAATAGAAAAAAGATGGGTTAAATCAAATTTCACAGAGGAAGATCAAATGCGGTGGATTAACTTGTTTAATTGGAATGTGGTGTAGGAAATCATTCCAGGGCCAGAGGAAACAATGCCTGAAGCCATGGTTACAAGACAGCAGATGAAGCAAGACTTGGACAGGCTTCTCAAGACATTGGATCAGAGGGAGGAACACATTCTAAGATTGTACTTTGGTCTGAACACATTCTATAATTCATTAAATCAGCTCAACATAAACTTATGACAAAAATTGAAATTTAAGCACATCACTTGGAGCTTGAATGGGTATCTAATATGCATAGTTTCTTAAATCAATCATATTAATGTTGTAATGCAAATATACTTATTTACTTGCCTCAATTTGGGGCTCTAATTGTTGTCTCCAAGTTCCCAACCAAATCCCAAAGCTAAAAGCTTCTAAAACAAGAAGGAATGAAAAGAAACATGGAGATGGTAAGTAAGAAGATGAAGATGATGAGTTTGATGGAAAAATGGTGAAAATAATACAAACCTTGAATTGAATGAACTGAAGCAAGTAAGTAAGAGAAAGAGAGCTAGGGAGTCAGCTAGGAGGAGCATCAGGAGCAATCCTGTTCTAGATTAGATATCCAAAATCAGAAACCATATTCAGATCCATATCCAAAAAAATAAAAAAATAATACAGTGGAAATAAATCGAGAATGCAACTATTTATGGACAGAGAGGAGCATCAGGAGCAATCCTGTTCTAGATTAGATACATGCAGTTGATCTTGGCAAACAGTAAGTAGGCCCAATACATTTCATTGTAACATAGCAAATAAACTTGGGGTTTATGATATCAAAAGGGAAGAGAATATAAAATAAGGTTTGTGCCAAAGGATTCAACTCAGTTTCACATGTCGCAAATTCCAGCATTCTGGCATTCATTCCAAGACTAATTCGGATTAATTGATGCTTATCCGATTTGTGGAGCATTAGGACAAGCATTGTTCTTCCACATTACAGATTACAAAAGCAAATGAAGGTAAATCCAGATAAGGCAATTTAGATTGGTCCATATGACATGAAAATATAAAGATACTATGTATAATCATCAAGTCATAAATAATCATCCAGAGACCTGAGATGGGGTGAGGATGTGTTATTTCACCCCTTGGCACCTTACACTGCCTGCTCCTCAGGACCTGAAACAATTTTTCAACTTTCAAACACTGTTCTTCCTTCCACCAGAATAAGCCCAATAGGGAACAACTGGAGTGCGCTTCATCATCTTTACTCCAAGTGGGTTGCTCTTGCTCTGCAGAAAATCCCAAACATATGCATCAGAAATGGAAAAACAAGTTATAAAGTTCACAGAGTTGAGGAGAAATGAAGAAAAACAAAGAAGCTTAAATTTATTTCCATAAATCAAAACCATTTGTTTATACACATCATCCCCATCATCAAAATTCATCCCATTTATTTTCCATAAATCAAAACCATTTTGTTGGATATCGCGATCACTGAGAGGGGGGGGGGGGTGAATCAGTGATCTCTAAAAACAGGTCCAATTCAACAACAAAACAAGTCAAACCACACAATGACACCAGATTTAACGTGGTTCACCAAAAGGCTACGTCCACGGATCAAAACCGTCCGAACAACGATCCGGTACAGGTCTGAATATATTTAGTCGCACCAACGACAAAGAGCACCAACCCTTAGTTTCAGATAGCACCAACTATCTAGGAAGCACCGACTCCCCTTACAATTTATCTGCACCCACATATAGGATCACCAAACCCCAAACACCAAGCACCAACTTGATGTAAAAACAGAATAGAAGATAAATTCTGTCTACAGCCCTTCCCCTCTACAATTCTCTCTCTCTCAATCCCTTACAAATTGAAATCTAAAGCATAAAGAGAGACACTTAACTCATGGACGAATCACCATCTTCAAGAGCACAATCTCGTCCACAATTGCTGTAGAAAACTTCTAATAATGCAGCAACACAGCAACACAGCAAACACAGCACTCTCTTCTCTCTTTTCTCTTCTCTTCTGGTGTGTTTAAGAACGACCCATACATGCCTTTTTATAGGTTATGTTAACCCTTAATTGTATTCAAAACAGGCTACAATTCGTTTAGAAAGAGTCCCAAACAAATTAGATAAGAGTGCTTAATTTTCGTGCACAACTTCTAATTCTGCGCAACTCTGGTTCCCGTGCTCGGTCGACATCCTTGCTTGCTCGGTCGACATCATACACTGTCTGGAATCAGACAACTATCGAGCTCGGTCGACATCCTGGGGTCTCGGTCGACCGAAGACACACTGTGTCACGAAAATAACTGGGAGCTACCTGAATCTGTTTCTGCAGGTCTCTCTTTGCTCGGTCGACCGCATGGGGTGCTCGGTCGACCGCAGACTCTGCTTCAGGAATTCTGAATTCCTGACTGTTTGAACTCTGATTCTTCTTTTCAGCTCTATCAACACCAGCCTTTTAACATCACGTTTGTGACAATGTGTTGACAAGAATTCCAACTCAAAACAATACTTTGAGATATTAATTCCTTCAATTCTTCAAAGACTACTCAAGTCATCTCAAATTCCAACAATCTCCCCCTTTGGAATTGTTGGCAACACTATTGGAACTTCAACACTTTCAACTCCAGCTTGCAGCTCTTCCAAGTTCTTTTCAACACTCACTCGGAACCAATTCTGAAATTCTGAAATAACAACCATGCACTGTCAACAATCTCCCCTTAGCTTTCATAGCATAACATCTCTCCTTGCTATCATAGCATAACATCTCTCCCCCTTTGACAACAAGTCCAAAGGGACCAAACCGAGGAGCGAATAGGATATTCAATGAATGCATTGCTCCCCCTTTCAAGCACAACTCCTACGGTTTAGGAGAGTGAGTAACTCCTAACTTTTTCCGGAGATACTCGAAGACTTCCTTTGGCAGAGGTTTCGTGAAAATATCAGCCACTTGCTCAGTTGTTGGAACATATTCCAACTTGACCTCTCCATCAGCAACTTTATCTTTAAGAAAATGATAACGAATTGCTACATGCTTTGTTCGAGAGTGCTGAACAGGATTCTTAGATATATGAATTGCACTCGTGTTGTCACATAGGATCAGCGTAGGATCCGTTGTAGGAACTCCTAGATCAGAGAGCATTTGCCGCATCCATAACACTTGCGTACAACAAGTTGCCGCTGCAATATATTCCGCTTCCGCTGTCGAAAGGGATACTGAGTCTTGCTTCTTACTATGCCAAGCAACTAATCTTTCTCCAAGATAAAATGCGCCGCCGCTAGTACTCTTGCGATCATCTACGCATCCAGCCCAATCGGCATCAGAATATGCAACAAGAGTGAAGGATTTGCCTTTGGGATACCAGATACCAAGCTCTATAGTACCTTTCAGATATCGAAAGATTCTTTTCACTGCTGTAAGGTGCGTTTCAGTTGGTGCTGCTTGAAAATGTGCAACCATACATACTGCTTGTAGAAGATCTGGTCTTGTAGCAGTCAAGTAGAGCAAGCTTCCTATCATAGAGCGATAGGTGGTATGATCAACGGACGAGGCCTTATCATCTTTGCTAAGCTTCGTGTTCGTTGACATTGGTGTGCTCACTGGCTTGCTGTCTTCCATATTGAACCGTTTCAGCATTTCCTTAATGTACTTCATTTGTGATATGAAGATGCCATGTTTCAGCTGCTGAACCTGTAAACCAAGAAAGAACTTTAGTTCTCCATGCATCGACATTTCAAATTCTTTCTTCATCTCTTCAGCAAAATTCCTGCATATCTCCTCATCATTGCCACCAAAGATTATGTCATCAACATAAACAATGACAACCAGCTGTTTGCTTAACTCAGTTTTGACATACAGATTGCTATCAACCATTCCTTTTCCAAAACCGATCTTGCGGAGATAGAGATCCAGCCTTGCATACCATGCCCTTGGCGCTTGTTTCAGTCCATAAAGAGCCTTTTTCAACTTGCACACTAGATCTGAATTTTTGCTGATGAGAAAACCATCAGGTTGCTCAATGTAGACCTCTTCTTTGAGTAAACTATTCAAGAAAGCTGACTTTACGTCCATCTAAAATACCTTGAAGGTTTTGTATGCTGCCAATGCAAAAAACATACGAATAGCTTCCAGACGAGCCACCGGTGCAAAGGTCTCTTCAAAATCTATGCCTTCAACTTGAGCATAGCCTTTACAAACCAACCTTGCTTTGTTTCTAATGACTTGACCATCTTCATTTAGCTTATTCCGAAAGACCCATTTGGTACCAATAACATTCTTATCAGTAGGTCTAGGAACAAGTTCCCATGTGGAGTTCTTCTCAATTTGCTCCAACTCCTCATGCATAGATTTCAACCAACTTTCATCGAGACTGGCTTCAGCCACAGTCTTGGGTTCAATGGTGGACACAAGTGAGTAATTGCTAACTACACTTTGTCTAGTTTGAACGCCTGCCTTAGGATCTCCAATGATTTGATCCTTAGGGTGTTGCTCTACCCAAGTGCTGTGCTTCTTAGGTGCAGTATCTTCTGAGTCATCCTTTGATTTCTCAGAATCATTAGATTCAGCCATCTCATTATCAATCTCACTCGAGTCCTCATAAACTGGACTGTCATTATGAGTTGCATTCTTTGGTTCAATATTCTCATCTATTCTCACATCAGCACTTTCTATGATTTTTCTGGTTCTTTTGTTAAGACACCTATATGCCTTGCTAGTAGAGGAGTAACCCAGAAATATACCTTCGTCAGCTCTTTCTTCAAATTTGCCCGGATTTTGTTCGAGCCGCTTGATGTAACACTTGCTGCCGAAGACTCTGAAGTGCTTGACTGTTGCTTTTCTTCCAAACCATAGCTCATAGGGAGTTTTGACTTCATGTGGCCTGATCAAGCATCGATTTTGAATGTATACAGCCATATGAATTGCCTCTTTCCAATACTTGTCAGCCATCTTGCTTTCACTTAGCATCGTACGAGCCATCTCTTGTACGGTGCGATTCTTCCGTTCCACAACTCCATTTTGCTGTGGAGTTCTAGGGGCTGAGTACTGTCTTTGAATGCCATGATATTCACAATATTTAGTGAACTCTTCAGATGTGAACTCGCCTCCACGATCAGACCTTAAAATCTTGATACGTTTTTCCAATTGATTTTCAACCTGTGCTTTAAACACTTTAAAACGATCAAGTGCTTGATGCTTATGCTTAAGAAACAATACCCATGTCATACGAGTATAATCATCAATGCATAACATGAAATACTTATCTCCATTGGTGCTTTGAGTTCGCATCGGTCCACAGAGATCAGTGTGCACTAGCTCAAGAGGTTTCTTGGAATGATGCTCCTTTGACTTGAACATAACCCTCGTTTGCTTTCCCTTTTGGCAAGAGTCGCAAATGGGATTGGAAGGCTTTTCAACTGTAGACATGCCTCTTACAGCCTTTGAATTGCAAATCTTTGACATGTTATCAAAGCTTAGATGCCCAAGGCGTTTGTGCCACAACCAACTTTCCTCTGTCCGACTCATCAAGCAGGTCCTTTCAGCTCCATCTGACAATGTATAGAGATTTCCAGCAGTTCTTGATCCAGTTGCCACTGTTTTGCCGTTGCTACTCTTCTTGATGGCAAACCCATTCTTAGTGAAGACAACTTCGTGGCCTTTGTCACAGATCTGGCTCACACTAAGCAGGTTGTGTCTCAATCCAGACACATATAAGACTTCTTCCGATCTGATCTTGTTTGCCATAAGCTGAATAACACCTTTTCCGCAGATTTTGGCACCATCATTGTTGCCAAACTTCACTGAACCGCCTTCATAGTGCTGTAATTTGATGAATTTCTCTTTATCACCAGTCATATGGCTTGAACAACCACTATCAAGGACCCATGGTGCTGCCTTCTTTTGTGCATTGAATGCCGTTTGCACAATGAGAGATTCTTTGGGACTTTCTGCACTTTGCTTTGCTCTCCAAGCCTTGACTAACTTGGGTTTCTTTTCAACCTGAAATTTGTTAGCAATATGCAACCTACAATCCCTAGCCAAGTGTCCATAATTATAGCACTTATGGCACTCAATTTTGTGGCTACTTAAGATTGAAAAAGGGTTCCTAGTCACAAGTGAGCTGTATTTCACATAGAATTTGCAATCGTCTCTTTTATGTCCAAACATATTACAATGAAAGCAATAACCATAGAATTTGTATCTTCTTTGTGGCTGGTTAGTCTTCATTACCTTTCTAACAGGAATGGACTCCTTTCTAGGTTGAGTGGGCTTCATAGAGTTAGAAGGTGCAGTGACTTGCTTCACAAACTCTTTCTTTTCAGGAGGTGCAATCTTAGAGGATTCACCTTTCTCAAATCCTAGACAAAATCTGAAGTGGGCAGGTCTTTGAACTTTCAGTAGTTCATTGAGTTTCATAGTCCCTTCAATCGCTTGGAGCGCTTTGAGTTTTTTGCTATTTTCCAAATTTTCAGCCTTTGCTCTAGCGATCTCAGTTTCAAGTTTCATAGCCTCTTCCTTTTTGATACTTATTTGGTTTTCAAGGACTTCTACCATTCTTTTATATTCTTCTACTTGAGTTTTCAAAGCAATAATAGAACTTTCAGATTCATGGAGAAGTTTCAGATTTTTCTTACTTGATTTGCGTTCCATGCTAAGCTCCTCAAGTGCGGCTATGAGTTCCTCTTCAAGATTGACTTCAGCCTCCTCATCCTCTTCCGGATCTAGCTCTTCTTCTTCTTCAACAGTGACCATGAAGAGAGCTTCGGTTGATTCATCATCGTCTGAAGTTTCAGACGTGCTGTCATCTTGTTGACATAGAAAGTTTTTAGCTTTGCCCCTTTTTCTGAAATTTCTCTTTCCTTTACTCTTTTCAGCATAAGAGTCATTATCATTGTCTTCTTTTAGCGGACACTTCGCAGCAAAGTGACCAACACCTCCACAATTGAAGCATTTAAAGGGTAGCTTCCCTTTGTTCTTGCCATTGCTTCCTTTCTTCAACTTTCTAACAAATTGAGCCTCAAGCTCATCATCATCAGTATCTGAATCATGACCAGCAGTCTCTTTTGCCTTTTTCTGAACTTTGAAGGCCGCTTCTTTATCAGATGAAGACGTCTTTCCTATGCGCATCTCATAGGCAGTTAGAGAACCATGTAATTCATCCATGGAAAATGCATTCAGATCTTTGGCTTCTTCGATGGCTGAGACTTTTGAATCAAACCGGGGAAGAAGAGATCTTAGAACCTTTTTGACGATGACCGGCTCTTTAATCTCCTCCCCTAGTCCACGAATGTCATTCGTGACTTCATTCACTCGTTGCATATACGATTCAACATTCTCGCTTTCCTCCATGCGAAGAGACTCGAATTGAGAGCGATGAGTTTGCAATTTGGCTTCTTTAATCTTCTCATCACCTTCATGTATGCTTTGCAACTTGTCCCAAATTTCCTTGGCTGTTTTACATGCAATTACTTTGACAAGCTCGCTGTCCACAAGGCCACTAAAGAGTGCATTCTGCGCCTTGGAGTCGTTGTCTGCCAACTTCTTCGATGCAGTATCATTGGGTACGGTGGCAGCATTGTAACCGGCTCTGACAGCCTCCCAAACATCATAGCCAAGAGATTTGATGAAGGCTTGCATCCTAATCTTCCAAAACGAGTAATTAGAACCATCAAACAGAGGTGCTTTCATATTCCCTGTATTGACTGCCATGTGATTTGACAAGAGATCACCCTTAGCGTATTAAACTGATCAAGGGAGCCTCGCTCTGATACCAATTGTTGGATATCGCGATCACTGAGAGGGGGGGGGGGTGAATCAGTGATCTCTAAAAACAGGTCCAATTCGTTTAGAAAGAGTCCCAAACAAATTAGATAAGAGTGCTGAATTTTCGTGCACAACTTCTAATTCTGCGCAACTCTGGTTCCCGTGCTCGGTCGACATCCTTGCTTGCTCGGTCGACATCATACACTGTCTGGAATCAGACAACCTGGGGTCTCGGTCGACCAAAGACACACTGTGTCACGAAAATAACTGGGAGCTACCTGAATCTGTTTCTGCAGGTTTCTCTTTGCTCGATCGACCGCATGGGGTGCTCGGTCGACCGCAGACTCTGCTTCAGGAATTCTGAATTCCTGACTGTTTGAACTCTGATTCTTCTTTTCAGCTCTATCAACACCAGCCTTTTAACATCACGTTTGTGACAATGTGTTGACAAGAATTCCAACTCAAAACAATACTTTGAGATATTAATTCCTTCAATTCTTCAAAGACTACTCAAGTCATCTCAAATTCCAACACATTTGACAATTAATTCTAATGGAAGAAGCTTACCAAACAGTGAAGCTTGAAATTAGGGATGATGAAGATCATGGGGCCCACTTGATCGATGGTCCACTGGAATAGTGTTGGTGATGGTGCTCGGTGGTCCACTGGGCAAAGAGGGGGAGGAATGAAATCAGAAGAAAGAGAGAAACGAAAATCAGATGGGAGATGAGATGAATGAGTGGAGAAGGGAGAGGGAAAAGAGAGTGGGGGCTGCTGAGAGCGTGGAATGAGAAAGGGGAAAGGGAGATAAGGGAGAAGGATAAGGAAGAAAGAAGAGGAGGAGGAGGAAAAGGTGGCTACGCAGGGCAGAGGAGAGGAGAGGAACCGGGGAGGAAGAAGAGAAGAGAAGAGCGGAAGAGAGAGGGAGTGGTGTGCAAGTGGGTGCAGGGCGGAATAGAGGAAGCAAGGGAGAGGGAGAGGAAAAGGGGAGGAAGAAGAGAAGAGAGGGGGAGAGAGAGCGAGAACCGAGGGAGAGAGGGAGCTGCGCAGGCAAGCGGAGGCAGGGGAGGGGCGAGCATAGATGGGTTCTGGAGATGAGATCGAGGACGCCGATGGAGATGAGATGAGAGGAGAGGAGGGGGAAAGAAATGAGTGAGGGATACTTAGGGAAAAGGGGGAACTTAGCGCGCGGGAGGGAAAAAAGACCTGGGAAGGGAAAAGAAAAAATGGGGGCCTAGCGCGCCTAGTGTATGTTACGGGAAAAAATCAGTGACAAATTCAGTGGCGACCCAAAAACATCTCGACACTGAAAAGTCTAATTTTGTGACAATATACTTTCTTGTCACTAGTGAGACGTGACGACTATTTATATGTGACAATAAAAATTTCTTGTCACTGATCAGTTACTTTCAGTGACAATATATACCTCCCTCACTGATAGTTGTCACTGAATCTGCATTTTCTTGTAGTGGACTTAAAAACAAAGCAATTCCCTATGTTCAATCAAAGATATAAATATTGAGACTTGGCTTTGGGGCATTGATTATGTTAGAAAAATGATTATCCAATGTTGGGCCCCTTATAGATCAGGTCAAGTGTGGCAAGCCTCAAAATCATAGATTTTGATCCCTTTGTTGGATCCCAAAGTTTTATATACTGTTGGAAAGTTTTATATACTGTTGGAAAGGCTTCGAAACGTAGAATCCGATGGTCTATACATCCTATTGATCAGATGTCAGGAAAAGGAAGGGGTATCTGGATCAATGATTCTAGCCTCCTAACCCATGCTAATCGTATCGTACTTGGGCAAACTAAATGTTATCTTTCTAGGAACAACCTAAGCGTGTTCTATGTAGTCTGGAAGGGGCTTGGATATGTTGTAGTCCGTTCCTTGTGTGAATAGTGGGTTGAACTCGAGATCTCGATGCGATTCGGTTTTTTCTCTCATGAATATCTAGAGATCGTCGAACTAAGTTTTCTAAAATTATCAACAAGCATCTCCATCGTCATTAATTAATTTGAATTATGCCATCAATCATTCAATTATGGGTGAAATGGGGGCACCGCTACACATGACAGGTATTTAAGGCTATCATGGGGGGCCAAATGAGGTGTCTACAGTATGCCCCTCTTTGGAGAACAGCACGTGGAGGGTTGTGCTCCAAAGAAAGTAGACACACCACTCATGACTCACGGAAGCTTTTGAGCTCGCCATAGTGGCCACCTACGGAAGTATGCAATTGCAAACTCATTCCAAAGGTGTGGTTCACTCTTCTAGGATCGGTTCTGATTCAGGGGAAAAAAGGAAAAGAAGAAGTTACATGCCTACTGATTTGATTGGAAACCCGAGATCTGTGCCTCGGTGCCCGTGGTATTACCACATGGCGGGTTGGGAACTATGCCCCAGTTGCTGAATTTAAAATGGTGGTGGGAACTGTGCCCCAGTGGTCTAACTCAGAAGTCGATCTTTCGATTAGCTAAGTCACTACAGAAGTTCATTTGTTCTTGCAAAAGAGTTGAATTCAAATTGTCACATATAACGTCTTTTAACTTTCATCCACAGTCAAATGTTCAAGCCATAGTTGAAACTAACTAGCAATAATGGTGATCTTAATGGCAATCATAAACATAGTTCAAGCAATAGTGTGAGTGCATGTGAGAATGAGATGCATTTTTGAAAAGAGATTTTTTTTTTTGAAACTCAGGTATGCATTGAAAAAGCTAAATCAATGGAAGGCGGTCACCAGAATAACCGTCACTCTCTAAGGATCTTGGTCTTCACCCAAGCTTAGACGAGAACCTAGGATAGATTCGATCGTCTTTTCGTGCTTATCATGGAGAGTTTCGAATTACACGATTTCCGTCCACCAACATCAAGATTTGAGTCGGCGAAAACACAATTCGTGAGAAAACAGTATTATGGTTGCCGTATCGATTATAAGCGCTTAAGGGAGGCCTACGGCGACTCAACTTCCAGACGTGAGGTAAAATCATGAAAATCACAATTAAGGGTACTTACCTCAAGAGCTTTCCATAAATCCAACGTTGGGGATCATTGCCGCTTTCTTTCGTTGTTTTCTTTCCTCATTCATTTGCCAAAATTTGTGTCATTCATCTCCAACAGCGTGTTTGAAGGTCTTCCTCCTTTGGTGTTTTCACTCTTTTTCTTCTTTTTGGAACTTGCATTGAACAAACACTAAAAGATTCTACAGTTTCCTTCATTAGTACTCAATTTTATAATCTGCAGAGGTAACAATTCTATTTTTGTTGATGTATGTGCCATGGGACGCAATGCATAATGTTAAATGTATGCGCGATGGGACTAGTGTGCGCATGATATGATGGGATCTCATGTGATGGGGTAATGTTGAGTTTGACAATGTGTCACTCTTTTGTGTATGTGCCTGTCTTAACTTCCTTTTTTTTGTATTTTCTTTCTTTCTTTCTTTCTTTTTTATTTTTGATCATCATTTTTTTTTCTATTTTCTTTAGTTTTTTTTTTTTTTTTGGCAGAGTGGGGACATAGGTGCAAGCATGGTTGCTGCTCAGTCTTCTCAAAGCATTGATTTTTCACATTTTGTATGTAGAAGGAGTTCCTCTATTCTCTTTTGCACACTTTTCAGTAATTCCAGACTCTTAATGTCAAAGCCTTCAACTCATCCTTTTTCCAAGTGAGTGTTGTTTCTTTTGTTTAGGTCGATTGTTCAAGTTTGATTAGTTTGTTTGTTTTTAGATTGATTGTTTTAACTATGTTGTTTTGTCATGTGTGTTGGTGGTTTTTATAATAATATATTTTCTTTTAATGTTCAGGTTTAAGTTTCGTAAACTTTTTATTCATTTTAGTGCTGTCTTGAATTGGTTTGCAATTTATAGGCTGTTTGTGTTTTTGTTCTTGAATTGGACATGGTCATTTTTCCTTCACTTTTCATTATTTTTACCCAAAAAATTTTTCAACCCAAGTGGTCTGATCTTAATTTTCAAAGAGGGTAATTCTTGATTAAAGATAGCTTTGGCATAATAAAATGGGTTAGGCATGACCAAATCCAATGGCATAGACCTCCAAGTTTTCCATCTACTTTTTTTCTTAAATGAAGTTCTAAGAAGTGGGGCATGTCCACTTCAGCCGTCGGCTGTGATGGCCATAGAGGTGAGGGGTCTTCATGGAAATGGTGGCGCATGTTCTCTGCATCCTGGGGATGAAGGTCCTAGCCTCTAATTTCATTAAAAATGGTCATGTTGATGTGGAGATCAAGGCCTAATAGGGTTTAGGGAAAATTTGGGGAAAAGAGGATTTTGTGCAATTTGTGAAAATTACTGAAATTAATTGGTGTGATTGGATTTGTTGAGTGTTTTTGTTAATTTAGAATCAGTTTTGGTAATTTCTAGATGTGTTTTATTGTCTTTTGTGGATTTAAGGGGTAAGTTTTGATTCCTTTTTGTGTGTGTGTGTGTGTGTGTGTGTTTATGCATGATATGTGGTGCTTGCTGAGTGATGTTTTATAGATGTGGTTGTGGTGTAGTGAGGTGACGTGAAATGGAGTGAGGTGTCGTGGTAAAGACGTGAAGTATGAAATGAAGTGATGTGTGAAGGAGTGCTAAAGTTCTATTTCCTATAAATAATATATGCATGCAACCCATTGAAAATTGAACTAAAGTGTGGTTTTGTTGAGATGGATTAAATATGTGTGCTTTATTACCATTTCTTGCTGATTGTGTTTATGAGGTGTGTTTTAACTTTGTCTTTTAGTTAAGTTGTGGACTGATTGAATTTTAAAATTGGTATTGTTTAGTTTAATTTGGTTTAGTTGGTTTCATTCTTTGTAACTTGGCTCTTCTTCTTCTTTTTTTAAAGTTTATTAATTTGATTTTCATGTTTTATGTTGTTTTTAGTTTGTATTGGTTTGGTTGTGAGTTAATTTTTTTATTTTATTTTATGTTGCTTTAGTTGGTTGGTTTGTTTGTTTATTTGTTGCCCTTTTTTAGTCAGATTTTTTTTTTAGTTTATCATTGGTGGTTTTTTTTTCTGTTGTGTCTATTTATTTTTAAATTAAGTTCATTATTATTGGTTGGTTGGTGGATTTTATTGATTATTAATCTGTTGTTTTTACAGAGTAAAAGAAGAGTGGAGGACGTCCCACAACAACTCCAATTAGTCTCGGCACGGAGGGGTGCGGAGGAGTGCAGTATGGCCACCAGTTCATCTTGAATGAGCTAGCTAGGGAACCAAGAGGTGTGCATCCTCCTTCTCTACTTGGTTGGTTAAGTTTTTCATTCAGGTTTAGGTTTAAGTTTAATTTGACTTTTAAGTCTTTTACTTTAAGTTCAAGTTTGGTTTTAATTTTTAATTTAGTTGGTTGATTTATTTTATGGAATTTAATATGGATGTCACTTGGCATCCTCATCAGGGTGACTCAGCTGATAAGTTGACTAAGTGCAGGAGGGGAAAGATTTATTTGATAGGATATATGGCTCCACACACCATAAATTGTTATTAGGCATGTCGTTAGTAGGGTCGCATGACAACTAGGGCGTTATAAGGTCATTATGGTTGATGAGGCTATATGAGTCAATTGTATCGGGGATGAATCCCTTAAAGATTTAAGCACGAATTCGGAGCATCGGAGAATTACGTGAGATGTTGGAGGGACTTTCCATACTAGTACATATTCTCGGTGTCATACTTTTGAGAGGCCTCCTATTTTATTGGAAATTGTGTAGAGATGATCGAGGCCTTATGTTGTTACGGTTGTAGTATTTATGATTGGTGTTTGTTGTCCATTGATGTTGGTTATTAGTTGTTGATCATCGGTGTTGTATATATGATGGAGGGATATTGTTTCTAAGTCCATTCTTTCACTGTGATGTATGCATTATGATGTGCACAAATGCATGTAGCATTTATGATGTGAGTGCATGCTTTGTAGTTCGACTTAGAAGTGCCTTGGTTGTGTGTATGATGATGGAATGGACTCCCTGAGGGGAACTGAAGGATCATGTGAAGTGTGTTTTTACCTTATAGGTGACAGGTTTTGCACCCGATGATTTTCAGGGGCCTAAAAAAATAAGGGGAGTGTCTGCCAAAATTTTTCTAGAATCTTGAAATTTGTGCCTAGGCATGCGAGTCTCACAAAGGGAGCATTAGTAGTTTAGAGTTATAGAAGTGAGATTTCATATAGTAAAAAGAGAATAAGCACAATCTCTCATCGGTCTAAACCTGATAAGCAACTTAGAATTGGGTTCTCAAACAACAAGGAGTGCCTGAGTGTGTGACACTTGTGATCTACGCAACTCTATATTTCGAGACATTCACAATATCAGCTGTAGATATGAAGGCATATGCTAACGATCATCATATTTTATCATGAAATCCCATGGCAGACATCGTCCATGGTATATAATAGTAGTCAAATTCAATCGATGGCATCAAACAGACAATATCCATAATTTTCATCAACCATTATCATATTTCAAGTTATATGGAGTTGTGCACGAAATATTACCCGTGATGTGACCCTAAAGAAAATAAAAAAAATGCCCCATCTTGAGGGGTGTTTTGAATGCAACAGGGGTTGGTTTTCCTGCAAAGGTCTCAAGACAAACTTGTTAGTATAGTATTTCTAGCCCCCCTGCATAGTTTGTCTAAGGTAGCATTTTTCTTTCTCGGTAAAAATGTCAAGGGGTTTTAGCATTCAAGCTTTCTCTTTTTCTTTTTCTTTTTTTTCAAATGACAAGATGAAATGGGACCTTAGGGATATATTTTTCCTGCATCCAACCAAAAGTCATTAGTAGTGAAAGCATGCATGAGGTGAGTGTGTGTAGGCTAGTCAGCTAGTCAGTGCTCATGGCAGTTGTGTATGTGATGAGGACCCAAATTGGGAAGCCGTGTGAGATAAACATATATTCGTATGTGTATATATATAAAATGCCCCAGCATAAGACTAGTGTTCATTCTGGCCATGGGCGAGAACGTGAAAGTGGATTAGCCTCTCGATCCATGATTGTCACCTTGGTGGCAACGTAACCTTCCCTAACTATCCTATGGAGGTCGAGCCCTCACAGGCCCCCCTTGTAGCTGCTTGCTCTTTTCAGCTGAACTTTAGAAAGTACTTGACCGCCTCTGGGGCTCATTTGTGAGTAGTGTTCGTGTGTGGGGGTGGTGAGTCACCGTGCTTCCTTAGTGTTGTGGTTTTTGACCACCGTCCGCTTAGTTCGCCTGACAAGTACCCATGTCATTCTAGGGAGCCTAATTCTAATAGATCTTTTTTTGGACATGTGACTGTGCAATGTCTGGGTCTCTTAATCTTTCTAATTAACCCATGTAACGAGCATTAGGCCAATGACTCCCAAACCAGATGGCTTTAGGGCATTAGGTATGTAAATACCCTTGTGGGCTTACTGGCTCGAGTTAAAAATGCTACGAACGCAGACTAGTCACAAGACTTTTATTCTTTTTCAAGACTTCTAACTAAACACTTTTTTTTAAAGAGCATCTAACTATGCAATGTCTAAGTCCCTTAAGCTTTCTAATTAACCCATGTAACGAGCATTAGGCCGATGACTCCCAAACCAGATGGTTTTTGGGCACTAGGTATGTAAATACCCCTACGGGCTTACTGGCTCGGGTTAAAAAGGCTACGAACCCAAACTAGTCATGAAACTTTTTATTCTTTTCAAAACTTCTAACTAAACACTTTTTTTTTGACATACGATCAAAAAGCTTTCATGACATGGGCAAACTTACCTACAAACCTTCAAATTGGATGGGTTTAACTGTGTGGAATTTGTGTGGGGTAGACTCACCATTTTGTTTATTTTTAAGTGTTGGTGTGTGTTCGAGTTCCAAGCTTGATCAGAGTGCATCTCTTCGGTCCTCCTACGGGATTTCTACAACTACACCGAGGGGTAAGGAGGGTCATATTCTGCAAGAAGTAGAGAAGGGTCATATTGTGTACCTTTTCAGGTACATAGCGTTGCATGGATCGGGGAGCTCTTCCCCTTCTGTATTTACTAGTCTATAAGCATTTCCAGGATATAGTTCCTTAATTACATAAGGGCCTTCCCAATTGGGTCGTAACTTACCTCTAGGATGCGGAAGCTGGGATGGAGTGATGCGCTTTAGCACAAAGTCGCCAATCTTGAATTTTCTTTGTTTGACATGTTTGTCGTAAGCTCTGGCAATTCGCTTCCGGTATACTTGTGCATGCTCTGCTACTTTCATTCTTTTCTCGTCGAGTAGGTCTAGCTGAAGTAGCAATGCTTCTCTCCTCTGGTCTTCTGTTATATCTTCATTTAGCTGGATACGCAGTGATGGATGAAGGACTTCGAGGGGAAGGACTGCTTCCATTCCGTAGGTCAAAGAGTATGGGGTTTCTCCTGTAGGAGTTCTTATAGAAGTCGGTACGCCCACAACGCTTCGACCAGACAATCTGACCAATCAATGCCTTTGGCGGTTTGCACAGTCTTCTTGATGATCTTTAGTAAGGTCTTGTTGTTTGTTTCAGCTTGACCATTCGCTTGGGGATAATATGGGGTTGAATGATGCAGTTCTATATCATATTTTGTGCACAACTCGTTCATTTGTTGGGATATAAACTGTAGGCCATTGTCTGTTATGAATACCTTGGGAATGCCGGACTTGGCTATTATGTTTTCTATTTTTTTTAATGAATTTGACTACGGAGGCAGCTTTAATGTTGACATATGCCTCAGTTGTTGTTGTTAATATGAATGCCTTAATTAGTTCTTAAATCTGTAATGCGGTCAATCAAGTCACCCTCTTTAGTACCCACTAATTTATAAACACCAATCCATCATCAACAATTGGTTTTCCTAGGGCAGTCTCAGTTATGAAGCAATGTGCAAAGTTTCGCTAGTCTTGATTATTCTACTAGAGGGATTTTCCACCCATCTGGCTTGCCTATGCTTTTTATTATGATCAGACAATTGTGATTTTATATTGTTTATACTCTTTTTTTTTGGGTTTGTGAATTATTTTTTTTGTTTTTAAGGTTTTGCGATTTTTATGGTTTTTTTTTTTTTTGCATAATCCTAAGTAATAGCTAATTCATTTGGGCCTTCTTGAACTTGGAGCCCTTCATTGGCATAAAGCCAGGGATTTGTCTAGCATGCTCGTGATTTTCCATTGTGTGTGCTAGTGATGTATTCCGCACTTTGAATATTTTGACTATTTGAAAACGTGTGCGTTTAAGACCTTTTGATCTACGTATTTTTATCAGTGGGTGCTTAGTCTGGGTCTTACCATTTTGCTCTCTTCGGAAACGAGAGCGTTGAAACACCTTCGACCTTCGCCATTTGGGCCTTGGTCTGATGATAACACATTTTATTTTATTTTGGTATTTTCTTTGATAGATTGGACATGTTCTTTGTTTTTGAGATGTTGGGATAATGCATTTAGGCCATGAGTTTTTATTTGGTCCATCCGGAAACGAGACTGTTGAAATATTTTAGACCTCCGCCACTTGGGCCTTGGTCTCATGTTAAAAGGTTTTATATGTGTCTCATTATGTTTCTTTCTTTGATAATGTGGATATGATTTCACTTGTTGATGCATTAAGATAAAGCTCTTATATCGGGGATCTAGTTTGCCCTCGCCGAAAATGAGAGCGTAGAAATGTTTTCGACTTCCGCCATTTGGGCTTTGGCCTTAAAGAGTTTAAATAATTAGTGGATTTGGGATCTTTAAAAGTTGATTTTCTATTTTTCTTTGATGATCTTTGGTCTTTTGTTTTCTTAATTGTTTGACCCTCATCTTTTGTGTGAAGCGTGTGATTTTCCCTTTTTCTTCGGGCTCTAGGTTTTGTTGTAGTGCGTCTAGCCTCCTTAAATGTAGTTCGTCCATGTTTTGCTAGGCGTGCTCTAAATTTTCTTTGTAACCTAGCAGACTTACATCGTGAGAGTCTTTGAGCAAGGATGTAAATTTGAAATTTTGGTTGTGCCACTACTAGATGGTCATGTGGTATAAGATTTTTCTTAGTCGTGGGAATTTTTACATTGTTCTTTTGGACAATTGGAATCATAGGTGGCACATTTGGGCAAATACCCGAAAGTTCTTCTATGGTCAAGTCTCCAAAAGTCTTTCCTAAAGCTTCAGGAGTGGTCTCATTCCTTTCGTGGAAACTAAAAGGACCAAACTCTATTTAGCTTTCGAGTTCGGGAATGATTTCTGTTGTTGTGCTTGGATTTTGCTCTTTATGGGCATGGTACCATTCTAGGTGAAGGATCGGAGTTGAATCAACTCTTGGTAGTTGTCTCTTCTTAAAGTATTCTATGTAATCTTGGCTCATGATTATTGGATTGGTCAAGGGCGGGCATGGTAAACCTTTTACAATACTTTGAAGTCTTAGTCTCGTATTTAAATAGGACTTAATCATGGCTAATACAGGATTAGGCTCTATCTCATTGTAGAAGTCATGCTTGTCCTCTAAGGTTGGTTCAATTACATCATTATCCTTTGATCTTCTAAGAGGGTTTGACGCATGAGGCTCACGAATCAAGACATCATTTGATTGTGGTTCCTCCCCGGTGTGAGTTCTGTGAGAGCTTCCTTGTTGAATCTCGGTGCAGGCCTAACAATCTCCTGGTGTTGGTTCTCAGGTAATGCTTTGGTTTCTATGATAGGTTCAGATGGATTTGCTCGTTCTAGTGGCATGGTCGATAAGATCGACTTCTTCCTAACCTCATATTTGAGTTTCTCTATGTCTATTTGCAATTCACTAAACATATTGGGATCGAGAAACTCAACTCCAAATTCTTTTTCATTCTTTCTTGGCTTAACTAGTGTTGGGATGGGTTCAGGATGCATTGGTTTGGGCTTAGGAAAGTTTTGTTCATCATTTGGTTGCATGTTTATTTGTCTTTGGATCATGATTTGGGTTTTGCATGATGGCGTGGGATCCAAGTTCTTTCGTTTGTATAGTGGTCTATGTCTTTTAGTGGTATTTATCATAGATTGAGGTTTTGGATCTTGTGTGATCTTATTCTTTTGGGTTTGGTATTTTATTACAAATGAAGATGGTTTAACCAGTCCATGCATTCCCACACCTGATTTGGGGTCATTCGATTCAAACCTGACTGGTTTGTGTGTTTCAGATCTTATGACATCAAAATCTTTAATTAATTCATCCACTTGTTCCATTTGATGGTCAAGTATCTTCATTCTTGTCATGAATTTAGATTTCTCATGTGGGACATTAGGTTGAACTGTCTCGTGCATCCTAGGTTGAATCGTTATGTCTTTTATTTGTTGTGTCGAATGATCTTTGTTTGGTTGTGTTTGGGGTGGCATTTGTGGTTTTGATATTTCTGATTGGATGATTGCTTATGATTGATCTAGTTTGTTCGTTTGTTGTGTAGTGATCTGGGTTTTTCCATCCCTGGGTGTTTCATATTGTTCATAATTTTCATTAAGCATATCATAAAATTCCTCAGGAGGCATGTCTTTAAAGATGGGATCGTAGATCTCGTCGAAAGATTCAAAAGTTTGGTCATTTGGTGGATAATAGGTTATCTCGGGAGTTAGAGGTGTCAAATATGGAGGATCATAGGTCCAATTCTTGAGAACATGATATGGTGAGCTATCAGTTATGGGATATGGTGTGTCTATGATTTCTTCGCCTTTGGGTTGATGGAAGGGAGCAAAGTATGTTCTAAGGATACGTATCCCCTCTTCTACCTCGTAGCCTTTCTATAATGCTAGGATATTGATCTCTTCGGTCATAAGTCTCCTTAGAGTTTCTGAGATTAATCCAAGTTCCCATTCTAGGTATTCACCACCTATCAATTGTTCTTCTAGGGGCTTCTCTGTGTTTGCATATGGATCATTCTTCGGAGTGATGCTCTTAAACCAGTCGAGGTTGGGCAACTCTAGGTCACTTATGTCCACCATTTTAGCAAAATCTTCCTAGATCTGTTTTTGAGATACTTTGGTTTTGCGTGGTAAAAATGGATTTTGGGTTCTAGCATTTAATGGGTGAGTTTCTATCTTTGTTTTGATTGGATGTTTGACTAAGCTTGTCGGTTGGAGCTTGAGTGGATTGTTGATATATGCTCGTTGGAGATTGGGTTGGTGGATGGATTGAGTTGGCTGGTATGGTTGGGCGTGGCTGGAATTGGTCAAAGATCATGGCAGGTGGTGTTGTTTGGTTGAATGGTGAGGGTTGGGTGGGATGATGGCTTTCATTGGATGGCGTGGATTGGGATGGTTGATAGGTTGGATAAGGATGCATGGTTATGGAAGGTTGGATAGGTTGATTGAATTGATGAGGTTGGATGGTTGGGATTGGTGAGGGAGTTTGATTGGATGGGATGGTCTGGATGGATTGGTAGTCTTGATCATGCTGGATTAGGATTTGGTTTGTCGTTATGTATTGTGTGTTGTTGGATGTAGATTCGTTGATCATTAAGGTGTAAATTATGATTTATGTCATGATTAATGTTTTGATTGTTTAAATTTGTGTGAATTGTGTTTTTATTTGATTGAGCGTAATATTGTTGAGTTGGTTGGGAAGTGGTTTGATATGATTGGGGATGATGGATTGAGCCATGGTTTGGTCTTATGTGTTCGTAAGAGGCATGATTGTTTAAGTCTTCATTTGCATAAAATTGTTGCATAGATTTGAGGGAAGAGGTTTGAGTCGTATACATTTGGGTTGGAAAGGTATCGATAATTTTGTTTTCATTGTGTCGTGCTGGTTTATATTCGTGTAATGCGTTGTTTATGGTTTTCAAATCTTAGAGTCGTGTTTTCGTGGTGAGATTGGTAATTTGAGTCGAGCATGGTATGATCTGTGGGATGGCAATTGTTCGATGTGGATTTTGATAGGCCATTTTATATTTTGATTTCAAAGCAGTTATCAAACAATGTCATGTAACACCAAAGAGAATTTTATGGTTTGAATTAGAAGGGAGGGAGGAGAAGAGGACTGTTTTATTTATGTATTTTATGATGAAGGGGAACGTTTTAATGATCGTTTATTTCTTATGGTTATAATTAGGGAAGGCTTAAGTGGGCGGTCCAATCCGACTTAGGTTCAATTTTCGACCTATACCCATAAACACCAGAACCTGAATGGGACACGGACATCTGATCATTGATGGGATGGTCGTGTCCTAGAATAGTACTCCAGAAAGACCCAAATGAGTGACAGGAAAACAAAAGTCGTCCCATCACGATCGCCAGGCTGTCGGACGTGAATTTCGACCCCCACAAAGAAAGGGCATTTTGCATAGGGAAATCTCTATTCATCTATATATGCTATTTAAATTTTACATCAAAAATGAGGATTCCGACTACCCTCAAAATCAATGGATCACGATTGCCAGCTACGGATACGGCCGTAACACCGTTCTTTGACGAAAGCCGAAGAAATGTAGGGAGAAAATAAGTGGGTGGGTTCTTCCTCTCATCTAATGTGCTGCCGGCAACACACGACGGTTTCCTGTCACATTAATTTAGGTCTCTTTGGGTCTGTTTAATATAGGGTCAATTCAGGGTCATGAGTTAAAGTCCGAATAAAGGTTAATCCTCACACAACATAATCATAATAAATCCAAGTAAAATAAAAAGACTAAAATAAAGAGAATAAATGGGGGGAGGTGCCAAATATTTAAGAGGAGGATCGGCCCCGTTCCCGGGTACCCCCTTCAGATCCCTTGGCAAAATAAGGTTTAAAGGCTAACTTTTCAAACCAAAATGATGATGCAAATTAGACTTTGACTTGTGATTTCTGTGTTTTTCGTGTGCGATACACGAGTAATAAAAGTGGAAGGCCGATGGGCCGTAATTGATTGGAGGTGGCCGATGGGCTAGTGTTTGTTTTAGGGTGGCCTATGGGCCGTGATTGTTTAAGGTTGGCCAATGGGCCGAAGTAAAAAGTGTGCGCGAAATCACTCATCTTATCTCGTCATTCTCATTTATTCAATTTTAGAAGTCAGTTCTTCGTTTCCTTTTATCATTAAGTTCGATTAAATATCTGGCACCTGAGGTGGAGGAAGAAATAAAGGAAAAATCTTTTTGGGTTTGTTTTGTTGGTTTTCTAGTTTTTATGGATTTTTTATATGGGGCTAGAAGGGCCTAATTAGGGGATTTACTTGGATTTACGTAATTAATGCTTTATTACTCATCATCAGATTAACTTAACCTAAGGTCTTAGACCGCCCACATCAGCTTTCCCGATTCCCTAGGGGTGAAGCCTAATGCTCTAAGCTACCTAAATAGCTTATCCGATCTATTCCTAGGGTGCAAATAGCCTAAGTTTGATAGTTCCTACGCCTAAACAGTTTGTTGGGTAAAATCTTAATTGATTCGATTTGTTTTGATTTGTGGTTTTGATTGAAAGTGGTTTAGGGATGTTTTAATGTTCTGGTTAATGCGTTTAATGATGTTGATTTGGGCTGAATTTTAGGACAAAACTCAAACTCCAATTCCAAGGGTTAAAACGGGACTTCGGCGCACATGCGGGGCGCCTAAGTGTCTCTCGGTGACTTGGGCGTACCTACGGTGGGGCCCAAGTGGTACTTTTTGGATTTTCGGTAATTTCAGAAGTTGTTATGGTTAGGACTTGAAAGGTCTAATTGCGTGCTTTGATTATGTTCTGATTAATTCGAGTTAGTTTATTAACGAGGATTTATTAATTTAGGGTTTATTAATTAGGTTTTATCAATTAGGTTTATTAACTTAGGGTTTACTAATTAAGGTTTTTGTTAATTAAGGATTTGATTAGAGGGTTTTTTTAATTGGGGTTCGATTAATTAGTGGTTTAAGCTCAAGTTGATTATATGTTTTAATTACGGTTTTAACTTTACTTAGGGTTGGGATTTGAGTTCTAATTATGATTGAATTTGGAACATTGATCAATGCTTTAATTAGAGTTTTAATTTAGAATTTGATTATGGAATTTTAAATAGGTTTTTAATGAATTGGGGTTTAATTGATTGGAATTTATTAATTAGGATTTTAATTAAAATATTAATTAGAGCTTTGTTTAATTAAGATTTCTTAATTGAGGTCTTAATTAATGTTTATTAATTAGGGTTTTAATTAGGTCTCTTTTCTAAATATTCTGATTAAGGGTTGGAATAAGGATTTATTAATTTAGGGGTTTTAATTAGGGATTTGTTAATTGAGGGTTCTTTTAATTAGGGGTTTGAATTAAGGTTCAAATTATGGTTTTAATTAAGGTTTGGGATAAAGGCTTATATCAAGGTTTTTTAATTAGGTGCTTGTTTATTAAAGGTTTTGTTAATTAATAGTTTAATTCAGATAAATTAATTAGGTTTTAGGGCTTGTAGTTTTTGAGTTAATTAATTAGTAGATTGATTAATTTACGGGTCTTAATCCACTTAGGTGCAAGTAATGTAATCTAGGATCATCTACCAAAGTAACTATTATTTTTGGGATTTTGTTGATCTCTTTTAATTTTTTTTTTCGTTCTCTTCTCTAATTACTAAATAACAAGATGAGAGAAGAAGTATTTTATGATTCTTTTAATATTTTTTTTTAGTTTTTTTATGTGATATTTATGCAAGCTAAACTAATGTGTGATAATAGGCAATTCAAAGTGTAAAAGCTCATCAAACAGCCAAGTTCATCACAGCATAACATCAGCTAACTACATGCAATGCGGAATGGAGAAAACGAACCCGGGACAGCAAAAAGAGGACGTGGGCACAGGCAGGGGCAGTGAATATGAGGTTCGTGCTGGGTGTTTTGGTGTGAGTACAGAGGAAGTAGGTTCAGATGGAGATGTGTATTGGTTTATAGGTGGATCTTAGTTCTAAATAGTGGGGTCCAATCAGATGGACTCTGAATTGACTCGGTAGAATAGGTGGGTTTATGCAATGGGTTGATAAGAAGGGTGGTTAGGTTTGTGGGCTGGGCTTGGGTAATGGACTGTTACTCTGGGTTCGGCAGTGATTATTGCTGGGTTTGATTAATTAGGCTAGATAGCAGGTGGGTCTGGTTGGGTATAGGTTGGCTGGGATTGAATCTTATTGATCGACTGTGTAGATGGAGTGGGTCCAGGTTTGTGCAACTGATGTGGGCGCTGTATGAGAGGGATGATGGGAATAATTAGGAAGGTGGGCTATCTGGTTCGATGGGTTAACAGATGTGGTTGGGTTATATGTGGGTGATGAAGTGACTGAATGGTGTTTGTGTGGGGAGATTTTCAGAACTCCAGGATTACGCTAATCACAGCCATCAGATGAAACTAAGCACTCTCACGTGCCATCCGCGTGCCATCCACGTGGCACCAAACTCACCTCGGCTAACAGAGCAGAGGCCTCAGCCGAAGTCAAACAGCTCAAGGCCGCTAGCGCCGAGCTCGGCCACCCCATGCGCTCATCTCGGCCGAGAGCTCCACCTCGGCCGAAGCAGCCGGGACGAAAGCCGAAGCAAGAAAGAACCTCCCACTCGCACCCCTCATCCCCCACGTCATCAGGCACGTGGAGGAATAGGGGCGCGAGCTAGTGAGACAGATGCGACATCCAGCGGCTGAAGCCACATCAGGGTAAGGCCCGAGGGCGGATCCGGTGGTACCCCAACCGTCAAAGGCGCCCAACACGATCTGGCCCAACGTGACGCGCATTTAATGCAACGTGGGCTGATCCGACTGGCATTAAATGCAGAGTGGGCTGGATTGGACCGCATTAATTGCAACGTGGGCTGACCATGACTTCCCAGTCGAATCATGGGACCCATACCAAGATATCTTCCAAATCGTCTATAAATAGAACGGCATTTCACATGCAAGGTACGCACAATACAACCTAGAGAGCTGCTACTCTGCCTCTCTTCTTCCTCTCCTTCCATTGTTCCAGTTCCTTCACTGACTTTGGCATCGGAGAGCCTTGCGCCGCCCAGGCCAGGGTCCTCTGACCGTTTGTTCTTCTCTTTCAGGCTTTCGGACGGTACCCAGTCATCACCACCTTGGATAAGTCCTCTAAGGCTCCCCAGTTATTGTGGGTCATTATTTTCTGCACCTACAATTGGCGCCGTCTGTGGGAAGGTAATATCCCAACCTTCCCAACCTTCCCAACCTTCTCAACCTCAATCTCTCAGAAGCCATGCCTCCGAAAGCAAGGAAAGGCGGAGAATCCTCGAGAGCAGCGCTCGAGCTGCCACCACCGTCGACGGACGTCCCTCCTCAAGGGCATTCCCGAATGGTGCATGGCGCATCTGCAGGCGAGGACCGCTTAGGCTCGCAGCTTTTCGTCGAGGTCCCCCTCCAAGAAGGACTCGAGACCTCGTTCTCAGCAGACGAAGTTAGGCCACCCCGACGCGACGAGCGTCGGCATGAGCGCCCTCGCAAAGATAAAGCCGTTGCCGTGGAAGAAGCGCGTCGAGTTCAGCCTCCTGCCGCTGGAGGAGATGTCGCAGCTCAAAATGCTCTCCTCCAGAAGCAAGAGCGGATGATCCGCGAGCTCCAACAGCAGCTGAGAGCAGCGCAGACTGCCTCGTTGAGGCAAGTCTCTGATCCTCAAGGGAAGAAGAAGGACGCCCCTAGCAGGGCAGCCCAGCCTCCTCGCGAAGATCTCAGAAACCATCTGGACCACAAGCGGAGCCAGATCCATGACGAAGGCTCTAGCAACAGCCGAAGTCATCATAGCCGCGATGGCCGAGCCCATAGCCATCACAGCCCGAACCACTCCAAGCGAAAGTCAAGAGCCCAGACTCCGGAAAAGGACGACGAGCAAGAGCGATTTGACAAGCGCGTCAGGTTGGCTCTTCAGCGCAACCTGGACGTGCGGGACCAGAAGCAGATCTGTGGCCATACTGATCTAGGGGCCTCACCCTTCACGAGGGACATCGAGCGCACCCCTTTGCCCAAAAGGTTCTCCGTCCCGCGGTTCGTCCCCTACGACGGACTGTCCGACCCATCCGCTCACCTCCGTCACTTTTCCCAGAAGATGTCCATCTGGGGAAACGAGGGTCACCTTCACTGCAAGATATTCTCCTCCAATTTGGGTGACCTCCCTCTGAAGTGGTTTTGCGCCCTCCCAGAGGAGTCGATTGCGAGCTGGAAGGAGCTCCAGCTGTCCTTTCTGAAGAAGTTCCAAGCTTACAGCGCCGTCCCCAAGAAAGACGGGGACCTTCTCGCCCTGAGAATGAAGCAGGGTGAGACCCTCGCCAAGTTCGCCCGACGATTCTGGGCGGTTTACAGCCAGATCGAGGGCGCTAGGGAAGAGATAGCGATCTACGCCTTCCAACATGCCCTGATCCCCGGCCACGACCTCCGGAAGGACTTGGTCGGAGACCCCCCAAAATCCATGCCAGAGTTGATGTCCCGGATAAAGCGCTTTGTCGCCCGGGAGGAAGATGAAATCCAGGCCCGGGAAGAGGACGGAAGACCGGAGCCTGAGCAGAAGAGCAACCAGCCTCGGCAGAGAGGCGGGGGGCACTTTTAGAAGCAAGAGCCCAAGCAGGCCTGGTCCGCCAGTTCGGCGAAGCCTACGTCGTCCCGATCTGGGGGCACCTGGAGGCTCAGACCTCCCACTAGCGCCAGTCAGAGCGTCAACGTCGTCTTCAAGGAGCCGACGTACCGTATCCTGAGCAAGATAAAGACTAAGCCATTCTTCCAGTGGCCTCCGCCCTTGAAGAATGAGCCCACCACCGGCAGCCGAAGCAAGCTCTACTGCTCCTACCACAAGGGTAAAGGGCACAAGACCGAGGACTGCAATTCTCTGAAGTGGTACCTAGAGAAGCTGGCCAGCGAAGGCCACATTCCAGAGTTCGTCAAGGCAGATGACGCCGGCGGTAGCGAGGGCCGAGTTCACCAGAGCGCGGCTCGGGAGCCAGACAGCGAGGAGTTAGAGAAGATCATTAACGTGATCCATCTGGCGTCCTCAGTCCCTTCTCCCTCATCTCGTGGAGGCTCGCAGGCCCGCGCTGAGGCCAGGCGAGCGTCGCATGGGAAGGAGGTGATGAAAGCCGAGCTCGCACCGGCATCCAAGAGAGCCCGCCGCGACCGTCCCGCTATCTCGTTCTCAGATGAGGATCTAGAGGGAATCCAGCTCCCTCACAACGCCCCCCTGCTCCTCACAATGAAGCTGAGAGACTTCACCATGAAGAGGATCCTCGTCGACTCCGGCAGCTCTTCCGAGGTCCTCTACTATGACTGCTTCAGAAAGATGAACCTCTCGGAAGCAAACCTCATGGAGGTCCGTGCACCCCTACTAGGGTTGTCAGCCACGCCAGTCTATCCCAAGGGTAGGATCACCTTGGAGACCCGGGTCGGCGGAGCCTCCGTGTTGGCCGACTTCCTGGTCGTGGACGCCCCTTCTCCCTACAACGTCATCTTGGGCAGAACGTGGCTCCACAAGTTGGAGGCAGTCCCTTCTTCCCTCCACCAGAAGCTGAAGTTCGTCCTCGAGAACAAGGAGGGTAAGATGGAAGTGGTCACAGTGGAGGGAGACCAGCAGCAGGCCAGGCAGTGCATGCTGGCCGCGGTCCCGGCAGTGAGAGAGCAAGAGCGTGTCAACCTCGCCGAATTCGAGAAAGGCCTCGACGAAATCGGCCGAGACCCCGAGAAGAAAAGCATCGAAGATCTGGCCGAGGTCAGGCTAAACTCGGCAGACCCAGATAGGTTCTTCCTGATCGGCACCCAGTTGCCAGACGAAGAGAGAGACGAACTCTCGAGGTTCCTGATGCAGAACGTTGATGTCTTTGCTTGGAGCCCAAGCGAAATGCCTGGCGTCGACCCCGAGGTCATGTGCCACAAGCTAAATGTGGACCCCAACCACAAGCCAGTGGTGCAGAGGGCCCGAAGGACAGGGCTGCAGCAGACAAATGCGGTCGTCGAAGAGGTCGACAACCTGCTGAAGGCAGGAGCCATCCGGGAAGTCCAGTACCCGGTCTGGCTGGCCAACACGGTGGTGGTCAAGAAGAAAACTGGTAAATGGAGGGTGTGCGTGGACTTCACAGACTTGAACAGGGCCTGCCCTAAAGATAGTTTCCCCCTTCCGAAGATTGACCAGCTGATCGACGCCACCGCTGGTCACGACCGAATGAGCTTTCTCGACGCCTACAGAGGCTACCACCAGATTCCACTATTCGAGCCTGACGAGGAGAAAACGTCATTCATAACCCCCCGCGGCACTTACTGCTATAAGGTGATGCCCTTCGGGCTAAAGAACGCGGGGGCGACCTATCAGCGCCTCGTGAAAAAGATGTTCCAGGCTCAGCTCGGCCGAACAGTAGAGGTGTACATCGACGACATGGTCGTCAAATCAGTGCACTCCAGCGACCACCTGGCGAATCTTGGCCAAGTCTTCGACATCCTTCGCGCGTACAAGCTCAAGCTAAACGCTTCCAAATGCGCCTTCGGCGTAGGCTCTGGCAAGTTCCTCGGCAGCTTGGTGACACGGAGGGGGATAGAGGCTAATCCGAACCAGATCACCGCAATCCAGGGCATTCAGAGCCCCTCTACCACGAAAGAAGTCCAGAAGCTTACGGGAATGGCTGCAGCACTCAATCGCTTCATCAGCCGGTCATCAGATAAGTGCAGGCCTTTCTTTCAGCTTTTAAAGAAAGATTTGAAATTCCAGTGGACCCCTGAGTGCGACCAGGCATTGGCCGCGCTCAAAACTTATTTGATGTCACCACCCTTACTCTCCACCCCAACTCTGGGGGAGATTTTGTATTTATATCTTGCGGTCTCAGATCACGCAGTGAGCTCCGTCCTCATCAGGGAGGACGAGGGAATTCAAAAACCAATTTACTATACGAGCAAGACCCTGCTCGATGCCGAGACCAGGTACCTTTTGTTGGAGAAGCTTGCGTTGGCCCTCGTCAGTGCCTCCCGCAAGCTCTCCCATTATTTCCAATCCCACACCATTGTGGTGATCACGGAGCATCCACTCCGTTCAATATTCAAGAAGGCTGACTTTTCAGGGCGAATATCAAAGTGGGCAGTTGAACTGGGGCAGTATGATATACAGTACCGTCCCCGAACTGCGATCAAAGCCCAAATTCTGGCAGACTTCATCGTTGAATTCGTCTCGCCCAATTCAGCTCCGACCCAGCCCGGCACGGCACTGGGGGGCACAGGGCACGAGCCAGAACTGACTGAGGTCGAACAGCCTCCCACCTCGGCATGGAAGATCTTTGTCGACGGGTCATCCACCTCCAAGAGAGCTGGTGCCGGCATAGTCCTCCAATCGCCAGAGGGTCTGGTCATAGAGCAGGTTTTCACCATGGACTTCAAAGCGACAAACAATGAGGCAGAGTATGAAGCGCTGATAGCAGGGTTGAACAGCGCCCAAATCCTTGGAGCCCAACACCTGGTGATCTTCAGCGATTGTCAACTGGTAACTAGCCAGCTCGCTGGAGACTACCAGGCCAGGGACGACAGGATGGCGGCCTACTTAGCCCTTGCGAAAAAACTGCTGTCTCATTTCCAGAAAGCCGAGGTCAGGCAAATATCCCGAGATACCAACACGCACGCAGATGCGCTTGCGAACCTGGCCTCCGTCGTCGAAGCAGGGAAGAAAAGGACCATCGAGGTTGGGTCAGTATCAAGGTCAAGCTTGGAACTCCATTCATCCCGGCTTGTCCTCTATGCTGATCTCGGCCCAAGCTGGATGGATCCAATCGTCGCCTACTTGAAGGATGACCAGCTCCTTGAGGACAAGACTGAAGCCCACAGGGTCAGACTCAAGGCAGCTCGATTCTGGCTCTCTCCCGAAGGCAAACTCTACAGGAAATCCTTCACAGGTCCATACCTCCAGTGCGTCCATCCGAGCAAAGTGGACGACTTCCTGTATGAGATCCACGAAGGAATCTGCGGCAGTCTCATAGGAGGTCGATCACTGGCCTACAGAGCAATAAGCAAGGGTTACTGGTGGCCCTACATGCAGAAGGACGCGCAGGTGTACACCAGGAAGTGCGAAAAGTGTCAGAAGTTCTCCCACTCTCTCCACCAGCCAGCACAAGATCTGAGTCCCCTCACTAGCCCATGGCCCTTCGCCCAATTGGGCCTGGACATTGTGGGGCCTCTTCACCGAGCTCCAGGAAACAAGAGATGGCTGATAGTCGCTACAGACTACTTCACAAAATGGATAGAAGCTGAACCGTTGTCCTCAATCACGGACAGGGACTCCAGGAACTTCGTTTGGAAAAAACATCCTAACGAGGTTCGGCATCCCCCGGACCCTGATTTCGGACAACGGGACTCAGTTCGACTCCAAGTCCTTCAGAGACTTCTGCCAAGGGCACGGTATCAGAAACCATTACTCCACTCCGGCATATCCACCGAGTAATGGCCAGGCAGAAATCTCTAACAAAGTAATCCTGGACGGCCTGAAGAAGCGACTGGACAACGCAAAGGGAAGATGGACAGAGGAGCTTCCGAGCATGCTATGGGCATACAGAACAACTCCAAGGAGGTCCACCTCGGCAACACCTTTCTCTCTGGCCTACGGGATGGAGGCGGTCATTCCTTTAGAAATCGGCCTTCCCACCCTGAGGACAGAGCTGGTCGACCAAGGCCGAAATGACACGAACCTGGCAATGGAGCTGGAGCTGGCAGACGAGCGACGGGAAGCAGCAGCCCTACGACTGACCGACTATCAGCAGCGGTTAGCCAGAGCATATAATCAAAATGTCAGAGAAAGAAGATTCTCCGCGGGAGAGCTGGTTCTAAAGAAGACCCTGCCAGCTGACAAAAAACCAAACGAAGGGAAGCTGGCTCCGAACTGGCATGGCCCATTCAGGGTGGTCTCACTGGCAAGGAAATCAGCCTATAAGCTCGAAGACTTAGAAGGCAGGCCACTGCCGAGACCGTGGAATGCATCCCACCTAAAGAAATTCTATTTCTAAAGATGTAATGAATCCCGAATCAATGAAAGCAGCTTTTCGCCCTGCCATCAACCTGTCGTCTCTCTTTGACTGACTCCGGCAACTCCAAGGGTTCGTAGCCCTGGAAGAAGGCCTCGGGTTCGAACACTCGGCCGAATTCCTAAAGTCAAGGTTTTATCCCACTCCAAGGGTTCGTAGCCCTGGAAGGAGGCCTCGAGTTCGATCACTCGGCCGAATTCCTAAAGTCAGGGTTTTATCCCACTCCAAGGGTTCGTAGCCCTGGAAGGAGGCCTCGAGTTCGAACACTCGGCCGAATTCCTAAAGTCAGGGTTTTATCCCACTCCAAGGGTTCGTAGCCCTAGAAGGAGGCCTCGAGTTCGAACACTCGGCCGAATTCCTAAAGTTAGGGTTTTATCCCACTCCAAGGGTTCGTAGCCCTGGAAGGAGGCCTCGAGCTCGAACACTCGGTCGAATTCCTAAAGTCAGGGTTTAATCCCACTCCAAGGGTTCGTAGCCCTGGAAGGAGGCCTCGAGTTCGAACACTCGGCCGAATTCCTAAAGTCAGGGCTTCATCCCACTCCAAGGGTTCGTAGCCCTGGAAGGAGGCCTCGAGTTCGAACACTCGGCCGAATTCCTAAAGTTAGGGTTTTATCCCACTCCAAGGGTTCGTAGCCCTGGAAGGAGGCCTCGAGTTCGAACACTCGGCCGAATTCCTAAAGTCAGGGTTTTATCCCACTCCAAGGGTTCGTAGCCCTGGAAGGAGGCCTCGAGTTCGAACACTCGGCCGAATTCCTAAAGTCAGGGTTTATCCCACTCCGAGGTTCGTAGCCCTGGAAAAAGGCCTCGAGTTCGAACACTCGGCCGAATTCCTAAAGTCAGGGTTTTATCCCACTCCAAGGGTTCGTAGCCCTGGAAGGAGGCCTCGAGTTCGAACACTCGGCCGAATTCCTAAAGTCAGGGTTTTATCCCACTCCAAGGGTTCGTAGCCCTGGAAGGAGGCCTCGAGTTCGAACACTCGGCCGAATTCCTAAAGTCAGGGTTTTATCCCACTCCAAGGGTTCGTAGCCCTGGAAGAAGGCCTCGAGTTCGAACACTCGGCCGAATTCCTAAAGTCAGGGTTTTATCCCACTCCAAGGGTTCACAGCCCTGGAAGGAGGCCTTGAGTTCGAACACTCGGCCGAATTCCTAAAGTCAGGGTTTTATCCCAGTCCAAGGGTTCACAGCCCTGGAAGAAGGCCTCGAGTTCGAACACTCGGCCGATTCCTAAAGTCCGGGTTCGAACACCCACTCAAGGGTCTACCGCCCTGGAAAAGGCCTCGAGTTCGAACACTCGGCCGAATTCCTAAAGCCCGGGTCTATACACCCCTCAAAGACCGTTGCCGAACTCATGCTCACACAACCGAGACCAGCGGTATTCTGGATCCACCTCGGCGCACAAGCAGTTCGTCTCGGCCAAAGCCAGCCATTTCGGCCAAAGACAGTTTTTAAGAAAGAAAGAACTGTGCAAGCACTGAAGCACTAAAAGGCAGCACAAAAACACAAATATTCCAAGACAGTGCAAGGAAAGTAAAAGAGAAGACAAAAAGCACTGCACACAATTCAAGTGATCGCAAAATTCTCCCTTTTTATTCGTGGTAAACTGCTTCATTACAAGAGTTACAGAACAGAAAAGAAAATACAGAAAGGAGGATCGCAGTCCTCTAAAAACAGAAAATAAAGTGAAAGACTGGGAGACTCTGATCTTCACCGACTCTTCAGGCTGCAGGCTCGAAGATGCCGGTTCGTTGCCTGGAGGTTCTGAGGGATCCTGAATTCCAGTGAGCTCTACAATACGCTGTGGTTGGTCAGACCAAAGCATTCAGGATCCCCTTCAGTTCGGAGGCCCTGGACCTCGCTGAGCTCTTCATCACCCTCCGGTCAGTGAGACCAAAATTTGAAGAAGAACCCCCAGGTCCAGTGGGGCCATAATCCCACCCCGCGTCCGGCGGTCGCGCAAGACCGTGCCAGACGCAGAGGGCCCGACCATCCCACAGTTGCAGAGGATTCCCCTGCAACCTGACCAGGGACGATCGGCCATGAACCCGCGTTCAGAGAGCGCGTGGTCCACGGGGAGTTCCTTCAGAGGGTGCGCAGACCACGACGGGCTTCCCCCCTTGGAGAAAGCTGTCCACAGGCGCAGGGGTTCCCCCCGGATCAAATGCTTCTGAACACCCACTGGGCATGGCTCCTACGTCTATGTGAATTAAACTGTCCTAAGTTCTTTTCTTTTCTTCTCCCATGGCGAGCCTACTGCCCCTACTTATAGGAAGAAGAAGGGCTCAATCTCCGAAGGAAGTTAAGGGGCGAAGTCTCCCACGCATTACATGGGACGCACGCCTTCCTGTTTGTTGACCAGCGATTCCTATGGCGCCACGTGGAGACGTCCGCCCGTTTCACTCATCGGCCGTATCACCGCGCTTATTGCTATTTATGGTCTCAGAATACGGAGAATCGGCACAGACAACTATGTAGACCGTTTGACTCTCCCTACCTCGAGGGTCACGCGTCACAGTAAAGGCATTCAATACCATTCAATATCACAATCCAGAAGCAAAAGAGAGAAAGATGCACAAGTAAAGAAGCCCGTCTTTCATTAATAGCAGAGAGTATTACAAGGCTGAAAGAAAAAGTATTACATATGGAAGGCCAAGGGAAGAAAAAGGAGCAATGCTATTGTGGTTTCGGCGACTCCACCAGGTCAATCACCATATCTGCTGGACCAGTGGCTTCGGCCGAAACCGTGACCTTGCTTGGAGCGTCGCTGGCAGAAGGGGCTTCAATCGGTACCTCAGCCGAAGTAGTGGCAGAAGAGGCCTCACCTTGAGGCACGGCCGAAGCGTCGCTGGCGGCCGGGGCATCGCTCAGGGCCGGGGCAGCTGGAGCGTCGTCTGGAGTAGGAACGATTACAGGAGCTTCGTCAGGGGTACTTCCAGCCGCAGGAGCGGAGCTCGGCTCAGGAGCCGGGTCCGAGTACTTCGGCAGGTCCCGATAGACAGGGTGGCCTTCGGGAACCCCCGCACGTCTCAGTGCGGCCAGGCATCCTTCTTCGAACAGAATGGAGGTGATCTCCTCCACCTGCTTCTCATACAGCTCCGTGGCATGGTCCACCCCCTTTTGGAAAGCGGATTGGGCCTCGGACAGAAGGGAGGCCTTCTCCTTTTCCAGCTCGGCGTTCGTCATTTTCAGCTTCTCCCTTTCAGCGCGTCCGGCCAGCACCTCCCCGCGCAACTTCGTCCCCTCGGCCGCCGATTCAGCCTTCGACCTGGCCAATTCCGACTCTAGCTCGGCGGTCCTCTTGTTCCTCGCCCAGACCTCGCCCTTCAAATGATTAGCTCTCGACGTGAGCTCGGCGGCATCAGTCAGAGCCGACGCCAGCCGAGCAGACTCTTCAGCGCTGGCCTTCTTCAGCCCCTCCATTCCCTTCCGCTGTTCTTCCAGCTCCTTTTTCAGCTTATCCCTCTCGGACTCCAGCTGAGTGACCCTCGCAGCGTTCCTGTCACTCCTTCCCACCACGGTCAGGAGCCTCTGCACGTTCTGCAAATGGAGAAAGATGGGTCAAGCTGGGGCAGTCGAGCTAAATTACTTGAAGAAAAACGCTGAAAACACTTACCAGAAGGTTAGCCTGAATCGCTGAGACCATCAGGCTCTCGTTGTCGAACCTCTCGTGCGTCTCCATGTCCCGCGGCAGAGCGCAGACCTTGGCGAGAGCTCCGATGACGTCGGCGTTCCCCAGCAGCCGATCCTCGACGTTCAGAGGCTTACCGGGTTGCGTTTCCATCCTCGGCCTCCATGGCGCTGGTGCATTTCGGGGTCCGGAGGACGATCCAGACCCTTGCCCCGCCGAAATCGTGAGCTCGCGGGACTTCCCGACGGTCGACTCGCTGGCCGGCACGCTCTTCTCGGCTGGTGCATTCTTCTCATCTGGTGCATCCTTCTCAGCTGGTGCACTCTTTTCAGTTGGAGCCTTGACTCCGGGGGCCCGCGCAGGGGTTTTGCCCTTCGGAGGCTGTTCAGCCCCCGAGTCCTTCTCCCCCGCCTTGGACTTCTTCCTGGGCGGGGACCCCTCCTTCGAGCGATCCGGCGAGCGTCACCGAACTCCCCCGCTCGGAGCGGGAGCAGGAGCAGAAGAAGCGCCAGCACCCCCCGAGCCCGAAGCTGAGCGGGTACTGGCAGATGATGGCGCCCCAGAAGACGATGACCTCAGCCTGAACTTGGCCGCCAGGTCCTTAACAACTGGCTCCCTTGAGCTCCCCTCCATGCCCTCTTCTCGATCGGAAGAATAAGCATCCACTATCTGCGTCAGGTTCGGTGGCTCCGAACTAGAAGTGGACGCCTCGGCACCAGACGCAGCCCGGCTCGCAGCGGGATCGGTCAAAGGGATCCCGGCAGGCACTGCAACGGAGACGGTAGGACGATCAGGGTGCGCCTCGTCCACCTCGTTTACTCCGGTTCTCCTGTAGTGACCGCGGTACCTCGGCGTGTAACCAAGCAGCTTCCACGCCGACCTGGTCTCGTGCCCCTTGTATCTTTCAACCTTGTTGATGTCGTCGGCGTTCCTCCTCCAACCTTCACTCGCAGCTCGGCGTCGCCTCGCACCTGCCTCTGCACAACAGACAATAAGAGTGTCAGCTCGGCATCATCGAGATCAAGCAAAGCATGTAAGAGAAAAGGAGCGGTGTTTACTTGGGACAGTCCCGGGGCGACGTGGGACCATCAGCCTCCTGCTCTCGCCAGCGCCGAACTCCCAGTCTCCCGACACACAGAAGAAAGCTTCTTCGGCATTCTTACTAGAATCCTCCAAAGCCAGGATGAAGCCTCTTCGCGGCGGCTTCACCCGGAGATAATATTTCCCTTCCCCAGCCTTGCAGATATCGTAGGTGTCCTCGATATCGTGGACACCTAGGTCGGTCCCCAGAATCTCATTCAGCTTCGCCCTGCCCATGATGACCTTATAGCCATTGGGCATCAGCTGGCATGGGGTAAGGGACCAGCTACTGAGGCAAGCCCTAAGCAAGGGGTGCAGAGGAATTCTGACCCCGCCCTCGATCACAGAGATCAGAGGGAACGGCATCCAGCCGCAGGACCAGCGCATCGTGGCAAAGTCGACGGAATCCGCCGGCTTGAGGAGGACTCCCTCCGGAATACTGTAAGCGGCCCTAAATCTGGCTATGCCCTATTCAGTATCTAAATCGAACCTAGGGGTGCCCATGTCTAAAAAAGGGGTGACAGCAGAAGCTAAACCCTAAAAGACGCGAAACCCCAAAGAAAAGCTAGACAGAGGCACGAAGCAACTTACAGAGACAAAGGGGCAACTCAAGAACAGGTCCGAGCACGTCCTATGGTCGTCCTCGCTAGAAAAATCTCGAGCAGCAGAGCAGAAATCAAAGATGAAGGCGAAGCCGAAAAGAAATCAAAAACAAGAAAGGAAGAAGACGACCCTTTTTAGGGAAAGGGAACTCTCGGCGCACGCTGCTTTCGAAATTTGAAAGGACGGATTTCGCGATCCGCGCCCGTTCCATCAATAAGACAGCGCAATCAGTGAAGAGGCTACGCGTGTAGCCGTCGACTCGCTTCCCAGGACAGGTAGGGCAGAGCATTTACTGCTTCAGAAAAGTTGAAACGACACCAGGCAATGATCGCCGCATCCCCAGACGAGTTTTCTAGCTTCCGACCACTAAAGCTAGGACGCTTAAGAGGTCAAAAGCTAGGGGGCAATTGTGTGGGGAGATTTTCAGAACTCCAGGATTACGCTAATCACAGCCATCAGATGAAACTAAGCACTCTCACGTGCCATCCGCGTGCCATCCACGTGGCACCAAACTAACCTCGGCTAACAGAGCAGAGGCCTCAGCCGAAGTCAAACAGCTCAAGGCCGCTAGCGCCGAGCTCGGCCACCCCATGTGCTCATCTCGGCCGAGAGCTCCACCTCGGCCGAAGCAGCCGGGACGAAAGCCGAAGCAAGAAAGAACCTCCCACTCGCACCCCTCATCCCCCACGTCATCAGGCACGTGGAGGAATAGGGGCGCGAGCTAGTGAGACAGATGCGACATCCAGCGGCTGAAGCCACATCAGGGTAAGGCCCGAGGGATGATCCGGTGGTACCCCAACCGTCAAAGGCGCCCAACACGATCTGGCCCAACGTGACGCGCATTTAATGCAACGTGGGCTGATCCGACTGGCATTAAATACAGAGTGGGCTGGATTGGACCGCATTAATTGCAACGTGGGCTGACCATGACTTCCCAGTCGAATCATGGGACCCATACCAAGATATCATCTAAGATATCTTCCAAATCGTCTATAAATAGAACGGCATTTCACATGCAAGGTACGCACAATACAACCTAGAGAGCTGCTACTCTGTCTCTCTTCTTCCTCTCCTTCCATTGTTCCAGTTCCTTCACTGACTTTGGCATCGGAGAGCCTTGCGCCGCCCAGGCCAGGGTCCTCTGACCGTTTGTTCTTCTCTTTCAGGCTTTCGGACGGTACCCAGTCATCACCACCTTGGATAAGTCCTCTAAGGCTCCCCAGTTATTGTGGGTTGTTTGTGAGAATGGGTTTGTGATGTTTGATGATGATGGGGGATGATAATGTGAAGGTGGGCTGGTAGTTATCAATGGCCGTTAGAGATGGACGGTGATGATATGTATGATCCTACAGTCCTACTGAACTACAATTTATGTGATACTGAATCTAATAGTGAGGATGAAGATGCTGAATCTGATAATAACGATGACTAGTGCCTACATGATGAAGATGATATGAATAGGAAACTGCCAAACCTAACAAGAAAATGATTTCTAATACTAATAAATAAATATGAAGGCATTAATACTACCTAATCTGTGTAATAAAGAAAGATCTCACCCGTTTTCCTGATACATTGTTTTCTAAGAGATGATGCTCGCACCCTTCCTCTTCACACTTGTATTCTTGTTTCCTTCCTAGTTAGTCGTTTCTTTCAATCTCGGGTGGTTTTTGTCCTTGCTACCACCAGATCTCTCTTCTTATTCTTAGGGTTGAAAGGGATGATGGTGAAGAGGGGGAGAAAATACAAGAGGTTGACTGATGGGAGATGAAAAACGAGAGCCAGAGGCAATAGATGGGTTGGCTGGGCTGTGTATTGGTAGTCGTCTCGTCCCCCAGGGTGAGATAAGATTTAAAAGGGTTTTTAAAAGGTGGCTTGATGGAAGGAGTTGTGTGATTTCGAAAGATTATCAACCGATTCTCTTGCTTGAGATCAAGACCGTTCACTTGAGAGTTGGATTCTTGGGATTTTATCCGGGTCCTATTTGGTAGGAAGATGTTAAATTCTTCTTTTCTATTCGTGGATCTCATTCGCTAAGGGATGGGCCATGTGCATATGGAGAAAGAATCTCTAGCCAGGTCATTACTCTCTTCGTTGTTATGGATTCCAACTTTTTAAAATGATATCTAATGATAACAGCCAAGGAATTAAGTGGGTTGGACTTCCAATGACATAGTAACGATTGGCTGGGAAGGAATGAAAATCCCACCATGGCTCCTTTCGCTCATATCTCTTCCTAGGTGGATAATCTTGGACATCTTTTTCTCTTATCTCATTTGATCTCATTGCCATTACCCAGTTCAAATTTGCTAAAACAAGTGGCCTTCCACGATGGAGAACTTCAATCCGGGAGTGTTTGGACGACTCACCCAACTTCTCCTTTCCATCATAAAGATATCATATCTTAACGTCTGTGAATCTATTGATGGGTCCTAATCTTTAACGCTCAGGCCCCTAGGAATAATTATGACCCATTGGATTATAATTTGGCAAAATTTTACTTTATCCCTTAGATTTATTGCATGGAAATGGATAATCAGAAGAACAAGTTTGAAATAATTTTGGTCTATTTGATGATTGGCCCCAACTCCAATGAGAATAAAAAAAAAATTTTGATTTTTACATGTTACTCCTAGTGACGAAGTTTTAGATCTGGCTTCATACAATTGTAGGTTTTTGTTTTTTTTTAGAGGATTGGTTTGATATAATTGACTAATTGATCTAATCTCTTATAAAGGCTATTCAAGAACAAAAGCAATTGAAGTTTGATAATCACATCTATTGGATAAAGTGGGCCATGCCTATGATGGACCAAATTGGAGACTAGTGATTCTCTCTAGAGAGATTACAAAAGTGGGCCCAGAGCCTAGCTCAGAGTGAGACGGGTCAGGTAAGTATCGGGTTCACAATGTGGCCTGAGTTGGACCTTGAGTTTGTGATAGCCCAGGTTAGGAAATCCCAAGATATTTGGTGTATGACTTAAAAACAAAGCAATTCCCTATGTTCAATCAAAGATATAAATATTGAGACTTGGCTTTGGGGCATTGATTGTGTTAGAAAAATGATTATCCAATGTTGGGCCCCTTATAGATCAGGTCGTGTGGCAATCCTCAAAATCATAGATTTTGATCCCTGTTGGAAAGTTTTATATACTGTTGCAAAGGCTTCGAAATGTAGAATCCGATGGTCTATACATCCTATTGATCAGATGTTAGGAAAAGGAACGGATATCTGGATCAATGATTCTAGCCTCCTAACCCATGCTAATCGTATCATACTTGGGCAAACTAAATGCTATCTTTCTAGGAACAACCTAAGTGTGTTCTATGTAGTTTGGAAGGGGCTTGTATAGTGTTGTAGTCCATTCCTTGTGTGAATAGTGGGTTGAACTCGAGATCTCGACGCGATTCGGTTTTTTCTCTCATGAATATCTAGAGATCGTTGAACTAAGTCTAAAATTATCAACAAGCATCTCCATCGTCATTAATTAATCTGAATTATGCCATTTATCATTCAATTATGGGTGAAATGGGGGCACCGCTACATATGACAGGTATTTAAGGCTATCATTGGGGGCCAAATGAGGTGTTTACACCAGGGTCGCGGGGGTCTGCGGCCCTGGGGGGATTTCCCCCTTTGGTCCCCGTTTTGCGGCCGTTTTTGATGTTTTTCGATTCCTTTTTCTCCAGTATTTTTTCTTCACATTTTTGATCATTTATTGGCTTGATTTCCCTGTAGAAAATTTGAAAAGAATCCTTGTATTTTGGGGTGCAAAGTTTTAATTTTTCCGAGAAAGCCGAAGACTTTGTCTAGTAGAGCTGCCGATTTTCCGTCAGAAGCTGAAACTGGGTCAAACAATGTCGGAATGACCTAAAATTTGGGGTGAAGCCTCCTGAGAAACAAATAAGACCAACCATAGGCTTTTGTTTGAGTTTTGAAGTCGTTCGGGGTCCTATCGCCAGTAGACTTATTTTTGTCGCGAGGGGGATGTCGCCCTTTGTTGTGCGGTCAACCGGTGTCCGATTGACTTGAAGTTTGACAGGGAACCTATTGGAGTCATTTTGAGATGAACCATAGGCTTTGTCTTGGAAACCATGGTCCCAGGGAGCTTCGCCGCTGAGAGGCCTGGTTTGGCTTCCGAGCGTCAAAGTCTGGTCAATGTTGTCGAAATGACCTGAAACTTGACGTGTAGCCCTTTCTAAGCATTTTGAAGCTGTCCATGTGCTCTGTCTGATGAGTGATGGCCTTGGTGGTTCTCGCCGCCGAGAGGGTTGATTTAGCTATTCGAGGGTTGATGTAGGGTCAAACGTTGTCAGTTTGACTTGGAACTTGACGTTGAGCCTTTTGGATATATTTTGAGACCATCCACAGGCTCTGATCGAAGATTCGGTGTCTCCAATGCTTTTGCCACCGGGAGCTCCTTTTCAACTGCCGGAGAAGCGAAGTTAGGCCAAATGATTTTGAAATAGCCCGAAACTTCTTGTGTACTCCTCTTTTGACTGTCTTGAAGGATCTTGCAGTTTTTGTTTGATTCTGACAAGATTTGATTTTATGGAAGTAGCATTGCCTATTTATGGCAGGCTGCAACTTCATGTAGCTTTTTGGATCTTGAAGAGGTAAAGTGACATTTTTGGTGTCAACAAATGCCCCCTCAAGGTGCTGTGATGAGTTGCTTAACTTTTGTAGTCGATGTGCCTTGAAGAGATTTTTGAAGGAGAGCTTGTGACTTGACCAAGAGTCTTTGAGTAGTCTTTCTTTTGGTATTGTAGCCTTTTGAGCTTCTAGGGGAATTTTATGGTAGTGAAAGGGATCATGTACCATCTCGAGGCAAAGTTTTGAGGATGACATCAGGGATGTAGATTTGGATTTTTATTTTTAACCTTGTGACCTAACAAGCTGTATGTGGCCGGTTAGGGGGTCGGGTTTGATTTTGACCGTGTGACCCAACAAGCTGTATATGAAATGTTGGGGGGGGGTCGATTTTGGTTTTGACCTTGTGACCTAACAGGCTGTATGTGGCAAGTTAGGGGATCAGGTTTTGGTTTTTGGTTTTGGTCTTGTGACCTAACAAGCTGTATGTGGCAAGTTAGGGGACCAGGATTTGGTTTTTGGTCATTCTTTGGGACTGTGTGGGTCCATTGGAGTGGTTTGGATTTTTGTGAAATACCAATTTCAAGATTTTGGCTCAATTTGGTATATAAGGCTGGATGGTTTGATTTTTGGAAGCTCATGGGGCTTGGAATTCTTTTTTGTATGGTCCAATCAACTCAAAAGAGGCATGGAACCATTTTTGTATGCTCTTGGTAAGAGGGATTTCTCTTTGAGTAAAAGCCCCCTTTTTTTTAGTGCCTAGGTGGTCAAACCTGACTCATATGGGCTAGCCCATGGGACCTTAAGCTTTTGAAGATGGCTTAGATCTCATATGGTTTCATTTTTGTAAAGAATATCTAAAAATATCTCATTTGGATAGAGAATATCTAAGAATATCCTTACTTGGAGAGAATCTCTCATGTTCCCTTTATTTTGGGAGAGAATATCTCAAAGTATCTTTCTTTGGGAGAGAATATCTCAAATCTCCTATCTTTTGTGAGAAAATCTCTCAATGCTTTCTTTTTTTGGAAAGAATCCCTCGAGATATCTTTCTTTTGGGAAATAATCTTTCTAATTTCTTTCTTTTGGTAAGGTTACTAATTAGTAACACTTACCTCTTTCGTTTTTCCTTCTTTGGTTTGTTCTCTTCTATAAAGCAAGGAGGAGGTTAGATATCTTGCTCTTATTGCTTTCTTTTGCAATAATCCCAAGAGGGCTTCAAGACCAAGAGTTCTTCTTCTTCAAGATCTGCAAGACTGTCTTCTTTTTCTACATCAATGGCTTCAAGTAAGTTCCCGTTTTCAAGAAAACTCCATTGTAGGAAATAGGATGATAAAAAAGTTCTTTTTTTGTTTCTTTCTTTTCTTTTCTTCCTTTTCTTTTCATTTTCACGTGTTTTCCCCCTTTTTTTAACACGTTTTTTCCTTTTTTTTTCCCGTGCTCTCTCTTTTTTGCACGTTTTTTTTTTGTCGGCCGTACGGACATATCCGTACAGATCTGGCCATACGGCCACGCGGCCTGTGGGCCAATCCCTCTTTTTTTTTTGGTTCTTTTCTTCCTCCCCTTATTTTTTTTAGAAGGTTTTTTTTTTTTCAATCATCATGATAATGCTTTTTTTTTTTGGCAAACCAAGATGTTTATGCATGCATTTTTTGTAAATTGAATTGGTAGCATGATGTGATAGCATACCTGAAAGTTTTTGCAAATTTGGGAATTTGGAGCTTGCAACGATGTTGAGCCCTTCTTGTTTTTGCGGAGACTTTGAGGTTTCGAAAGGTTGGAGTTTCGGAGCTCGCAGCAATGTTGAGCCCATCTTCAAGCTTTCTATTTCTTTCGGAGTACTTCATTTTCTTCGGAATTGCCCCAGAATCATGCCAAAATTTTGCCAGATTTTTTTTAGCGAAATCCTATTATTTTGATGATTGATCTTTTCCTTTTCCAACCTTTTGCAGGTGGTTCCTCCAGAACGAACAAAGGTAAAGAGCCTGCTACAAGCGTACCTCATTGATGTGCCAGATCTTCCAATGCGGCCGTTCAGCAGGCCTGGGAGAAGGTCCAGTATGTTGAGAGAAACCTTGAAGAGTGCGACTCTCTCAACAAAGATGAGATGAGACAGTGACTAATCGCTCTCAAGGGAGAGGGATTTTATAAGATCATGGTAAGCAGTCGTCCATGGGCGATAGACGATCAAAGGGTTTTGCCCAAGCCTACGTTCTTCTTTGGTGATGCAGTCCCTGATGACAAGACATACCAGAGGAGGTGTTTTCAGTTCTCTTTCACAACTGATGGTGAGAAGAAGACTGTTGCCACTCGGTCGACGTTTGATCGAACCGTCTCGATCATGAGCCTTTCTCCCACGTGCTCTAAGAGGGAAGATCCTCCAAGCTGGGTGAAGAGGACAAATGTAATCAAGACCGGGGTTTTTGTTGGCGGTTCTCCTGGATATGCGGAGAAATCGCCTGCTGACATGGACATTTTGATGCCGGCCAGCGGCTACCAGGGCTCTAATTATCCGTCGGTCGATTTAGGACCGATGGGCCTTGGCATTTTCAGGGGTGAAGGCAGCATTGGGTGATGCCTTTTCGACTTCGTGGCCGTTTCAGTGCTGACTCCGAGTGGAAGTCGTGGACCGATCGCATCCTGCTGATTGGTGGCGCCGTTTTAAAGGAAGCCTGGATTTTTGATGCGGTCCGCGCTTTTAGGGAGACCGTAATCGTTTCTGACGAGGCCTTCATGGCTATGTTGGAATAATTACCTCCACAAACCAATACCTTCGTTGTGACGAATGGTGAGATTGGTTTCTCTTTGAAGGTGCTGAGCACCATTACTGGATTACCCATCCTTGGCAGACTCTATGAGGAGCTTATGCCGATCGACAGCGTCCTTAAGGAACAGTCTGAGGAGTTCAGGCTTTTGTATTTTCAGCTCGTCGCCTTCTATGATTTTTTGAAGGAGAAGGAGGGCTCAAAAGTAAGATCCAGCAGTTGAAAGAGTTTTAGCTCTTCGTCTCCCAACTTCTTTGAAAGTGGGGAGCCTTCTTATAGCATGACCCGGGAAGACAGGGCTAAGGATCAGGGTTTGAAGAAGATTTCTGCTATGCAAGAAGAGTTGAGTGATTTCTTTGCGAGTACAAACGCCATATGTCCTGATATTGCACTACGGAGAGATCTCGCTGTTTACCTCACTTATTGGCTAGGTGAGGCCGTTTTTGCTGGAGGAGATGGAACGCACATCAGGCCACATTGTATTTTTCCAGCTTGTCAGATGGCTTTTGGAGAGCAGCTTGCTTTGGTGCCAGCTCTTTACTCCTATCTATGTACTGAACAGCAAGCTGCTGCTTTTTTGGTTCGGCTTGGGCTCCCTATGAATAGGGTATTTTCAGCCCATATCTTTTATTCATGGTTTGTATACCACTGTCCTGGCTTCCACCGGCTGAGTGCTGCATAGGATGACGATCCTCTGATGATTCGATTGGCTAAAGGCAAAGCCGTGTTCGAATCACTTTTGTTTGCCCGCATGAGTATCCGACGATTCAGGGATGTCGAGATGGGGCAGTCTTTAGTGAAGCTTTCTCTGGAGTTACGGAAGAAGACTTTTGATTTTGGTGCCTCCCGTGACTCTACCAGGGCGGGGTCGGGAAGGCATTACTCCTTGACAAATGCAAAGAATGAGTGGCTTTTCAGCATACGTGTCGGTACGATGGTGTACCGTAGACATCTTTTTGTCGATATCCAGCCATATGTGCCTTCTCGCTTTGCATTGTAGTTAGGCTTTTCTCAAGGCGTTGTTGGAGCGCCTTCGAGTATGGTGAAGCGCTTTGGAGGTTTGCAGGATGGCAGAAATGCATGGGCTTTTTATAGTGCTGAAGACACTACTGCCATGATTTCTTATCCTGTGTTGTCGACTTTTCGAACTGCCGGCTTCACGAAGTGGTTCGCTGAGAGCTTTTCGGCATATCGAGGGCTTTCCAAGATGGAGCTTGATGCAAAGCTGTCTTCTGGAAAAGGCATTGGAAAGTTGGATGGCATCCGGCGAGAGGAAGTTTGGGCGTTCCTTTCTGGAGAGAAGCACAAGATAGGCTATCTTGTTGACTAGGGCGTCATTGGTTCTGAAGCTGTCTGGGAGGTATCTGATGAGGCCTTAGAGCAGCTAGAACAGGAGGAAGCTGAGCTTGATGCTTGGATGCAAGCGGCACAGAGGCAAGCTTCCATGGAGTCTACTGGCAAGAGTAGACCATCCAGTGAGGAGTAAAGTGGGAAACCCGACTCTGTCAGTGGGGTAGGTTCTTCTACGAGGCGAGCCCGCAGGGGTAAGAGGAAGGGGAGTCATCGTAGCAGCGAGGGGCCATATGAGGACTCTCCTGACATAGAAGTCCCTTTTACTATAAATGAGGAGGTGCCAGGGAATGCTGACGAGCCTCTGGAAAAGAGGAGCCGAAAAGAAGAGACCGCCGGCGAAGGTATGATTCTTCCTCTTTCTCTTTTCTGTTTCTTTCATGGAATCTTCCATGTCTTGATTTGGTTTGTCCCCCTGCTACTTTTTTTTAACAGAGGATGAAGACTTGGCGATGCCTGAGGTTCTTGCCGATAAGGCAGTGACGGATCCGGTTACGGCACCAGAAGAAGAACCAAGGGACTCTAGAATGATTCCAGAATCTCTAACTGGTATGACTTCTTTTCCTTTTTTTTCGTCTCTTACTTGGTTTGCTAACATTTTTCTTGTCAGCTGACTTGCCACAAGATTCCGATGACTCTGAACCATCGATGGACGCAAATGTTGATGATGCTTATGATGAGTTCATAGAGGAAGAGAGTGTTCCACCAGTCGTCGAAGAAGGTATTTTATAGTAATAACCCTGATAATGATTTTTTTTAAACAGGATCATATTCATACATTTTTATGTTTCTTTGGCAGGTTTTGAAGCGACAGAGGAGAGTGCATTGCTTCCTTCAGAACCAGAGCAAGGGATGCTAGAGGTTGATCCGGAGGTAGAAACTCCTGCAACCAATTCTGATACGGTGGAGGAGGTACCTCGTGCTGAGATTCCCTCCCCATTAGCTCCGACTGGAAAGAGTTCTTTAGTTCCTCCTCGAACGGGGCATGAGATGAGCAGCCGACTGACGGAGCGGGGCGAATCTTCGGCTGCGTCATCTCTTCTTTTTGCGAAGAAGATGGTAGCGTGGGTTTTGAGCTCTTGGATTAAGACTCTCCTTTCTGGGCACTTGCATGCCGGATTTGGCATGATCCAGCTTGCGCAGGAGATTCTCGGTGATGCCGAAGAGACTAGTCTGGATGTCACAGGTGCCAAGGTGATCGTTGATAGGATCATTGCACTGGGTGACAAGTGGTTTGAGACCATGGACTTTCCTGATGACTAGTTCTTCAAGGAGATGTTCTTGGATCTTGCTAACAGGGCTAAGTCTGACCTGAATGAGGCTACACAAAGCAGGAAGCAGCTAGTCCGAGAGAAGAACTTAGAAGAGCTTGCCATCATTGGACTGACGCATGACCTTAACATCCTTGATAGGGAGGTCGATGAGGCCAGGAAACGTCTTGAGCATTTGAAGGCACAAGTTGCTGCCAAGTGGGCTGCTATAACAAAGGTTTGTGACAGGGAGAGTGCTCTGATTCGCCGGGTTGCAGATGCTGATCGAGTTCTAGAAAGGAAGTTTCAAGAGGACAGACAATGGCAAACTGCTCGGGATAAGCTTCCCGGTGTGAAAGAAGGGTTAGAGCCTACCCCAGCATCCCATGGCAAGTTCCTAAAGAAGCGAGCCCTGGAAACTCTGACGGCTGAGGCCAAAAGTTTGCTCGAGGAGCTGAAACTTTGGCTAGAAGCCATTTTTGGCTGAGATCCTGATTTGTTGTAGCATAAACTATCATTCTTTTTTTTTTTTGGTACCACATGTATTTTTTTATACATTTTTTTTGTAGTGCTTGTGAACACTTTCTTTTTTTTGTACCGCATGTATTTTTTGGTACTCTTTTTTTTCTTTTTCCCTATGCTCATTTAAATCTTTTTGTGATGAAAGTAATTGTTAAATGGGATACTTACTTTTTTTGTTTTCCCTACGCTCACTTAAATCTTTTTGTGATGAAAGTAATTGCTAAATGGGATACTTTTTTTTTTGTTTTCTCTGCGCTTACTTAAATCTTTTTGTGATGAAAGTAATTGCTAAATGGGATTTGATCAAAAGCTTGTCATTTTGTGAAAATCTTTTGTCAAATGATTGTTTTGGCATGGGAGCCAGATTTTGTTTGTGGCATCGAAGCCGATTTTGGCATTGATAGCCGATTTTGGTGGCATTGATAGCCGAGTTTGTGGCATTGATAGCCGGTTTTGGTGGCATTGATAGCCATTTTGGTGGCATTGATAGCCGATTTGGTGGCATTGATAGCCGGTCTGGTTGCATTGATAGCCGTTTTTTTTTAAAGCAAAGTTTTGGTTTGTTGGATTGAAAGCCAGTTTTTTTAATGGCATCTATAGCTAGTTTGTTTTGTGGCATCGATAGCCGGTTTGGTGGCATTTATAGCCGGTTTTGGTTTTCAAGAATGCAAGTATCGACTAAAAGTCGCCTCCCTGCTGAATGGTCTTGCAAGTACCGATGGAATGTCGCATCCTTGCTCATATGGTTGCGAGTATCGATAGAATGTCGCCTCCTCGCGGGTTTGGGTGCAAGTATCGATGGAATGTCGCATCCTTGCTTTTCAAAAATTTGGTTTAGCGGGTACTGACTTGATGTCGTTTCCCCACTATTTTGAAATTTGTGGTTTTCTCGAACTTTGGGTTGTGGATATCAACTGAAATGTTGCATCTCCACGATTTCTTAGTTTTCTCGAACCTTTGAAGTTTGGGTTGTGGATATCAACTAAAATGTTGTGTCCCCACGGTTTTGAGGTTTTTTTTGAACCTTTTTGGATTTTGGGTTGCGGATATCAACTGAAACGTTACGTCTCCACGGTTTTGGATTTTGCAAGTATCGACGAAATGTCGCTTCCCTGCGATTTTGGAAGTGTTGAACGTGGTTCGCATGCTTCCGATTTGTGCGAGTATCGACTAAGCATCGCTTCCCCGTGGTTTTTGAAAAACCTTTTTTTTAAAAGACACGAGGGTCATAAGTTTTGACCTAAAACCATTTTGGCGGTAAAAGGCAGGGTGGACTAGGGTGGAAATCCCCGAATCGGGATTTTGTTTCAAACCATGAATTTTGGGTTCAAGGGTTGAAAATTTTGGTCAAGTTAGGGAAATCTTCTTAAACTTGGAATTTTTGAACAATGAAACGGTGAAAGTAAGCATTGTTTCAATTTCTAGAAATTTCAACATTTGATATGAAAATTCTAAAAAGAGTGGGTTTGACGAGCGAGTACTTGGAAACCTATTTTTGGCAGTACAGGCATTGCTTTTACCCAGTTGGGTAAGTCTTCAAGGGTAGTACCGCTTTACGAACTTACCGTTGATGGGCAGCATACATCTGTCACCCTCCATGTTTAGGAGTGCGTATGCGCCATTGGAGAAAATCTTGTCGATGACGTAGGGTCCCTCCCATTTTGGTTCAAACTTACATTTGGACTTGTGAGCGAAGACCATTGGTCTTTTTACCGCAAGAACCAAGTCACCCTTTTTGTAGGCGCGTTGCTGGACCTTTTTGTCGAAAGATCCTGCCATGTGTGCTTGGTAAAGTTCAATGCTTTGTTGAGCTTCGAGTCGTCTCTCATCGAGATTTTCCAGCTCATGGAGTAGCAATTTGACATTGCTTTCTTGAGTCATGTCATTTTGCAAAGATACCCTCAAGGAAGGAATTTGTACTTCCAAGGGTACGACAGCTTCACATCCATAGACCAAGGAGAATGGTGTGCTATAGGTTGGTCCTCGAACGGTGGTTCGATAGGCCCACAAAGCTTTAGACAGTTTGTCGCTCCAGTCTCTTTTGTAACTAGAGATCATTTTCTTGAGGATTTTGCAGTGTGTTTTGTTGAAAGCTTCTGTTAATCCGTTTGCTGCCGGATTGTATGGAGTTGAAGGATAGCTTTGGATTTTGTATTTGTCGCAGAACATGTAGAATCGATGATCCTGGAATTGTGGTCCGTTATCATGGACGAATCTTTTGGGTATGCCGAAACGACAAATGATGTTGGTGCGCAGGAACTGAAGGACCGATGAGGTCTTCATTTCGTTAAACGCAAATGCTTCTGGCCACTTGGAGAAATAATCCGTAGCGGTGAAGATGAAGCGATGACCTTTGCTCGAAGGGGGCGAAATAGGACCTATGATGTCCATACCCTAGGCTTTGAAAGGCCATGAAATCGCTGTAGGATGTAGCTATTCTGGAGGCATGTGAATGTAATCTCCATGAACTTGGCATTGTTGGCAGTGCTTAGCAAATTGCATTGCGTCAGCTACCATGGTAGGCAAGTAATAACCTAACCTTTTTATCTAATCCTAGAGCTTGGGACTAGCCTGATGAGCTCCACAAAGACCAGCATGAACTTATTTGAGTGTTTCTTCAGCCTCTTGTTGTGACAACCAGCGTAGAAGTATCCCATTGAAGGATTTCTTGTAAAGGATTTTTAAAGGAATATCCGAATGAAAGCTTGGGGTTCGCCTTTGGATGTTTACCCGTTCTTTTGGATCTTCAGGTAGGATTCCAAACAAAGTGTAATCAATGAACGGATCCCTCCAGTCGCCGATTGAAGGTTGAAGGATAGGGATCCGACTTCCAACCACTCAGTGGCATTCAGCAACTACTTGGTGTGTGTTAAGAGGAGTAAGGATTCTTCTCTCACATACTATGATTTGCATGTTTTCCCCTTCCTGGATTGCCATAGATGGGCAAGTCCGGCCAAGGCATCCACACGTATGTTTTCACCTCTACGAATGTGGGTTATGTGACAGATGTCAAACTTTTGTAGAAGTGATTGTGCCTTGTTGTAGTAAGGCAGCAGATCAGGTTTCCTGACTTCAAATTTCTGATTCATCTGGTTGACGATCAGTTGAGTCTCCAAAGATTTCCAGCATGGTGATACCAGATTCAATGGCGAGTTCCAATCCTAGGATCAGAGCTTGATATTCAGCTGCATTGTTTGTGCATGGTTCCAGTTGTGAGAAAGCATGTGGAATCATGTATTTGTCGGGGCTAACAAAGAGGATGCCAACTCCCCAGATTAGCTGTCTTTTTTCATTTGTCCTGGTTGCATAGTCAAAGTACATGTCCCAAGAGGCACTTTGTGAGAAAGTCTCCACATTGTAGACCGGTTCGTTTGGGAGATCATCTCTAAGTGGAGAATCTTTAGGCAATGAATGCTCTGCGAGAAAGTCCGCATGAGCTTGGCCTTTGATTGCTTTTTCCAGTACATACCTAATATCAAATTGTGACAGAATGATGGACCATTTTGCCAGTCGGGAATTGAGAGAACCTGCTTTTGTGACAAGGATCTTCAAGAGGTTGATCATCGAGACTTGGTAGACTGTGTTGGAAAGCAAGTAGTGATGTAGCTTTTGTATGGCGAACATCACTGCAAGGCATTCTTTTTTGACTGGAGAGTAGCAATGCTCTGCACCTACTAGCATGCGGCTGAGGTAGTATAGAGCAGCTTCTTTTCTTTCATCATTTTCTTGTGCAAGTAGAGCACCTAGAGAGTGATCAAGGGCTCTTTTGTACAAGATGAATGGTTTTCCAGTAGTAAGAGCAGCTAATACTGGAGGTTTGGTCAGGTATGACTTGATATCTTGGAATGCGGCTTCACAGTCAGCATCCCATACAAAGTTTACACCTTTTTTCATCAACCGAGAGAATGGACGGCATTTCCCCGAAAGATTGGAGATGAACCGTCTGATGTAAGTCAATCTCCCTTGAAGCCCTTTGAGTTCTCTCAAGGTTCTTGGAGAGGGCATTCCTAGAATAGCCTTGACTTTGATGGGGTCAAGCTCTATTCTAGCTTTCCGAACTAAGAATCCGAGGAACTTACTCGATGAGACGCTGAAGAAACACTTCAGAGGATTCATTCGCAGTTTGTGTTTGCGAAGCCGGAGGAAGACTTCTCGAAGGTCTTTGAGATGGTCTTCTTTTCTTTTTCTTTTGACGGCGAGGTCATCAACGTAACATTCGACCGTCTTGTGCTGCATATCTTGAAATATTTTCATCATAGCCCTCTGATATGTAGCACCAGCATTTTTCAGCCCAAATGGCATGACAGTGTAGTAATACATGCCAAATGGGATCCGAAAGGATGTGTGTTTTTCATCTTCAGGATGCATCTTTATCTGATTGTAGCCAGAGAAGTCATCCATGAATGCCATTCACTCGAATCCACAGGTATTGTCAATCATTACCTCTGGTATGGGGATCATTACCTCTAGTATGGGGAGCGGGAATTCATCTTTAGGGCATGCGCCATCCAGGTCTCTATAGTCAATACAGACCCTGATCTGCCCATTTTCCTTTGATACGGGGACAATGTTGGCCAACCATTCAAGATGTTGTTCCTCACGGATGAAGCCGACGCTTTAGAGTTTTTGAACTTCTTGTTCAATTTTATCCATCACATATGGACGGAATCTTCTTTGGCCCTGCTTGACAGACTTGATGTCTTCTTGAAGATTGAGTTTGTGGACTGCTGTTTTGGGGTCTATACTAGGCATTTCAGCATAAGACCATGCAAAGCAATCAACGAACTCACGAACGAAAGGCAATATACTCGGGTAACTCATCGTCCTTTATATTCTTGCTAATGAATACAAGACGTGGGTTATCTGGTGTTCCCAAGTCTATCTTTTGAACAGGATCTTCTATTGGAAGGTTCGAAGGTGGTTCCTCCACAATATTTTTGGAGGCTTCCATCTCTACGAAACCTTCTGGGGTTTCAAGGGCATTTCCAGACCAAGGTTTTGTTCATTTCCACGGGTCTTCTTGATCGACGATTTTCTCAAGGCTTGCTATGAGATGATCCCAATTGCCTTTTGAAACCGGGTCGAAGTAAGGTACTTCTTTTGGAGACGAGGGTTCTTCTGGGTCAGAAGACCACACGTCTATGCCATCGGACAATTCCTTTTCATTGTCAGAGGAATCGTACCAATCGAATGAGCTTTCTGGATCTTTGTCAGGTGACTCATCAAAGAGAACTCCAGGGAGATCGATGTCTTCATGGATACGAGATGTTGATGCTTGGTCGGTAAGTCGACTTTTAACCCTTTGTGTCAGCTATCTCAGAGGAGTGTCGGGATCATACCTTGACCCGTGTGAAGACTTTTCTACATGGCCGTAGAGTCTCCAATCTTCCAGCTAACTTTTGGTTAAGGCGGGCCCCAAGGGTGTGAGAATACCATGACCTTCTCCCAAACCGGCTGGGTTTTGAGCGTCATAGCCCATTTTCTTCATAATAGCTTGTGCCACAGGACTATATAAGGATAGTTAAGGCATACCTTCATTTTGGAAAGTTCAAGCTTGGAGTTTGATGAAGAAGCATCCGATCTATGGAAGAAGATCCGATGAAGTTGCTGGAACAATGAAGGAAGCAGATGTAGGATCTTCTACATCAGCAGGTGTCTCCATTGGAGTAAGAGCAGGATGAATATGCTGAGTCTCAGCTTGTCTTGACGATGCATCGTCTTCTGGCTCTGAATCCGAATCCATGTCTTGCATGATAGACACGAAAGAGACAACAAATTTGCCCCCAGACTTTTGCTTTGCCTTCTTCACTTTAGTCGTGATGACCAAAGGCTTTGAAGGTTTGAGAGAGATGATGAAGGGAGTTTGAATGCTCTCTTCGGATTTACCGGATGGTTTGTTTTCTTCCGGTGATTGTTGAGGAGCCTTGCCTTTATCTTTCTCGAGATTTTTGGCAAAGGGTGCTGTGTCCTCTTCTTCTTTTTCACCTTCATACATCTGGGAGTCTGCGAAGTGGACTTCTTTACCTTTGAAGGGTTTTTTGTCCGCAAAGACTCGATGTATCATGTCGTCATCACCAACAAACTTTATGCATTGATGTAGAGTTGAAGGGACAACACCATTCTCGTGGATCCAGGGGCGTCCGAGAAGGATGTTGTAGCATGAAGGGGTTTTATGACATACATAGTGACCTCAGAGATAAGGTCACTGATCTGCAACTTGAACCTGATTTTACCGATAGGCCTTTGAGTACTCCCATCGTATCCAAAAATAGATACAGATGTGTGGGTGGCTCAGCTTGCTGGGTGGGATGCCCAACTCTTTGAGAGCCAAAGTGGCGATGAGGTTGAGTGCAGAACCTGGGTCGATCTGAACTCTGTGTATAAGCATTTCCGTGATGTACCCTGTGAAGTACAGGGGTCGGTTGTGCCTTGTTTTGCCAAGTAGGAGGTCTTCCTTAGTGAAGGCGATGGTTGCACTGGCTGCTTTTGAACCGAGAGGCATTCGATGATTGATCCCTTAGTTTTCTTCTTTCTTCCCTTTGACGAAGCTTCTGAGTTTTTGACCCGGTAGTCCATTTCAATTTGGAGGACTTGCGGGGCATGTTTGTCGACATCCTCATTTAGCTTTTGTAAGTCTGAAATGAGATTATCACGAGTGCGCAGAGACATTCGTAATAAATCTAGGATGTGCAGACGTGTAGGTATGTGCTTGAAGTGTTCAGTCAAGTCATACTTGAAAGCCTCCTTGGGGCCTGCATGTTTATCATTTTTGCCACTAGGGGCACTTACAACATCTTTTCCCGAAGGATTTACATATGTAAAGGAAGATTGGTTGTAATTTTTGTGGTAGTCCCGGCCAGAGCGGGTGCCTCTACCAACTTCGAGAGCTTCTTGAGAAGGGTCCTCATTTGGAAGATTGTCTTCAGGATCAAGAGGATGTCGTTTTTCATTTGCTGAGGATGTATCTACAACAAAGTTGCCATCCTCAGTGATTGTGTTACATGGAGCATTTTCCAGGAACAAGTCCTAAACAGCATCTAGCAACCTTTCTTCTTCGTTGACTAATTCATAGTCCCAAGCATCAATAGCTGGGGATTCTTTAGTCAGGAAGGGTGTGAGCTCTGAAGTCACAGTCTCAGGAGAAGAAACCTGAGAGGGTGTCGTCTCAGTGAAAGTCACAAGAGATGAGGTGGCTCCAGAGGATACATTGCTAAGCGTCGTCTGAGTGTAAGTGATCTCATCAGATGATGCTTCGGAATAGCTATAATCCCGAATTATCACATTACAGGAAGCTCTGTCAGGAAAAGTTGCCTGATCGGAGTCAGGCTCACCCTCGGATGTAAGAGGATCGTCTATACAGCAATTTTCTCCATTTTCAGGAGTTAAGGGAGGATGTACCTGATGGTCTTCACGGCCTTCAGGCTCTAGATTATGAGGAGGCTCGTTGACGCGGTCTTGCTCTTGTTCTAGAGCGAGATGCTGCAAGATCCTTGCATATTCTTCAAGATTGGGCATGGAATCCAAATCTTCTTCTTCGTCTGCTCTTTGTGGTTCAACATGGTTGAGTTCCACTGGAGCAATGACGGGTGCTGGTTCAATAGCATTTTCTTGTACAACCTCTTGGTCTTCTTCATCATCAGACCAAGATCCTTGTGGCTGTAAGGGGTTATACCAGATTACTGGCATAAGATGAGTCTCAGGAACCCATTCTTCATCGGAGAGATATTCTCCTGTTTCAAGGTCCCACTCGTCAGTGTAGTTGGATTCGAATCCATCATCGGTGTCGCTGGACTCGTATCCATCAATGGAGAATCCAATTACCGAATTGCAAGAGTATGATGCCCCCTGCGTGGCTTCTTTGAATTGAGGTGGCATGAAATCACTGAGAGTGAATCTTCTTACCCCCTTTGAAGTCTCTGGATGGGACGTTTTTGTTGCCTCCAGTGAAGCGGTAGAGGAGACCTCTGCATTTTCTTGGACTTCTTGTTTTGGCTGGGTCTTTTCTTGTCGTTTGAGCTTGAGGAGATGTTTCCTACCCTGCCTTCGTTGTTGAGCTGTAGGCTTTGTTTTCACGACCTCCCAATTTTCAGCTTCCAGGAGATCGAGATGTACCCATATGGGTTGTCCATCTGGTGTCAGGTAAGGAACCCGTTCTTCAGACGCTTGGATTGTGTTTATCACCTTGAAGGAAGTAGTGATCTTCTTTCTCTTACCAGCAGCTTTATCTTCAGCTTTCTTTGGTGGCTGAGGAGCTGACTTGGTTTGCACATTAAGGACCTCTTTTCTCGTTGGTTTTGAGGTTCCGATGGCGGTTGGCTCTTTTCTTGATGATTTCTGACTGTTGAGGTCTTTGCTCACCATTTCAGCTTCCATGGAAGCTTCTAGGAGTTCTCCCAGGTTCTTTGATTTGTTGACGATGATCATGGAGCGGATTCTAGCTCTCATGTTGTTTCGGCAGATGTCGACTAGCGACGCTTGTGGCAATACATCAGAGCATTTATATATTGCTTTCCACTTGTGAATGAAGTCATATGTTGACTCATTCTTCCCTTATTTTAGGCTGCACATCTGAGCAATAGTAGCGGGATGATCCTCACCTTTGAAGTGAGTTAGGAAGCATGTCTCTAGCATGGCCCAGTTTTGGATGGAGTCCTCCAGCAAAGTGGAGTGCCAATCAAAGGCCGTACCTTTTAGGGCACTTGCAAAGAGGCGGATCTTGAGTGCATCTTGATCCGCGATAGCTCCCATCAAGATTTAAAGTGGATGACGTGCTGTCTGGCTGATCATTTCTCCGTATATGTTTGGAGAGCAGGATGCTTGAATTTTGTAGGGAATGGGACCGAGTCCATTAATAAGGGGTATGGTGGTTTGATCCCAATCTCCTTGAGTATATCCTCTTCTTTTGCTTTGGCGACGATACTGTCTATGTCCTTTTTGGTGAGGCCACGTGACTCATTTTCTTCTCCGTTTACCTCATCATGATGATTCGGAGGAGGTTCATTGTTCGCCTGATTTTGGAAGGCGAGGAGAAGGTTTTCCATCAGATTTTCAATCCTCTGCTGGCCTTATTCCAACTGCTGGATGCGTGTGAGCGCATCATCTTGAGGTGGATTACGAGGTGGTGGCTCAGAATTTGTAGCCAAGACGTTCATCCTTCGGGTTTCGAACAAAGAAATTGTCCTGGTGACTGAAATGGGGCTCATTCTTTTTATGAAGAGCTTGAGGAAGGATCACTCTGTTGTCCTTTGCTTGAAGGAGCAGGGGATTCTTCTGAATGTCTTTTTGTCCTGGAGACGCTGCGGGTCACCGGACGTCGGACATGGATTTTTGTTGCTGACTTTTGGCGTCTTCTGGTTTTTCCAACCATATGGACAGCAGCAACTTGGTTGGGTATTTCTTTTTCGACCCATTTGTGAGAGACTTGAAGTGTAGGAGGCTGGGTCCTTTGCTTCTATAGTCTCTTTTGTCGATACGACGCGCGGTGGCGTATACGATGAGCAATTGGAGCTTCGGTCAGCTCTGGCTGGGCTTTGACAATGAAGGATGTGCTCCTTCGGGCACAGCAGCCAAGCCTGTCTTCTTTGTTGCTAGGTAAGGACAGGATACGAACCCGGTCCTTCGCCTGTTGCAGTGAAGCTTTGAATTTTTCGAGTTCGGCCCTGTAGAAATGAAGGGTCCAACCGAAGGATTGTAGGCCTTAGCAGGTGCTTGCAGAGGCCTTGTGATGCATGATCTGATTTTGGGCTTGTAGGTACAAGCCGGCTCATGCTGGGTTGACTTGGGAGTCAGGTTGGAGATGGGTCTCTCCTCTTTCATGTAGGCAAGAGGGTAGAACTGGTTCTCCTTGAGTGGGGCCAGGTTTGCTGGCTTGGTGGATGTTTGGGACCTTCTTTGTTTTGGTGAAGGTCTTGGGGACCAAGTCTTGGGATAGACTTGGCTGTTTGTGGGTCGAGGCTTCGTGGAGGTGCCACGGGCTTTGCGCTTTTTAGTGCTCGCCTTTGGTGTCATGATAGTGACACGTTGGGAGGCGAGCTTCTGCTTCTTGGAAGGAGCAGTTTGTTCCTCCGGAAGTGGGAATGGTCCCAGCGTCCTAAAGACGATAGTCCGGGGAGTCGAGGTCGACCCGGAGTTCAGAGAGTTGCTGAGGGAGTTGACGCTTCGGCAGTTGATAGGGCGCTTGTAAGTGCGCGTGTTTTGCTTCTATTGAAGCATGAGTTGGTGCTTATTCTCATCGAAAGTAATGGTTAGTGAAGCTGCCATTGTTAGTTTTCCAAAAATTTCTGAAACAAGACCACATCCATTAGTAATCACAAGAATATAATGATCATAAATGGGAAGTTCTATGGTTTTGTCTTTTCAAATCGCTAGAGGGGCATGACCCAAGCAACGTGAAGAAGGCAAAAAGCCATAGAGGGTACAATTGTTCTGAATGCAAGTAAGGTGAGCCCAGAATGAGCGTTTCAATGACTTCTAGAAGCAATTGTGAACCTAAATTCAACTTATCGAGAAGCATGGCTTGCTCGAGGTAAGAAGAATATAAGGTTGGAGTTACAAATGTGCCGGTCGCGAATACAGTAAACCCTGAAATGGCGTACGAGTACCGCTAGACATAAATGTTTGGAGACCGCATCCATGAGATGAGATTCTTTATTTCGAAAGGTTAAGATTGGATTCATCAAAGAGAGCAGATGGTATTCCGATCCAAATACGGGTCCAACGATTTCCGCGAGCACCAGTACCCAGAAGAGAAGGAACCATAATTTCTCGGATCTGAATCCAAAAATGACGAGTTTATTTTTTTGAAAGGTCAAGATCGGGTTCATCAAAGAGAGCAAAAGGCATTCCAATCTGAACACAGGTTCAACGATTTCCGCGAGCGCTAGTGCTCAGAAGGGAGTAGACCAAAATTTCTCCGATTCGAACCCAAAAATGATGGAAGGTTTTTTTTTTTGAAGAATTTTTTTTATATTTTTTTAAAATTTTTTTTAATTTTTTTAAAGATTTTTTTTGAAAAATCTCTTTTTATTTATATTTTATATTTATTTATTTTTTTAATATATGATTTTTAATTTTTAATTTTTAATTTTTAATTTCTTATTTTATAATTCATATTTTAAAATTTTTTATTTTGAATTTTTTTATTTTAAAATTTTTATTTAAAAGACGAGAGAGCACACATAGGCCTCCTAACCCGATCTTATGAAATTTCGATTGATAGAATTTCGATCTGCGACCATGGGCCAGGGTCGCGGGGGTCTGCGACCCTAGGGGGATTTCCCCCTTTGGTCCTCGTTTTGCGGCCGTTTTTTTTTATTTTTTGATTCTTTTTTCTTCTGTATTTTTTTTTGACATTTTTTATCATTTATTTGCCTGATTTCCCGGTAGAAAACTTGACGAGAATCCTTGCATCTTAAAGTGCAAACTTTCCAATTTTCCGGGAAACCAAAGATTTTATCGCGTAGAGCTGCCGATTTTCCGTCAGAAGCTGAAACTGGGACAAACGATGTCGGAATGACCTGAAATTTGGGGTGAAGCCTCCTGAGTAATAAATAAGACCAACCATAGGCTTTTGTTTGAGTTTTGAAGCCGTTTCGGGTCCTATCGCCAGTAGACTTGATTTTGTCGCGAGGGGGATGTCGCGCTTTGATGTGCGGTCAACCGGTGTCCGATTGACTTGAGATTTGACAGGGAACCTATTGGAGTCATTTTGAGATGATCCATAGACTCTGTCTTGGAAATCATGGTCCCGGGGAACTTCGCCGCCAAGAGGCCTGATTTGGCTTCCGAGCGTCAAAGTCTAGTCAAATTTGTCGAAATGACCTGAAACTTGACGTGTAGCCCTTTGTAAGCATTTTGAAGCCGTCCATGTGCTCTGTCTGATGAGTGATGGCCTCAGTGGTTCTCGTTGCCGAGAGGCTTGATTTAGCGGTTCGAGGGTTGATGTCGGGTCAAACATTGTCGGTTTGACTTGGAACTTGACGTGGAGCCTTTTGGATGTATTTTGGGACCATCCACAGGCTCTGATCGAAGATTTGCTGTCTCCAATGCTTTCGTCGCCGGGAGCTCCTTTTTAGCTGCCGGAGAAGCGAAGTTAGGTCAAATGATTTTGAAATGGCCCGAAACTTCTTATGTACTCCTCTTTTTTACTGTCTTAAAGGATCTTGCAGTTTTTGTTTGATTCTGGCAAGATTTGATTTTTTGGAAGTAGCATTGCCTATTTACGGCAGGCTGCGACTTCATGTACCTTTTTGGATCTTGAAGAGGCAAAGTGATGTTTTTGGTGTCAACAAATGCATCGTATCCGTGCCAGCTTGATGGACCGCGCATTCTGCTCGGTTCTACCGAGGTCGGCGGACATGGGAGTCCGTTGGGTCCGACCCTTTCGTAACCTAGGGGCAAAAGCGGGCATCAACATTTTTTGTGCGAGTGTGCCAGATTTTCTATTTTTACTTGGAATTGCATGTGGTGATCTGGAGATCCACCTTCGCAAGTAAAAAGGAAATCAACTTCTTTCGAGTTTCCATTGCACATATATTTAAGAAAAGAGACATTTTTCTTGATTTGCCGTGAATAGAGATTTTTTAGCATTTATAGCTGATCTTGGCATTTATAGCCGATTTTTGGCGTTTATAGACGATTTTGGCGTTTATAGCCGATTTACAATTCTTATCAATAATGAAATACAAGAGTTGTGATTTTTGTCTCTTTAGAAAAACAAAAAATACAATGAAAAGCAAGAGAAGGAGGATCTAACTTCTCAGGAGATTGTGGGGGACTTGTTCAGATTGACGGTCGCAAGCCATGTGTGGACTTCACCTCATCCATGCAGATGAGAACAGAGGATGCTCTTGATTCGCTTGGCTTGGCTATAACCTCATGTTTTTAGAGGACAAAGACCAAGAGGAGGTCCTATGTCCAATAAAAGTCCCATGTCCAATAAAAAGCTAAGTAGACGGGCTGAAAAGCCACGTCTAAGCCATTGGAGGCAGAAGGGGAAGGCAAGGACCTTGGGGTGGGGGGTACCCCCCAAGTGACTTTTGTCATCTTGTAATGGGGGCCAGTGCAGAACTTCAGCAGAGTTTTCTTTCTTCTTTCTCTCGGATATTCTGTGCTTTTTTCTGATATGGGATGTGATGTATGTGTCTGATGTCCTTTTCTTCTTGGAATGCTCTCCTATTTATATGCTTTAGGTAGCCATTTAGGAGGATTTATGAGCCTTAATTGTCATAAAGCTACTTAAAGGGAGGAGTTACAAGATTGAATTCTTTATTTTGTAACTCCTTTTTCTTGGCTTCTGATTGGCCGGAGGAGATTGAGGGCATTTAATCACCTTCAATCACCATGATGGGAGGAGTTTCATGATTTAAATGCAATGAATCTCTTCACTTGTAACTCCCATTTGCTTGCTTCTCATTTGGCCGTCCAAAGAAATGAATTAATGACTGCAATAAAGCTAGTCAATTAATCATATTAAGTGGTTGCCGAGCAATCGAAGAGTCGCGGGCCGTGCCGCGTCTTTTGGAGTTCCTTTGGCGATGATCATTGATAGATCTTTATGTAGATCGACATCGGATGACCATTTAACTTCAGGTATTGGTTGCCAACAGCGGGTCGGTGCCATCTATCCAGTCGATTTCTCGATCGATCGGGTAGAAAGCACACTTTTTTGGTTGACCGGTTGGTGATCAATGTTGATTTTGATACTCTTGACGATTGACCGGTGATTTTGACCGATGTTGAAGGATTTGGTGTCTCCAAAGTATGAATTTTGGAAAATCCCAGCAGTCGGAAGCTTCAAATCACGAAAAAAACGATGAAAAATGGGCCTTCCGCGGCGACCATGGGCCAGGGTCGTAGGGGCCCGCGACCCTGGGGGATTTCCCCCTTTGGTCCCTATTTTGAGGCCGTTTTTTATGTTTTTCGATCCTTTTTTCTTCTGTATTTTTTCTTGACATTTTTTTATCATTTATTGGCCTGATTTTCCTGTAGAAGACTTGACGAGAATCCTTGCATTTTGGAGTGCAAAGTTTCTAATTTTTCGGGAAAGCCGAAGACTTTGTCGCGTAGAGCTGTCGATTTTCCGTCAGAAGCTGAAACTGGGACAAATGATGTTGGAATGAACTAAAATTTTGGATGAAGCCTCTTGAGCAATAAATAAGACCAACCATAGGCTTTTGTTTGAGTTTTGAAGCCGTTTGGGGTCCTATCGCCAGTAGACTTGTTTTTATCGCGAGGGGGATGTCCCGCTTTGATGTGCGGTCAACTGGTGTCTGTTTGACTTGAAATTTGACAGGGAACCTATTGGAGTCATTTTGAGATGATCCATATGCTCTGTCTTGGAAACCATGGTCCCGAGGAACTTCACCGCCGAGAGGCCTGATTTGGCTTCCGAGCGTCAAAATCTAGTCAAATGTTGTCGAAATGACCTGAAACTTGACGTATAGCCCTTTGTAAGCATTTTGAAGCCGTCCACCTGTCTGATGAGTGATGGCCTCAGTGGTTCTCGCCGCCTAGAGGCTTGATTTAGCTGTTAGAGGGTTGATGTCGGGTCAAACGTTGTCGGTTTGACTTAGAACTTGACATGGAGCCTTTTGGATGTATTTTGAGACCATCCACAGGCTCTGATCGAAGCATTGGTGTCTCCGATGCTTTCGCCGCTGGGAGCTCCTTTTCAGCTGTCGGAGAAGCGAAGTTAGGCCAAATGATTTTGAAATGGCCCGAAACTTCTTGTCACTCCTATTTTGACTGTCTTGAAGGATCTTGCAGTTTTTGTTTGATTCTGACAAGATTTGATTTTTTGGAAGCAGCATTGCCTATTTATGGCAGGCTGCGACTTCATGTAGCTTTCTGGATCTTGAAGAGGTAAAGTGACATTTTTGGTGTCAACACACGCTGCATTATTATGGACTATTAATGACTTTCCTGCATTTGCTAACTTGTCTGGATGGAGCACTAAAGGTAAAATGGCATGCCCAAGTTGTAACAAAGACATTGTTTCTATGTATCTAAAGAATAGTCACAAGTTATGTTATATGGGCAATCGTCATTTTTTGCAACCACGACATTCTTGGCGGAGTCGTGGTAAAAACTTATTTGATGGGATGGTTGAGAACAGGCCAAAACCAAAGGATTTGTCCGGGGAGGATGTTGTATCACAACTTGAACTGGTTGAAGAACGGAATTTTGGAAAGAATCCGAATAACATGAAAAGGAAGCGTACGCAGGTTGAGTTGAATTGGTCAAAGAAGAGTATATTTTTTGAACTACCACATTGGCGAACCCTTAAGCTACATCACAACCTTGATGTGATGCATATTGAAAAGAACATTTGTGAGAGCATTTTATGAACTATGATGAGTATTGATGGTAAAACAAAAGATTCAATGCAAGCTCGATTAGACTTGGCAGCTTTGGGTATAAAAAAAGAAATACATCTAATTCCTAGGGTTGATAAGTTTATTGTACCATCTACGTGCTATACAATGTCATCGACCGAGAAAAAGACATTTTGCGAATGGTTGAAATCTATAAAGTTTCCAGATGGTTTTGCATCCAATATATATCGGTGTGTGAATGTCAATGACGGTAGAATATCAGGTTTGAAAAGCCACAACTGCCATGTACTTTTACAGCGACTTCTCCTGGTTGCCGTACGTGGTTTCTTGTCCAACGATGTATCCATTGCATTGATTGAGCTGGGTTTCTTCTTCCAAGAGTTGTGTTCGAGGACTTTAAGGTTGGAAGTGCTCGAGAATATGGAGAAAGACATTGCCGTGATACTTTGTAAATTTGAAGAAATATTTCCGCCATCTTTTTTGATGTAATGGTCCACTTAGCTGTTCATTTACCACAAGAGGCAATTCTTGGTGGACCTGTGCAGTATCGATGGATGTATCCCACTGAAAGGTAACAGTTACATGCATTTAAAAGTTTAAAGTTGTACTTTTTTTTTCATACAATAGTTATAAACCTTTAAATAGGTTTTTGCACACTTTGAAACAATACATTCGTAACAAGGCATGTCCGAAAGGTTCAATTGCTGAAGCCTACATTGATAATGAATGTCTGACATTTTGTTCCATGTATCTCTAAGGAATTGAAACACGCTTCAACCGTGAAAAGAGAAATTTTGATGGTGGTGAGGAGAAACAACCTACTAAGTTGCATGTTTTCTCACAGAATGTGCGACCATTAGGAGCTTCTAAAATTGTCAGCTTGAATCTAAAAGATCATAACAAGGCTTGTTATTATGTGTCGAATAATACCGAAGGAGTATTGCCATATCTCGAGTGAGTGCACCCATATGTACTAAGATGCAGTATATTTATATTTCTAGTTGATTTATATATATATTCTTGACATTTTCTTTATGTAGGCAACACTTGATTGAGCTTAAAAGGGAAAGTACAAATAATTTGGAAAAGAGGCAAGAAATGTATTTTGCTGAATGGTTTAAACAACGTGTAAGTTTTCTTAGGGACCCCAAAAGTAAAGTACTTGTTTGTCCTACTTATATTGTATATTCTATTGATTTTGCACACTTTACTCGTAGATGCAAGAATTGCGATCCCAGAAATCTCCTGAAGCTACAAATGATTTATATTCATTAGCTTGTGGGCCTGATCATCGTGTCATTTGATATAATGGTTGCATCGTTAATGGGATTAGGTTTCACACGAAGGACAGAGAAGTAAATCTCCGTACTCAAAACTGTGGTGTCGCTGTGCAAGGGTGTCACCAATCAAAAAAGATTGACTTCTTTGGTGTTCTAACCGATGTCATTGTGTTAAACTTCTTAAATTCCAATCGAGTTTATCTTTTTCAATGTGATTGGTATGATGTTGGTAACCGAAGTACGGGTATTCAAACAGATGGCCCGGTGACTAGTGTTAATGTCTCCCAAATTTGGTACAAAGATGACCGATTCGTGCTTGCTGCCCAAGCAAGTCAGGTCTTTTATGTGAGCGATACTTAATTGCGTGGTAGTTGGCAAGTTATGCAGAAAATAAAGCCAAGAAATGTATATGATGTTTCAGAGAAGGAGGAAGAGATTGTAGTAGATCATGGCATTGAGGCATTTCAATAGGAGGAGCATGTCACTGTGATTGGCATTGTCGAACATGATCACACTCTTGAAGAACGTAACGGTGATAATATTCAGAATGAAGAACTTACACCTCTACATCTAAATAAGGAAGATTTGAACCCAATTGAAGTAGATGCACATGTGGTACTGACCAATATGGGTAGAGTACACACAGAGGATCAGTTCATTAATAATGATGAAATTGATGAAGAAGTTGATACATGGATATATTATTGTAGTTCAGAAGAAGAGAATGCCGTATCAAGTGATGATGATACTGACATAGATTGAATAGTCATGTAAAAGTTAATTTTAATTATCTATAAGTGATAGTATATGAAATATTTTGTGTAATTTGTTATTCCTTCCTAATCAAGTTAATTATTATTGAATCTCTTTTGACTTGTTTGTATTTACATGATTAAATTGTTGTCTACATTACACTTCAAAATGTGATTTATGCTCAATGGGAGTTTGTTTAGTTTATGTTGTCAAATATATATTTCATGTCCAGTCATGGGTCCAGGTGGATGAACCACTAGAAGTTCTCAAATGCAGCCTCTGCCCTAGCCAAGCACACAACCAGTTGTTGCGTCTCTTCATGATAAGATAGTCTTCTGCCCTGTAACTTTTGATTTCAGTCCAATCTCTTCATAAATTTTAGTTATGTACACTTTGGACTTTGGTTTATTCCCACTCAGACCTTGCATATTCGTGTTGTGAATTTATTGATTCTTGTCCAATCATGGGTCCAGGTGGACGAACCACTATAAGTTCTCAAACGCAGCCGGAGCCTAACCAATCACACAACCGGGTGTTGTATCTCTTCGTGGTAAGATAGTCTTCTTTCTTGCAACTTTTGATTTCAGTCCAATCTCTTCATAAATTTTAGTTATGTACACTTGGAACTTTGGTTCATTCCCACTCAGACCTTGCATATTCGTGCTGTGAATTTATTGATTCTTGTATAGGCGTGGCACCAAGTGGACGAACCACTAGAAGTTCTCAAACGCAGCCGGAGCCCCAGCCAAGCACACAACCAGGTGTTGCGTCTCTTCGTGGTAAGATAGTCTTCTTTCCTGCAACTTTTGATTTCAGTCCAATCTCTTCATAAATTTTAGTTATGTACATTTGGAACTTTGGTTTATTCCCACTCAGACCTTGCATATTCGTGTTTTGAATTTATTGATTCTTGTATAGACGTGGCACCGGGTGGACGATCCGTAAGTTCTAATGCAGTGCCTTCATCTGTGCCTAACTCTTCTACACAATCGGATAATGTGCCCAACTCTTCTGCACAATCGGCTAATGGGTCGACTCCTGGTAAGTCCAATAGGCTAAAGTTACCTTTGTAATCTCTCCATAGTTATAGTTTCATATTATTGATGGATTGGTAAAAGGTGTCTAACCAGCTATTAATTTGTGCTATTGTTACTTCTAAAATGGGTTCAACATCATTAGTTTCCAAAAGAGGCAAGGCAAAGAACAACACTCTCATTAACCATATTGCAAGGCGAGGTCAGAAACCAAGGATTGAGATACCACCAGGGAAGTCAAAGCCTGTAGGAGATTGGAGTCAGCAATTTGCTTCTGAAGTTGGCATAATTTGCTGCAAATATGCACCTCTGTCACTTTATAATTGGAGAAAGTTGAAGAAGGATACAAATCCAAAGTTCATACGATGCACGAACATATTTTGGTAATAAAATTATTTTTCTTTAGTTGGTTTATTATTAATGGAGTCTATTTCTTCTTAACATCGCATTGCAAAACTTATTTGCAGAAGAGCTTTGACATTGACAGTCATCTCCCGCATCTCGAAAGGGCTATCAATAAGTATTTAGGACAGCGCCTCAAAGAGTTCAGGTGTAGGTTGCACGTTTATTACAAGACTCTCTCAAATGATCAGCGCAGACGGAAGCCATATGACAATGTCACCAAGAGGACTAGGAACGGCTTTGTGATTGGTTTGAAACAGACATGTTCAAGGTAAAAAGAAATGTTATTGTTCAAACTTTAATTCTCTTCTGTTGTACTTCTAACTAACAAAATTCTATTGTAGAAACTTAGCACAATCAACAAGGCCATTCATGCAAAGAAAAAAGTTAACCACCGTGGTGGTTCAAGATCATTTTTTAATCATCGAGCTGATAAGGTAGTATATATATTTATAATTTCGCATGTCTGATTTTGCCATGTGTTGGTAAAAGGAGTGTAACTTTCTCCATAGATGTCGGGTTTTTGAACCATTTTTTGTTCTCGAAAGCAGACATCTCTATCTTTCCAAAGGTACCAATTGTTCCTTCTCTCTCCTAACAAATGAGAGATTTCCAATCTGGTTTAGATGACTGATCGCTTGTTCCATCATGTTTATGCATTTTCAGACCTATTTTTCCTTGTTCACATTACTAGGGTGGTTTCATCTAGATTTTGAAGTTTATGATCTGTTCAGTGTTGTTTAGCCACTTACAGGTGTCATTCCTTCTGCAGTCTCAATTTCATTTCTCATAAATCATTTCTAACGACTCCAAGCATCGTCTCAGTGCTAAAAATGTTTGAATTTTGCTGATGTGCCCAACACTTCTGAGTTCTTATAGCATTTTTTTGAGTACTCATTACAGAACACATAACTGACGATCAAGATGTGGTTATAAAGTATTTGTATCAATTATATTCCTCATTCCATACAATATCTTTGGTTGAACCTGTTACAGCGTGATGCACAAACACAACAAGAGCCCGGCATGATTGAATTTTATCGCATGATGTATTATAATCCGGGCAAAGGCTGGAGTGGCTCTGCTCAAGAAAATTATGTGAGGATCAAGTTTTCTTTTCTCTTTCTTGTCTGTAATTACGGTTTGTCGTCTAAAATATTATTTTTATTTGATACTTGCCTCTTATTTAAAATTACAGGATAAGATGTTGGAGTTGCAGGCTGAGTGCCTAGAAGAAGGTTCTACTGCCATGACTGAGGATGACATTACTAATAAAGTCTTAGGTGCAAGACCAAGTTACATCGGTGGTCTTGGTCATGGCGTGGACCCAATGACACGCTCCTCCTCTTACTATTATCCAGAGGTTGATGAACTTAGGAGGAGAGCTGAGGCAACTGAGAGACAGGCTAAGGAGTATGAGACACAGGCGCAAGAGCTCACAATGCGTTTACATGAAAACGAGGACAAGGTAGAGGAGTTACAAAACTGGAAAGCAGCTTCTAAAGCTAAGTTGAACTTTCTCATGGCGCACATTGGGGCCAACTTTTCTGTGGAATGTATTTACATATAAAAATGTGTTCATCTTTATCTTTCTTTGTGGTATGAAAGTATATAAAGTTTTATGTCTATTGGTTTCTTTTTTTGTTTGGAATTTTTTTATATTTTCTTTTGCACTTCCCTTGGATTAATGTTGGAGTATATAATTTGATATAAACTGATTGATGGAGAGGTTAAGCTTCACAGTTCATTATATAGTCATTTTTGCCCCTGATCCCAACACGTAACTGGATCCTTTGACGTCATTACAATGAATACATCATGTAGTCCCCCTTCTAAATCCAAATCTGTCCAACTTCTTGTACCCATCTTCTATTAGCTAATTTAGGCCAAATCTCAGTCCATGTGAGCTACATCTTCCGACAAATTGAGTTTGTTTATAACATATAATCAGAATAAAACAAACAATCAAATCATATATTTAAGGCATGATCAATGTGAGGTCCATTTTTTTCCAATACAAGTTTCTTCTCCTACAAAAAGGAAAGGAAAAGTGCTACAACCAAAAAAAGTGCAAGCACCAAATAACCAAAAAAAAAAAAAAAAGAACTGTCAGCTAAATGTTCTACAAGTTTTCCCTTTTGTGTATGGATGAGGCAAAAACTACTTAAAATGAGGAGAAAACAAGAGTGGAGAATCACCACTTTTCTTTAAGCAATAATTCTTCACTATTTTTCAATTTGTTTGCTTTAGAATACGTAGGAATTCAAATATTCAATATATAGGAATCTTTTTAAGCGGTTAAAAAATGATGTATTCATTGTAATTCTCCTAGTTATAATTGTAATTCTCCTAGTAATATATCTAAGACATGTTCAATCTCATTATGGGGCATAACCCAATTGATGTAAAATAGGACCCAGATCCAATAGAGTGTTTGGGAGCTATATATATTTTTCAGTTAGGATCCCCTGTTTCGTTGGACAAATGAGGTGGCGACACGAGGACATCCATGCTGAGGTTGAAATATATAGAAGAAAGAAAAGGTTGGACTGTGGACATCCATGACCGTGTGTCGCCACCTCGTTCGTTCAAACAGGGCCTATTTGGACAAAACAAGGATCTCGACTCATTGGTTTTTTGGTAAAACAATGTTTGGGAGTTAGTAGTGGAAGCTGTGGACTTTCGACTCACGGCAGTTACAGAGTCAATAAAATCAGCTAACATCAGGCGTCTCGTCACGTCCAGCTACTTAAAATATCACGTGTTCCATGACCTATATTAAAGCAAGAGAGAGACAGACATGTAAACTGTATAGAGCCCATGTGCACCAACTGCTTGGGCACGGACAGGGTAGTGGGGGACTCAAATGCATGTGCTATTACCTCCATGCTTTTCATATCTCTCTCTCTCTATCTCACAAATGTGGCCCAAAAATATATGCTGCAAATGTCATTTGTTGTTTGCAGTACAAAAGGTAACAGTTGTTTACTTGTTTACATAGATTATTTTTTCAGTTCTTATAATTACTCTAACCCAAAAATATATGCTGCAAATGTCACATGTTTTTTTAGAGACAAGTGCATGCATTGCTAAGAAAACTAATAGAAGTTTCTCAACAATAACCTAAGTTATGTGGAACTGAAAATCATTTTTGATTGTATATTTAGTGTTGCACAAGTATTACCGCAGACATGTTGAATTGAAATTGTCACTTAAACTCTATTTGCCGTTTCCTGGCGCTGCCTTCATATATAACTGATTTTCTTTTTTGAAATTGCAAAATGGTTCAACATCATGAGTACTTTGAAAAGATGGACTGTTGGGGTTGAAAAGGATGGAAGATGATCGTAAATGCAATACTTAGCCCCTGAATTTTGAACAATATTTTGTAAGCTTAGGAAGGATGCAGTTATTGTAAACTTACATTACTAGCAAGGCTATGTGGAAAATATATTGGATATTTCATGTGACACTTTTCTACATTTGGAACCTATGAAATTAGATTTTTTGTTAGTTAAATGTTTTCACTACTAGAGATATACCTTTTGGCGGATGAAAAAGCATGGGTTGTGAAGTTAGAGTACTATGGTATTATCTTGAAAAAGAAGTAGACTTAACTTGGTTTGACAAGTTTCTATGGAAAGTTACTCTAACCTTAATCCAGAAATATTAGTTTCTGCAAGGGTTGGGTTGTTGGGTGTTGGAATATTACTTTTTATATTTTGGTATAAAATCCAAAAGAATCTCCTAGGGAATCTAAGAGTCATAATGGAAAGTCTAAAGATCATATAGGAAAGTTAAACATCAATATGAGTCTTAATTGTTGTCTTGGAATATGGGGCAGCACTTTTGTTGTTATAATTTCAGGGGAGATGGTCGTGGTGTTGGGATTGGTGTATGCCCTAAAGCCCACTAGCTGCACTCTCATCTTTTGTTACTGGATATTTACTGGTTATTTAACGGAATGACTCTTTTCTCTTTAAACATGTATATATGTATGGTTGTGTAAGGCCTATTGTTTCTAGTAAATGAATTAGGTGTGTAGTGCCTACACACAGATAGGTCTGATTCATGGACACTGGAAACAACATATTTGTTCATAACTGAGAGATGGAGTTGGGCATTTCATCTTGGTATAAGTTATAGTGAGAGACTCTCCTATATCCAGGGTGACTTACCTAAGTCATGGGAGGCCTATCCCAGATTTATCTCATTAGTGCATGTGCAATGCATTGAACAGGACCATTGTAGGTTTGATCTCTAAAATAGTACTATCACTGAGAGAGATCTGGTCACCTTATGCTACTGAGTGACCAGTGCTCTTAATCTTGAGCATTTGTGGATGAACTGAGGAAGTCAAGTTCTTGTGCTTTAATTCACTGTGGGTGAGATTCTTTTCATGGGTCAACAGCTTTGTGTTTTGGGTACTCGGACTTGATCAGTTGGGACGTGCAGATGCAATAAAGAATCTATGCCATCTAATGATGGAATGATCGTCCCCTTAGAATTATCCGATTAATCATCAAAATGTAAGATCTTAGTATATGGATGTTCCATATGGATATTGAACTTGTGGGTCGCTCCCTGGACCAAGAGAATGATATCCGGATGATGATTAAGTTAAGGATATGAAGTTCTAAGGTTTAGATGTAATCGAGAAGGTTGATAGTACATCGGATAACCTGACTTGATTATGGATGTTACATAGAGGGGCATTTAGGTCATTTTACTTAGTAGGTCGAAGACAACTGTCACTTTCTGACTAGCTTAATATCATATTAAATATTTGCCCCTGGAGTTCAACCATAACTCTTTAGTGGAATGAGTTGTGGTTAAAATGGTCTTAATGTTGCTATGGGTTTAGCATGGACATTTTTGGTCATTTTGGGAGCCAAGGGCAAATATGTCTTTTGGTCCCTTCTCTAGTCACTTTCCTAGATTGGCATGGTTTCCTAAATTGTTTAGATGACATATGGTTAAATTAATTTAGTGGAAAAGTAATTTTGAGTTTAAATTCAAATAGGCCTTTAATGGCATACATGAATTTAATTCTAGATAAATTATTTGTGGGCCATGGTGTGCATTATTTTATGTGGGACGTCCATAATGGGAATTCCATAGGTGAGGTTTCCAACTTTGAGTAGGTCTCTCTACTTGGAAGGTTGGACTCCTCTTTGGATTAGTATTCCTATAGTAAAGTTTCCTTTTTGAATTAGAAACTTAAATTAGTAAGTGTTGTACAACTAAGATTACTAATTGCTAAAGTTTATGGGATGTTCCTTTAGTTTCCTTTTCTAATTGGAGTGTTTTTAAAGAAAATAAATCTTTGAATTATACTTTCCTTTTAGGACATCTATGAGAATTAGTATGGATAACTTTTAAGGAAAGGAATCCTAAAGTTTTCTATAAAAAAGGAGGAAGCCCCCTTTGGACGTCCAACACACATATCCCCTATCCCACACGTCCAGCCCTCTTTTCTTCTTCATTGAAGAGAGTTTCAGGTCTGAGATTTTTCCATAGATAAATGTTCTCAAAACCCATCTAGAAATCTAGATTAAGATCCCACCATCTTAGCCAATCAGATTTGGAAGTGAAATAGAGAAGAAGATCAAAAGCAATTCTACTGCAGAAAATTCCAGCAAGGTGTTTGCTAATTGTAAGTCTGAGTTCAGCCCTTTGGATCTTTTATTTCAGAGATTTGAAGTCTACACATCATCAAGGTAATAGTCTTCTTGAATCTCCTTAATTTAATTATACACTTGTTGATCATGAATCCATGGAGTTTTTATGCGATCTATATGGCTGATATGCGCTGCCCAGATCAGATTTTTTAAAATCTGTTTTGTTACAAATCATCCATGGACGTCCCTAGTGATGTTCAGATCTAAATCGCAGTTTCTTTCAGTGGTATCAGAGCCACTCCATGTGAAATCATGATCACATGTTGTGTTTAATTAATCCTAGATTGATTATGAGCATGGTGGCACCCTACTGAAGTTATATTCAGATTTCTTTAAGTGATGCATGTTGTGTGCAAGTTTCATTAACATTGCTGGAATTTATTTTCCAGATTTGTTTAATGATGTACATAGTGTTTTGCATGCATTAACCTCTTTGTTTGCAGCCATATTTGCATCCTTGATGGTTCGCATTTTTATTGTGTGGATTTGGATGTTTTTTCATAAGTTGGAAAGTGTACGATTGCGCGTTTAGCAATCATAGGAAGTTGTAATTCTTTCTTTACTTTTATTCCAACTAGTCTTGATGTAAGCTTTCTTAAAAGGCATAGGCATCTCCAATGTAATTTGTGGTTTTGTTTTTTTTTTTTCTATGGGTTTGCTTGTATAAATTTAATTTGTTGGAACAAGCAAGAAAAAGAAAGCTTCAAGCAAGATAGGTTGCAAGTAACCGGATTCCTTAGTGGTGGAGGAGACAAGGCTTCTTGGTGCAAGATGAGATCTATTTTTGATGTCCTAGTTCGATAAGGATTTGAAGTCCGAAGCAGGGAGCCATCAAGGATTACATACTTTTATTTGCTCTTATATATATGGAATGTATGGATGAATGCTTTATATAATTGCTATAATTGTCACCTATAAACTTGGCCACCATTAGGTTCTAAAATTATCATCTTTCTATATTGGATTGTTTTTAGTTTGGCTAATTGTTTTAAACGGAACTTAGACCAGCACCTTCTATTTTGTCTAAGGTTTAAAATTGGATAGGGTTTTTTTTATCTTGGTATCCTTGTTTTCCAAAAGAGGCTAAACTAAAATCTAATTAGATGCTACCTATGGGTACCCATAACCCAAGTTAGGTTTTTGATTCTTTAAAGGGATTTTCTCAAATGTTTTAAAGCAAAGGTTATTTATTTTTAAGATGACTTAAGTCATTGAGTTATAAATTTAATTAACTAAGTTTGCTAGATTTAAAAAAGCTTTTGAGTAAACAATGTAAAGTTCAAAAGAATATTTTATTTAAAAACCCTAGTGATAAATAATCAAGTGGGAGAGGGGTTTTTGGAAAGACCCCACGGCCTTCCATTTTCGGTTCATGTTATCTCATTAAGGTATTAGTAGGAGCGGCCACCCATTCGGTGGAGTTCTTTACTAAAGATCGCTTTGATGGGTTAGTGGGTGAACTAATGTGAATATTCGTAATGAGGTGTTAGTGGGAAAGGCCATCCCTTCGGTGGAGTTCTTTACTAAAGATCACTTCTATAGAATGTCAATGAAGTGTTGGTGGGAGCAGCCATCCCTTTGGTGGAGCTCTTTACTAAAGTTCACTTCTAGAATGGATAAAAGTCGCTTCCCTTCAGAGGACTTAAGTCATAGACATTCTGGGAAATTTCATAAGAGATGGTAAAACACTTGACATAAGACGGTAATGACCTCTCCCTAGGAGTTAGAGTTATTTGTCATATGAGGCCAAACCAATCAGTGATTGGACTGCCACTGGATTGTTGGAATTTGAGATGACTTGAGAAGTCCTTTGAAGAATTGAAGAAATTAATATCTCAAAGTATTGTTTTGAGTTGGAATTATTGTCAACACATTGTCACAAGCATGAAAATAATAGGTTGGTGTTGATAGAGCTTAAAAGAAGAATAAGAGTTGAAACAGTTCAGGAATTCAGAATTCCTGAAGCAGAGTGTGCGGTCGACCGGGCACCCCATGCGGTCGACCGAGCAAAGAGAAACCTGCAGAAAAAGTTTCAGGTAGCTCCCAGTTATTTTCGTGACACAGTGTGTCGTCGGTCGACCGGGACCCCAGGATGTCGACCGAGCACGTCAGGTATCTGTTTCCAGACTGTGTATGATGTCGACCGAAGACAGCAGGATGTCGACCGAGCACGGGAACCAGAGTTGCGCAGAAACAGAAGTCTTGCACGAAAATTCAGCATTCTTGTCTATTTTGTTTGGGACTCTTTCTAAACGAATTGTAGCCTATTTTGAACACTCTTAAGGGTTATCATAACCTATATAAAGGCATGTTTGGTTCGTTTTTAAGAAGACACCAAGAGAGAAAGAAGAGAAGAAAAGAGAGAAGAAAAGAGAGAGTTTTGGAGAGAAGAGAGTGCTGTTGCTGTGTTGCTGTATTATCAGAAGTTTCTACAGCAAGTGTGGACGAGGATGTGCTCTTGAAGATGGTGTTTCGTCCATAAGATAAGTGTCTCTCTGTTTATGCTTTAATTTTCAATTTGTAAGGGATTGAGAGAGAGAGAGAATGTAGAGGGGAAGGGCTATAGAAAAAGGTTTCTATTCTTATTCTGTAGAACATCAAGTTGGTGCTTGGTGTCTGGGGTTTGGTGATCCTATCTGTTGGTGCAGATAAATTGTAAAGGGTGTCGGTGCTTCCTAGATAGTTGGTGCTATCTGAAACTAAGGGTTGGTGCTCTTTGTCGTTGGTGCGACTAAATAGATTCAGATCTGTCCCGGATTGGTGTTCGGACAGTCTTTGAACCGTGGACGTAGCCTTTCGGTGAACCACGTTAAATCTGGTGTCATTGTGTGATTTGATTTGCTTTTGTTGTTAAATTGGACCTGTTTTTAAAGAATCACTGATTCACCCCCCCCCCTCTCAGTGATCGCGATATCTAACAATTGGTATCAGAGCGTAAGGTTCCCTTGAAAAGCTTAACACGCTAAGGGTGATCTCTTGTCAAATCACATGGCAACCAATACAGGGAATAAGAAAGCACCTTTGTTTGATGGTTCTAATTACTCCTTCTGGAAGATCAGAATGCAGGCTTTCATTAAGTCACTTGGCTATGATGTCTGGGAGACTGTCAGAGTCGGTTACAATATTGCCATTGTACCCAATGATACTGCAACGAAGAAGTTAGCAGACAACGACTCAAAAGCGCAGAATACACTCTTTAGTGGCCTTGTGGACAGCGAGCTGGTCAAAGTAATTGCATGCAAAACAGCCAAGGAAATATGGGACAAGTTGAAAAGCATTCATGAAGGAGATGAGAAGATCAAAGAAGCAAAATTGCAAACCCATCGCTCTCAATTTGAATCTCTTCGCATGGAGGAAAGCGAGAATGTTGACTCATATTTGCAACGAGTGAATGAAGTCAGGAATGACATTCGTGGACTAGGGGAGGAGATTAAAGAACCAGTCATCGTCAAAAAGGTTCTGAGATCTCTTCTTCCCCGGTTTGATTCAAAAGTCTCAGCCATAGAAGAAGCCAAGGATCTGAATGAATTTTCCATGGATGAGTTGCATGGTTCACTCACTGCCTATGAGATGCGCATAGGTAAGACGTCTTCATCTGATAGAGAAGCGGCCTTCAAAGTTCAGAAAAAGGAAAAAGAGACTGCTGGTCATGATTCTGATACTGATGATGATGAGCTTGAGGCTCAATTTGTTAGAAAGCTGAAGAAAGGAAGCAATGGAAAGTACAAAGGGAAGCTACCCTTTAAATGCTTCAATTGTGGTGGTGTTGGTCACTTTGCTGCGAAGTGTCCGCTGAAAGAAAATAATGATGATGACTCTTATGTCGATAAGAGTAAGTGGAAGAAAAATTTCAGAAAGAGGGGCAAAGCAAAGAGCTTCATCAGTCAATATAATGACAGCACGTCTGAAACTTCAGACGATGATGAATCAGCCGAGGCAACTGAAGCTCTCTTCATGGTTACCGTTGAAGAAGAAGAGGAGCAAGAGCCGGAAGAGGAAGAGGAGGCTGAGGTCAATCTCGAAGAAGAACTCATTGCCGCACTTGAGGAGCTTAGCATGGAACGAAAAACAAGTAAGAAAAATCTGAAACTTCTTCATGAATCTGAAAGTTCAATTATTGCTTTGAAAACTCAAGTTGAAGAATATAAAAGAATGGTGGAAGTCCTTCAAAATCAAATACGTATCAAAAAGGAAGAGGCTATGAAACTTGAAACTGAAATCGCTAGAGCAAAGGCTGAAAACTTGGAAAGTAGTCGAAAACTCAAAGCACTCCAAGCGATTGAAGGGACAATGAAACTCAATGAAATTCTGAAAGTTCAAAAGCCCTTCCACAATAAATTTGGTATTGGATTTGAAACCGGAGAGTCCTCTAAAGCTGCACCTTCTGTGTTTATGAAACAAAGTCCCATACCTCTCAAGGCTACAAAGCATCAAATTCAGCCTAGTATTGAGATGGTCAATAAGAAAAGGTTTGTGGAGTTTAACCAGCCACCTAAGAAAGGAAGAATGTTCAGATTCTATGGTTATTGCTATCATTGCAATAGATATGGACATAAAAGAGCTGATTGCAAATTCTATGTTAGAAACAGCCCATTTGTGACTAGGAATCCTTTTTCAATCCTACACAGCCACAAAATTGAGTGCTATATGTGTCATAATTATGGACATTTGGCTAGGGATTGTAGGTTGCCTATTGCTAACCAATTTTAGGTTGAAAAGAAACCCAAGTTAGTTAAGGCATGGAGGGCAAAGAAAAGGGAAGGTAATTCCAAAGAATCCCTCATTGTGCAAACGGCATTTAATGCACAAAAGAAGACAGCACCATGGGTCCTTGATAGTGGTTGTTCAAGCCATATGACAGGTGATAAAGAAAAATTCGTCAAATTACAGCACTATGAAGGCGGATCAGTGAAGTTTGGTAACAATGATGGTGCCAAAATCTGCGGAAAAGGTGTTGTTCAGCTAAAGGCAAACAAGATCAGATCAGACGAGGTCTTATATGTGTCTGGACTAAGACCCAACTTGCTTAGTGTGAGCCAGATCTGTGACAAAGGCCACGAAGTTGTCTTCACTAAGAATGGTTTTGCTATCAAGAAGAGTAGCAACGGCAAAACAGTGGCTACTGGATCTAGGACTGCTGGAAATCTCTATACATTGTCAGATGGAGCTGAAAAGACTTGCTTGATGAGTCGGACAGAGGAAAGTTGGTTGTGGCACAAACGCCTTGGGCATCTAAACTTTGATAACATGTCAAAGATTTGCAATTCAAAGGCTGTCAGAGGTATGTCTACAGTTGAAAAGCCTTCCAACCCCATTTGCGATTCGTGTCAAAAGGGAAAGCAAACGAGGGTAATGTTCAAGTCAAAGGAGCATCATTCAAAGAAACCTCTTGAGCTAGTGCACACTGATCTCTGTGGACCGATGCGAACTCAAAGCACCAATGGAGATAAGTATTTTATGTTATGCATTGATGATTGTACTCGTATGACATGGGTATTGTTTCTTAAGCATAAACATCAAGCACTTGATCGTTTTAAAGTGTTTAAAGCACAGGTTGAAAATATGCTTGGAAAACGTATCAAGATTTTAAGGTCTGATCGAGGCGGTGAATTCACATCTGAAGAGTTCACTAACTATTGTGAGCACCATGGCATTCAAAGACAGTATTCAGCCCCTAGAACTCCACAGCAAAATGGAGTTGTGGAACGGAAAAATCGCACCGTTCAAGAGATGGCTCGTACAATGCTAACTGAGAGTAAGCTAGCTGACAAATACTGGAAGGAGGCAATCCATACGGCTGTATACATTCAGAATCGATGCTTGATCAGGCCACATGAAGACAAAACTCCTTATGAGCTATGGTTTGGGCGAAAAGCAACAGTCAAGCACTTCAGAGTCTTCGGTAGCAAGTGTTACATCAAGCGTCTTGAACAAAATCCGGGCAAATTTGATGAAAGAGCTGATGAAGGTATATTTCTGGGTTATTCCTCATCTAGTAAGGCTTACAGATGTCTTAACAAAAGGACCAGAAAAATCATAGAAAGTGCTGATGTTAGAATTGATGAAAACTGTGAATCAAAGAATGGAACTCATTATGACAGTCCAGTCTATGAGGACTCGAGTGAGATTGATGATGAAGTAGCTAAACCTAATGATTCTGAGAAATCAAAGGATGACTCAGAGGATGCTACACCTAGAAAGAAAAGCACTTGGGTAGAGCAACACCCTAAGGATCAAATCATTGGAGATCCTGAGGTCGGTGTTAAAACAAGACAAAGTGTAGTTAGCAATTACTCACTTGTGTCCACCATTGAACCCAAGACTGTGGCTGAAGCCAGTCTCGATGAAAGTTGGTTGAAAGCTATGCATGAGGAGTTGGAGCAAATTGAGAAGAACTCCACATGGGAACTAGTCTCTAGACCTACCGATAAGAATGTTATTGGTACTAAATGGGTCTTTCGGAATAAGCTGAATGAAGATGGTCAGGTCATACGAAACAAAGCAAGGTTGGTTTGTAAAGGCTATGCTCAAGTTGAAGGCATAGATTTTGAAGAGACCTTTGCACCGGTGGCTCGTCTGGAAGCCATTCGTATGTTTCTTGCATTGGCTGCATACAAAACCTTCAAGGTATTTCAGATGGATGTAAAGTCAGCCTTCTTGAATGGATTATTTGAAGAAGAGGTCTACATTGAGCAACCTGATGGTTTTCTTATTAGCAAAAATTCAGACCTAGTGTGCAAGTTGAAAAAGGCTCTTTATGGGCTGAAACAAGCGCCAAGGGCGTGGTATGCAAGGCTGGACCTATATCTCCGCAAGATCGGTTTTGGAAAAGGACTGGTTGATAGCAATCTTTATGTCAAAACAGAGTTGAACAAACAGCTGGTTGTTATTGTTTATGTCGATGACATAATTTTTGGTGGCAACGATGAAGTGCAGGAATTTTGCTGAAGAGATGAAGAAAGAATTTGAGATGTCAATGCTTGGAGAACTAAAGTTCTTCCTTGGTTTACAAGTTCAGCAGCTGAAACATGGTATCTTCATATCACAGATGAAATACATCAAGGAAATGCTGAAGCGATTTAACATGGAAGACAGCAAGCCTGTGAGCACACCAATGACAACGAACACAAAGCTAAGCAAAGATGATAAGGGTTCGTCCGTTGATCACACCACTTATCGTTCAATGATAGGAAGCTTGCTTTATTTGACTGCTACAAGACCAAATCTTCTGCAAGCAGTATGTATGGTGGCTCGATTTCAAGCATCACCAACTGAGACGCACCTTACAGCAGTAAAAAGGATATTTCGATATCTGAAAGGTACCATGGAGCTTGGCATTTGGTATCCTAAAGGCAAATCCTTTACTCTTGTTGCATACTCTGACGCCGATTGGGCTGGTTGTATAGATGATCGCAAGAGTACAAGCGGCGGTGCATTCTATCTCGGTGAAAGGTTGGTGGCATGGCATAGTAAGAAACAAGATCCAGTATCCCTTTCTACAGCGGAAGCGGAATATATTGCAGCGGCAACTTGTTGTACACAAGTGTTATGGATGCGGAAAATGCTTTCTGATCTAGGAGTTCCGACAACGGATCCTACGCCGATCCTCTGTGACAACACAAGTGCAATTCACATCTCTAAGAATCCTGTTTAGCATTCTAGAACGAAGCATGTTGCAATCCGCTATCACTTTCTTAAAGAAAAGGTCGCAGATGGTGAGGTAAAGTTGGAATATGTCCCAACTACTGAGCAAGTTGCTGATATCTTCACAAAACCTCTGCCAAAGGAAGTCTTCGAGTATCTCCGAAAAAAATTAGGAGTTACTCACTCTCCTAATCCTTATAAGTTGTGCTTGAAAGGGGGAGCAAAGTATTCTTTGAATATCCTATTCGCTCCTTCGTTGGTCCCTTTGGACTTGTTGTCAAAGGGGGAGAAAGACTTAAGCAAGGAGAAAACTATGCTTAGAAGAAGTTATGCTATGATAACTTTGGGGAGATTGGTATCAAGAGTGTTAGAGATCTTGATTTTTTTTAAAGACAGGGGGAGACTATGGTTCTGCAAAAGCTTCATGAAGATCAACTAGATTAATGTGTTGAAGTTCCAATAGTGTTGCCAACAATTCCAAAGGGGGAGATTGTTGGAATTTGAGATGACTTGAGAAGTCCTTTGAAGAATTGAAGAAATTAATATCTCAAAGTATTGTTTTTGAGTTGGAATTATTGTCAACACATTGTCACAAGCATGAAAATAATAGGTTGGTGTTGATAGAGCTTAAAAGAAGAATAAGAGTTGAAACAGTTCAGGAATTCAGAATTCCTGAAGCAGAGTGTGCGGTCGACCGGGCACCCCATGCGGTCGACCGAGCAAAGAGAAACCTGCAGAAAAAGTTTCAGGTAGCTCCCAGTTATTTTCGTGACACAGCGTGTCGTCGGTCGACCGGGACCCCAGGATGTCGACCGAGCACGTCAGGTATCTGTTTCCAGACTGTGTATGATGTCGACCGAAGACAGCAGGATGTCGACCGAGCACGGGAACCAGAGTTGCGCAGAAACAGAAGTCTTGCACGAAAATTCAGCATTCTTATCTATTTTGTTTGGGACTATTTCTAAACGAATTGTAGCCTATTTTGAACACTCTTAAGGGCTATCATAACCTATATAAAGGCATGTTTGGTTCGTTTTTAAGAAGACACCAAGAAAGAAAGAAGAGAAGAAAAGAGAGAAGAAAAGAGAGAGAGTTTTGGAGAGAAGTGAGTGCTGTTGCTGTGTTGCTGCATTATCAGAAGTTTCTACAGCAAGTGTGGACGAGGATGTACTCCTGAAGATGGTGTTTCGTCCATAAGATAAGTGTCTCTCTGTTTATGCTTTAATTTTCAATTTGTAAGGGATTGAGAGAGAGAGAGAATGTAGAGGGGAAGGGCTATAGAAAAAGGTTTCTATTCTTATTCTGTAGAACATCAAGTTGGTGCTTGGTGTCTGGGGTTTGGTGATCCTATCTGTTGGTGCAGATAAATTGTAAAGGGTGTCGGTGCTTCCTAGATAGTTGGTGCTATCTGAAACTAAGGGTTGGTGCTCTTTGTCGTTGGTGCGACTAAATAGATTCAGATCTATCCCGGATTAGTGTTCGGACAGTCTTTGAACCATGGACGTAGCCTTTCGGTGAACCACGTTAAATCTGGTGTCATTGTGTGATTTGATTTGCTTTTGTTGTTAAATTGGACCTGTTTTTAAAGAATCACTGATTCACCCCCCCCCCTCTCAGTGATCGCGATATCTAACATGGATATGTGTATCCAGATAGTGATAATCCAATTAAGCATTCCTTAATTCAACGTGACTGTAGGCTCGGCCATCCCTTCGATGGAGGGTCTATGAGGAGGTTGAAACACCGATACATTATGATTAGGGTTAAATAATGTAAAAAGTTTTGTGCTTTGTTTTTCCTTTTATAACAAGCACCATATGCATGTTACATATATACTACCTGTCTAATTATAAACTGTTTCATATCCAGAGAGAGATGGGTAAAGATTCTTTTAGTCCGTTGATGAGCATTCTTCGTGAGAACAAACTGACTGGCCCTAATTACGTAGATTGGAAGAGAAATCTAGACATAGTACTCACTGCTGAGGAGTACAAGTATGCCTTGTCGGAAACCTGTCCTGATATTGATGTTGATTCTACTGATGACCAGTTAGAGGCTGAGAGGAAATGGAAGAAAGCGAATAGCATAGCTAAATGCTACATGCTTGCTTCCATGTTCAACGTGTTGCAAACACAGCACGAGCAAATGGACACAGCCTATGAAATCATGATGTCCTTGTCTGAGATGTTCGCAGATAAAAGCAGGCCAGCTAGGCAAGCTGCTATAAGGACTATCATGAATACTAGGATGGCTGAAGGAACACCTGTCAGAGAGCATATGCTCAAGATGATGGATTGTTTCAATGTTGCTGAGATTCTAGGGGCTGAGATTGATGCAGAAAGACAAACTGATATGATTCTCGAAACTCTGCCGGACTCTTTCAGTCAGTTCAAGCTCAATTTCAATATGAGCAAGATGGACATGACTCTCTGAGTTAATGAAAGAACTCCAGGCGGCAGAGGCTATCATGAAGCCCAAAGCCCAAGCTCACTTTTTCCAGTCTTCCTCTAAACTAAACCCGAAAGGGAAGGAGTCAAGAAGAAGCAGAATAAGGGAAGAGGACAGAAAAAGGATAATACTGGTAAAAAGAAGGACAAGGGTACAGATGGAAAACCCAAAGGGAAATGCTTCAACTGCGGCCTCAAAGGTCATTGGGGGAAAGATTGTCCCAAGTTACTAGCCTCGGTTAAGAAAGGTACATCTTTTTCCTACTACATTGAAACTTGTCTGGTGGTTGATTCTACTGATTCATGGATAGTAGACTCGGGAGCCACTAATCATATCTGCAATTCATTGCAGGGGTTTCAGATAATGCAGAAGATTGAGAAAGGAGAGTTTGCCTTTAGAGTTGGAACTGGAGCTAAAGTTTGGGCAGTTGCAGTAGGAGTTGTTTCCTTACATTTTCCATGTGATAGGATATTAGTTTTAAATAATGTTTTCTATGTTCCGGTCATGAGAAAGAATTTAATTTCAGTTTCCAGACTCATTGAATTTAATTATTCAGTTTCCTTCCATTCTAGTGTTGATATCAGTAGAGATGGAAATATTATATGTTCCGGTAGAATGCATGACAACTTATTTTATATATATCCTATTGGTCCCACACTGCATAATGTACAACTAGAAAACTTAACTTCCCTTAAAAGGAAGGTATCTTCAATCAATGACACATATCTTTGGCACTTACGTTTGGGTCACATTAACCTAAAATGAATTCAGAGGTTGGTAGAAGATGGGCCTTTGAGCTCATTAGATTTCGAACCTTTTCCTCAGTGCGAATCTTGTCTCAAGGGAAAGATGACCAAAAGGTCATTCTCTGGAAAGGGACTAAGGTCAAAGGAGTTGTTAGAATTGATTCACACTGATGTGTGTGGTCCTATGAACAAACTGGCTCGAGGAGGGTATGAGTATTACATCACCTTCACCGATGATTACTCTAGGTATGGATATGTGTACTTAATGCGACGCAAGTCTGAGGCGTTTGATAAATTCAAGCAATTTAAGGCTGAGGCAGAGTTACAACTAGAGAAACATATCAAAGCCCTTCGATCTGATCGAGATGGCGAGTACCTCCTGGGTGAGTTCAAAGAGTACCTCACACAACATGGGATTGTGTTTCAGTTGTCTGCACTGGGTACACCCCAGCAAAATGGTATAGCGGAGAGAAGAAACCGTACCCTTCTTGATATGGTAAGGTCCATGATGAGTCATGCAACCCTACCCATATCTTTTTGGGGATATACCCTAGAAGCAGCAGCATACATTTTAAATTTGGTACCTTCTAAATCAGTGCCTAGGACACCGTAAGAAATGTGGACAGGTCGAGAACCCAGTTTAAGACATATCCACATTTGGGGTTGTCCAGCCTACCAACTGAAATCATACAGCTACCAAGCTGGAACCCAGATCGGAAATGTGCTACTTCATAGGGTATCCTAAGGGAACGAGAGGTGGCATCTTTTATCATCCAAAGGAGCAAAAAGTGCTTATCAGCACCCATGCTAGGTACTTGGAGGATGATTGTATGATGTACCAAGAGCTTAGTTGTAAAGAAACCCTTGAGGAGATTCTTCTGGGATCTCCTATAACATCTGTACCAGGTCCTGAGGCGGTAGATGAACAGGATATTCCTTTTAACACTCCGGAGCCTCGTCGTAGTGGGAGAATTTCTAGACAGCCAGAAAGATATCTAGGAGTGTCTTTTAAGACAGACTCTGAAGATCTGGTTGAGGATCCTACTAGTTATGATGAAGCAGTAACGGATATAGATGTTGACATGTGGCAGCAAGCGATGAAATCTGAAATGGATTCTTTGTATTCCAATCAAGTCTGGGAACTTGTAGATGCACCTGAAGGGATTAAACCCATAGGGTGCAAGTGGATCTACAAGAAGAAGAGAGGAGTGGATGGGAAGGTGGAAACCTTCAAAGTAAGACTGGTGGCGAAAGGATATACTCAGAAAGAGGGTATCGATTATGAGGAAACCTTTTCACCAGTGGCTATGCTTAAGTCCATAAGGATTCTCTTGGCCATTGCATGTCATTATGACTACGAGATATGACAGATGGATGTCAAGACAACTTTTCTTAATGGAAGTCTTGACGAATGTATCTCTATCATGCAACCAGAGGGTTTCATTGCTAGTGGCCAAGATAACATGGTTTGTAAATTTACGTAGTCCATTTATGGACTTAAGCAAGCATCTAGAGCATGGAACATCAAGTTTAATCAGGCAGTCAAATCTTTTGGCTTTGATCAAAACATTGATGAATCATGTGTGTATAAGAAAGGAAGTGGAAAAGCAGTCGCATTTTTAGTTCTGTATGTAGATGACATATTGCTCATTGGAAATGATGTAGGTATATTGTCATCCACAAAGGTTTGGTTATCCTATCAATTTAAGATGAAGGATTTGGGTGAGGCCAGTTATATCTTAGGGATCAAGCTTTTGCGAGATCACAAGAATAAGATGTTATCCTTATCCCAATCTTCATATATTGAGAAGATATTGGTCAAGTTTAACATTCATGACTCCAAGAAGGGCTTGCTACCTTCTAGACATGGAGTACCACTGTCTCGAGATCAATGTCCAAAGACATCTGAAGAGATAGAGAGCATGAGGAGAGTTCTATATGCATCCGCTGTTGGAAGCCTCATGTATGCAATGTTATGTACTAGACCAGATATTTGCTTTGCCGTTGGCATGGTTAGCAGATATCAGTCAAACCCTGGACCATGCATTGGACAGCTGTTAAGCATATATTCAAGTATCTACGGAGAACGAAAGATTATATGCTAACCTATCAAGCAGATGATCTAACGCCTTTGGCGTATATAGATTCTGATTTACAATCTGATAGAGATGCCAGAAAGTCTACTTCAGGATACGTCTTTACTCTGTCAGGAGAGGCTATATCATGGAGAAGTGTCAAGCAATCCTGTACTGCTGATTCTACCATGGAAGCAGAGTATGTGGCGGCATCGGAAGCTGCAAAGGAAGCAGTATGGCTCAGAAAATTCTTATTGGAATTGAGAGTTGTTCCTGCAGTACAAAAACCGATTGTCATGTACTGCGATAACACTGGTGGTGTAGCACAATGCAAAGAGCCCAGGAATCACAAGAAAGGCAAGCACATTCAGAAAAAGTACCACTTGATCCGGGAATTCATTCAGGATGGAGAAATAGTGGTGGAGCAGATTACCTCAGCAAATAACTTAGCTGACCCATTCACTAAGACTCTTACTGAGAAAGTCTTTATTTCTCATGTTGAGTCTATGGGTGTTAGGTTAGAAAGTAGTGATCTTTAGTGCAAGTGGGAGTTTGTTGGGATTGGTGTATGCCCTAAAGCCCACTCGCTGCACTCTCATCTTTTGTTACTAGATATTTACTAGTTATTTAATGGAATGACTCTTTTCACTTTAAACATGTATATATGTATGGTTGTGTAAGGCCCATTGTTTCTAGTAAATGAATTAGGTGTGTAGTGCCAACACACAGATAGGTCTGATTCATGGACACTGGAAACAACATATTTGTTCATAACTGAGAGATGGAGTTGGGCACTTCATTTTGGTATAAGTTATAGTGAGAGACTCTCCTGTATTCAGGGTGACTTACCCAAGACATGGGAGGCCTATCCCGGATTTATCTCATTCGTGCATGTGCAATGCATTGAACAAGACCATTGTAGGTTTGATATCTAAAATAGTACTATCACTGAGAGAGATCAGGTCACCTCATGCTACTGAGTGACCAGTGCTCTTAATCTTGAGCATTTGTGGATGAACTGACGAAGTCAAGTTCTTGTGCTTTAATTCACTGTGGGTGAGATTCTTTTCATGGGTCAACAGCTCTGTCTTTTGGGTACTCAGACTTGATCAGTTGGGAAGTGCAGATGCAATAAAGAATCTATGCCATCTAATGATGGAATGATCGTCCCCTTAGAATTATCCGATTAATCATCAAAATCTAAGATCTTAGTATATGGATGTTCCATATGGATATTAAACTTGTGGGTCGCTCCCTGGACCAAGAGAATGATATCCGGATGATGATTAAGTTAAGGATATGAAGTTCTAAGGTTTAGATGTAATCGAGAAGGTTGATAGTACATCGGATAACCTGACTTGATTATGGATGTTACATAGAAGGGCATTTAGGTCATTTTACTTAGTAGGTCGAAGACAACTGTCACTTTCTGACTAGCTTAATATCATATTAAATATTTGCCCCTGGAGTTCAACCATAACTCTTTAGTGGAATGAGTTGTGGTTAAAATGGTCTTAATGTTGCTATGGGTTTAGCATGGACATTTTTTGTCATTTTGGGAGCCAAAGGTAAATATGTCTTTTGGTCCCTTCTCTAGTCACTTTCCTAGATTGGCATGGTTTCCTAAATTGTTTATATGACATATGGCTGAATTATTTTAGTGGAAAAGTAATTTTGAGTTTAAATTCAAATAGGCCTTTAATGGCATACATGAATTTAATTCTAGATAAATTATTTGTGGGCCATGGTGTGCATTATTTTATGTGGGACGTCCATAATGGGAATTCCATAGGTGAGGTTTCCAACTTTGAGTAGGTCTCTCTACTTGGAAGGTTGGACTCCTCTTTGGATTAGTATTCCTATAGTAAAGTTTCCTTTTTGAATTAGAAACTTAAATTAGTAAGTGTTGTGCAACTAAGATTACTAATTGCTAAAGTTTGTGGGATGTTCCTTCAGTTTCCCTTTCTAATTGGAGTGTTTCTAAAAGGAAATAAATCTTTGGATTATACTTTCCTTTTAGGACATCTATAAGAATTAGTAGGGATAACTTTTAAGGAAAGGAATCCTAAAGTTTTCTATAAAAAAGGAGGAAGCCCCCTTTGGACGTCCAACACACATATTCCCTATCCCACACATCAAGCCCTCTTTTCTTCTTCATTGAAGAGAGTTTCAGGTCTGAGATTTTTCCATAGATAAAAGTTCTCAAAACCCATCTAGAAATCTAGATTAAGATCCCACGATCTTAGCCAATCAGATTTGGAAGTGAAATAGAGAAGAAGATCAAAAGCAATTCTACGGCAGAAAATTCCAGCAAGGTGTTTGCTAATTGTAAGTCTGAGTTCAGCTCTTTGGATTTTTTATTTCAGAGATTTGAAGTCTACACATCATCAAGGTAATAGTCATCTTGTTTTTCCTCTAATTATACACTTGTTGATCATGAATCCATGGAGTTTTTATGCGATCTATATGGCTGATCTGCGCTGCCCAGATCAGATTTTTTAAAATCTGTTTTGTTACAAATCAGCCATGGATGTCTTCCCCTAGTGATGTTCAGATCTGAATCGCAGTTTCTTTCAGTGGTATCAAAGCCAGGTTTACTGATGTTCAGATCTGAATCACAGTTTCTTTCACGTGGTAGTCCGCATTTGGATGGCATTTTACAGGCAAGTTTCTTTCTTCTTGTTTTTATGGTCTGCGCTTATTCATAGTTGTAAAATGATTCATCATGCTATAATAGGGCTGGATTTTGAAATTAGATGTCTGCAAGTGCAGAAAGAATGTTGTAAAAAGCAAAGCAAATCCTGATTTGAAATGGCAAAACGGATGAACGGTTACATCCATAGAGGAAGTGCTTATACTGTTTTCTTTGCAACATTTCAGTTACTTTTTTCACTATATTTTTTTTCTTTTTTGTGGGTCCACTATGATTCCTTGCTCACCTCACCAGCCTATGATTTAGTACTTCACCATTTAAATTTATCTACTTTCTTATCACTACATTTAAGGTATATGTTTTCTAGTAATAGTGAACTTTTATTTGAATTAATTCTCCTACAGTTGATCCATATGGACTAAACCGATGATATTAATTATCAGTATTCACTAATGTATGTATCTCCATGCAGGATATTTCACTCCATCACGGCTTAGGAATTAACTTTTTCCTTGTTTCAGGCACCCGTGTGCAAATTGACGAGCTTCTAGCAGCGAGAGGTAAGAAAAAAGGCGTTGTAACTTGATGTGCAATGTGTGTACTTTCTTTTATGGATGGACAGATAAAGCCTTTTTGAAAATTGGGTTTTAAGTTTTGAAGAAGATGTCTTATTTGTGACTTAATCCATTTTTCTCTATCATTCAATTGCTCCCTTTCAGTTTTGGTTGGGTTGAACTTGGATTCACTACAACAAGTTGCACTTTTAGCAACGTTTTTTAGCGACGAAATTAAAATTCGTCGGTAAAAGTTAGACTTTTACCGACGTTTTTGTAATTTCGTCACTAAAATTACGATTTTACCGACGTTTCTAATTTCGTCGCTAAAAAATAAACTTTTCCCTACGTTTTTTAATCAAACGTAGGTAAAACTTCGACTTTTACCGACATTTTTTAGTAAACCGTCAGCAAAGGTTATTCAAAAATTATTTTTATTTTTTAAAAATCAGAGATTTACCGACGAAAATGAAAACATAGTTAAAATATTTTTTAATTCTATTTTAATTATTTACCTATAAAAAAAAACATCCGTAAATTGTTTTTCCATTTTTATTTTACTTTTTTCGATTTATTTTACTGACGAAAAAACAAAAACGTCTGTAAAATATTTTATATTTTTATTTTACTTATTTTCTGATGAAAAAAATGTCGGTAAATTTTTTTTTCATTTTTCATTTTAATTTTTTCGATTTATTTTACCGACGAAAATAACATCGTACAATATTTTCATTTTTATTTTACTTATTTGCTTACGAACAAAAAAACGCCGGTAAATTGTTTTTCCATTTTTTATTTTTACTTTTTTTGATTTATTTTATCGACGAAAATAAAAAAGTCGATAAAATATTTTATATTTTTATTTTATTTTTTTTCCGACGAAAAAAAACGTCGTTAAATTGTTTTTCCATTTTTTATTTTACTTTTTTTTATATTTTATATTTTTATTTTATTTTTTTTCCGACGAAAAAAAACGTCGTTAAATTGTTTTTCCATTTTTTATTTTACTTTTTTTTATTTATTTTACCGACGAAATAAAAACGTCGGTACAATATTTTTTATTTTTATTTTACTTATTTGTCGACGAAAAAAAAATGTCGGTAAATTGTTTTTCCATTTTTTATTTTCCTTTCTCTTTTTATTTTATCGACGAAAATGGAAACGTCGGTAAAATATTTTTTATTTTTCTTTTAATTATTTACTGACGAAAAAAACATCAGTAAATTATTTTTCCATTTTTATTTCACTTTTTTTTTATTTATTTTAGCGACGAAAACAAAAACGTCGGTACAATATTTTTTTTTTATTTTAATTATTTACTGACGAAAAAATAACGTCGGCAAACTTCAGTATCAAATTTATAAATAAAATAAATATTTACCGACGAAATTAAAATGTTGGTTTACCTTTATTTTTACTGCTATTTTACCGATGAAATTAAAACGTCGGTATACCTTTATTTAAAATCTTATTTTATTTATTTACCGACAAAAACCAACATCGGTAAACATCTTTTTTAATTTTTAATTTATTTTTACTTGATTTTGCCGACGAAATAAAAATGTCGGCAAAACTTTTTTAAGTTTTTTATTTTATTTATTTACCTACTAAAAAATAAGTCGGTAAATATGTTTTTAATTTTTTTTATTTTTATTGTTATTTTTTGGACTTAAAATTTTATTTTATTTATCTACCGACGAAAACTAACGTCGGTATCTTTTTTAATTTTTTAATTTATTTTTACTTTTATTTTTCCGACGAAATGAAAATGTCGGCAAAAATATTTTTAATTTTTATTTATTTTTACTCTTGTATTATTTTCTCGCTATTTAAAAATTAAAGCCCGTTTCTTCATGTTGCAAAAATAAGGGTTTCATTGATCAGGGCCTATCCTAAGTTATGTGAAAAATCTTGCCTGGTTTAGCCGGTGGTTATTGTTTACTTTTTTTTTGTTTTATAAATATTCTGGACTTGATAATTATACACTTCCAGACATGAATGGATTTGATGGAAAATGAATTAATATCATATTGGGGTTTTTGCTACAAATACAAGGACTAATTTGGGAAGCCAAAGATGCGATTTCATTGGCACAGGTGTGATTACGTTGCATTTCTTTGGTCATGCTTTTAATCAATTTAGGGTTTTTTCTTGTTGCATTTTTTTTTGCACAACCTATTCCTTGTCTATTTTTAATATTCTTTCTAGTCGTCGTTAAACTCGTCAAATTTCATCTTGAAGATCTCCTTTCATCACTTGAATAGCCTTAATATCACCTGCACATGCAGGTGCTATGTTATTATCTGATGCTGAAGATGATTGCCAAGGGGATCTTATCTGTTTTCTAGATACTATGTAACTCATAAACTCTAGGTTGTGTGTGGGCCTTTCATCTATTATTTTCTATTTTCCGTGGTCCCGACCATGAAAACTTTTTCTAGTCTATGTAATATCACAACTAACAACGCATCCTCTTATCTTACAAATTTTGAGATGCTCTCAATCTATTATCCAATCCAAAGTTATGAAATGCATAGTTAATTAAGTTTCTATCATGGCAATCCATTGAATGGCACTAGATTGACTAACTCGCAATGACCAATTGATTCATGTATTTTTTTTTCATAATAGGTAAATTACTATAGTCTTTTTGTATCCAATAGGGCCTCGGCTGCCACAACTCTACCACACATATCCTGTTTTAAAAAGGCGCACAATGTCTAGAATATTAGATCAAGGGCTCATGTTTTTCTTCAAATATCTCGAGATCCAAGTTAGATCAACGACTGGAATTTTAATACGTGGCCATGTTTGACCTTCTACAAATATCTAACGGTCAGGATCATGATTTTGGGTCCCATAAATTTAAGAAAAAATGAAAAACCGGACTATCCAATATTGAGGACGTCCATATCACTGTAGCAACAAGCATCTATCCACTTCAGACAAGTTTGTCTGATTTGAATCTGCCACTTTTTTGACTTCATGACTTCATGAAACAAACATTATTTGTCTTAGTGCAATTTGAAATGGACACAGTAGAAGCTTCATCCAAACATGCTAAAACCGGATTCAATCAGTTTTAAGCCAATAAGAAGAGAAAAGTGGAGGTGCCAAACTGAACCTAAGTGTTAAAAATCCAACGTTTTAAGGTCTAATTCGTTATCCAGGAGTCCGATTTATGAGCCGTCAGTTCCTGCAAGTTAATTTCGCCTCGAGCGAGGTGCTCGTGTCGGTTTCCGATTTTTTCGGAGCATTTTCCCATTTCGTACACCCTGCGGGCCCTTTTCGAACCTAAGTGTTGGAAAATCCTATGTTTTGATTCTAATTCTCTAACCGGGAGTCCTATTTGTGAACCGTTAGTTCTGTCAAGTTACTTTATCCTCGAGCAAAGTGCTCGCATCAGTTTCCAAATTTTTCGGTGGCCGTTTCCCGTCCGGACCCCCAGCGGGCCGTTTTTCGGGCCTAAGTGTTAGAAAATCCTTTTTATTTTTTATTTTACTTCTGTAAAACTATTGCTGACATGGATGATAGAGTGAGGCTTTGAAGGATGTGGTGTGAATGTGATTGAAATCTAGATCTAGGTTTATGGCCTTCTTCTCTTAGAAAGAAAAAGAAAAAAACCGGTGCTAGTAGTTGTTGGAATATGAATTTTGGCCCAATAGTTGCTTGGAAAGGTTATGGTCATGTACTCTGTTCGCTCTACTCCATAAAATAGAAAGAATTTATGATTCCTTATTGTAAGTCAGTTCTGCTGGAGGTATTTCGCTAACTGAAATTCTACCATTATAATTCTATCTCTGATATTGAAGTCATATGATGAACTTAATGAAAATGATGTAAGTAGGTTTCCCATCTTAGGGGTTAATTCTGAAAGAGCAACTAGGCCCAATGAATAAGTCCTAGAGGGGGGGGGGGGGGGGGGGGGGGTGAATATGATAAATGGAATTCTATTACCAATTTTTAATTTCTTTAGTCCAATTTTAATTCCACCTTAGAGCAATGATCATAATAAACACAAACATGAGAATAACTTAGGCAGAAAATGTGTTCACTATGTGTGTGCTTAATCAAATAATGATATGTTAATTTGAAACAAGATAATAAGCACTAGCGATAAAATGGCATAAGAGATTTATAGTTTTGGCGGCTAGCCTCTTAGAACCTCGGCTAGCCCCTTTTGAAACACAAACAGGTAACGGCCAAATTTTTGAATGCGGTCAGATCACGGTTAGCCATCAGTGGCCTTGGCGGTTAGCCGCAATGTGACCACTAAGGTGACCGCCAAAACTCCCAGAAATATGCAGCATAGTGGAAAGCTGACCGTGAGTATCGGCTACCTGGCGGTTAACCGCTAGGTGACCGCAGTGGTCACCGCAATCTCTTTAGAAAAATGTAGCTTACTGGAAAGATGACCGTGGAGCTACGGTTACATGACGGTTAGCCGCTTTTTGCAAAGGAGCTAGCCGCCAGGTGACCGCAAGATCACCAAAACCTGTTTTCTGCAGAACTGTTTTAGTTGAAAGAAGTAGATTGAAACCTGATTTAAAACAGAACTTTTTCAAGAGTTCTAAGGTCTGGCTTGGGCCAAAATACCTGAAGAGGTTGGCACACCCATATGGACTCTCTCTTTGATGAATCCGGACTTTCCAAAAAAAAAAACTTGATAGACCTCTTGAGTTGAACTTCCTTGAAAAGCTTGGAGAGGCAATGTCTTCGGGATAAATTGGCACATAATTGTATATACAAACAAAGTGCACATGAAAATGTGGCACTAACGATCTCCCCCTTTGTCAATTTCATGTAAAAACATCAAACACATACATCACATATTCAATACAACTCAAAATACACCCATACACATATTTCATGACCGTATACAAAGGATTTTCAAAATAAAAGAACAAGGATTCAAAGCTTGTGTGGAAAGTTCCTCTTGATTTGTGTTTGAGAAGTTTTTTCCTATAGAAGCACAGCACTAACAAACACAAAAATATTATGGGAATTTTCTCCCTTGTTAGTATTAACATTGAAATTCAAGACTTTGAAGATTCTCTCCCCCTGAGTTGGATAGGCTGAGACTCAATTTGCACTTGCAACATACAAAGCTTGAAGGGGCTGAAAGAGATTAACTCTCCCCCTGAATTAGTTCTCCCCCTCAATCAATATAATTCTCTCCCCCTTTTTGTCAGAAATTGACAAGGAGAAGTAAGAGTAGCTTAAGAGAGAAAAAAATAGGAGTCTGATGTACCAGATTAAGCAATAAACATTGACAAAGCATTCGATCAGGAAGATTAAGCAATAAAACCATAAAAGTATGACTAAACATTAGAAAGTATCCATCCAAAAGTATGAGTTATCAAAATAAACAAGTCATAGTAGTCAGCCACAAGCCCAAAACGCCACCAAAATGAGAATAACCAATAAAAAACATGTGGCTAAAAAATCCAATTAAAAGACTAGTCCGATGGAGGAGAAGGAGAAGGAGGCATTGCAGCATAATCATTGGAACGACAAGCCTTGGACAGTCCGCCCAAGTACTTAAGAGTCTTTTTCAGAAGCTTTTCATTCTTGGACTGCTTTTGTTCAATAGCATCCAAACGATCTCCAACACTCATGGGAACAACTGAAGAACAAGCCTGACTATGTGAAGCAGAAGGAGCAAGCATTGGAGGATCTTGTTGTTGTGTAAGACCCCGACCCGAGAGACCTCGATTGGTGTTAATTAAGTTGTGTCTTAGTCATAAGTGTGTTTAGTGGATTTGGACTTAGTTTTGGGTTAGAATAGCTTTTATATTAGTTTTGGGGAATTTTGAGAGCCTTCTTGATTTGTAGGACCTTTGGGGGTTCTTGTTACTGAATTACGTGAGCTTGGGGGTTATTCTTGATTTCCTTAAATCGTGTTTTTAATCCCATTTAACTTGTCTTGTTTAGCTTTTCAACTTTCATGTTGAACCCGTTCTTGTTTGAAACTCCTAAACTCAGCTTTTCTCAATTTGAGGGCAAAACAGTCCTTTTACCCGAAATCTGACACGATTTTCAATATCACCAAAACTTGTAAAAGATATACTTTTTGGAAACTAGATATTTCGTCGAACAACTTTGTCTTCTTCGTCGAATTCATTTGAGGTCCCGAGACGCATGTTATGAGCCCGAGAAGTAATTTAAGTTGTGGGACCCACTTCACTCTTTTACATAAGAGAACCCATCTTCTTCATTCCATTCTTGACCTAAACACTGTGCCAAGAGAAGCTCCAGCAGCAGCCATCGGTTCTCCTTCTTCTTCTTGTTTTCTTCCTCACAGATCACCACCAAACCTTGCTCAAATCTAGTGGAGAGCTTCATCAATCTTGTTCACCTCGTCAAGAGCTTTCATTTGGTACTGTTTTTTAGGGGATTCATCGATCTTGAATTCATCCTTGGGCTAGCCTTGCTTATTTAAAGACCTTCTAGGTAAGAGCTTCTTTCCATCTCCTAGGTTCTTGTTTGTTGAGTCTTAGAGAAGCTCCATTTCGATTATTTTCTCCTTGATGATTTGATTTGCTTAAATCATGGTTATGACTTGTCTTCTATTGATTTCAAATGCACCTATTAATGTGTCTTTCTATCTCATTCTATCTCTTGCAAATGTGCATTGTTCTATGTTAAAATTGAATGGCCTTTGTTGTAATGGATTCTACATGATTTGAATGGATGGAAAGGGGGTGTTGGGCGAATGCTTTGGAGATTCAAATGGTGGATTTGAAGTGTTGAGAATGGAGATTTTCAATGTAGAAATGGTGGAGTTTTCAACTCAATATTGTGTAGGGATTTGATCCTTAAAAATGACAAAGGTTTGAAGGAAGGGAGGACTAAAAATAACTTTAGAAATCAGCCCCGTAGCAGTTTCGGTCAGAATTTCGGCTAAGCGAAATTTTTTCGGTTCAAATTCCAGAGAGCTGCAATTTCTATCGAATTCTGATTGTGGCATTTCGGCTAACCAAAATGTTTCGGTTCGAATTCCAGAGAGCTGCAATTTTTGTTAACTTCTGATGTGGAGTTTTGGCTAACCGAAATGTTTCGGTTCGAATTCCAGAGAGCTACTTTCTCCCATTTCTGTACTCGGTCAGAATTTCGGTCAGCCGTAGGTCAGCCTTTCGGCTAGCCGAAAGCCAACTGAAAAGCTGATCGAAATCATAGAATTTAATTGATTATTTCTGAAGAATTATGTGAGACTATAGTGAGGAAGAAGGACCATCATTCCAATCTCGTTAAAGGTCTTTTAGACTTGTCAATGGGCATAAGGTCCCGGATTGTCGCTAATACTTATGGAGGACCAAATGTATATTCAATTGACAAACGAGACCCTATTTACATTGGTTCAAATCTTAGACCTTCAACATTTAACCAAGAGAATGTTGGAAATCCATTCACGTTTATCTTGACCCGATTTTTAATTGTGCCTTTCAAACATCATATCTTATGATTTTGACTTATCCCGAAAGTATTGGAAAGTGTATTTAGCTTTTGCTAACCTGTATATGTCCGACCCGATATGAATGTGTTTTTGTGCCTATGGGCACCCTATTTCATTTTTATGCATATGATTTGACTTCCCGTATTTGACCTATGAGTCGGCACCACTAAGCTTGGACAACCTTGTCGGTTTGATCCACTGACTTGGAGATCCCACCCCTCCTGTAGTCAGCTGCAGTCTAGAATCCGTAGAGTTTTACCCGGTTCGCTACCATGATCCCGTAGAGTATACATATGTATATTACAGTATTATATCATTGTCCCTCCTCACCTTGTGTGACCGAGGTTAATGATCCTGTAGGGTATGTGCTCTCATCACTTTTGTGAGAGAGGACTTTGCTTCGTGTGGTTGCCATCTTGACAGTCTTCTATTCTTGGTACCTTATTATTTTATATTGTTCATGCCTTTACCTAATAAATGATGCATTGTCTTTTATGAAATTCATTATTTATACAGGTTTTCAATATGTTTTCTAAGGAATCATTATTTCAAATGTATTATCATATCTCTTCACCTACATGCCAGACCGTCGTGTCTGATCCATTTATTTTGGTACTCAGGTCCCGAACCCATTGCCATTGAGGAGGAGCCCGAGGAGGCAGTCGGTGTACTGCAACGAGTAATAGAGTGGCAAGCTGACGATGTCATATAAACATTCGTTCAGGCTTTGAGAACGACACTTTTTGGGAGTTTGTGATAACATCTTTTGGGTTTATTCTTTTGTTATGTATTGGTCTTGGTTGACCATTATTTTGGGGCAACTAATCAACTGATCTTTTGTATATACATTTAACCTTACTTTTGGGAAATATGCTAATGATCATTGCTCATTCTGATATCTTGTCATATCAATTAAAAATCAGTCTTGTTTATGGAATGGAATAGCACTAATATGATTTACTATACTCTTCCGCAATCTCGAATATATGTTTGATACGTTTATATGTGAGATAATATGTATGGATAATCCTCACCGCGGAACCCTGTGGGAAATCACGTGCAAGGAAAAATATTTTCTTAATTCCGTATGCGGATTGCCAAAGAGATGCACGTGGCGCGACATCACTAGTCCCGATCCCGGATTTGGTTCCCTAACCCAGTCCGGGGTTGCGACATGTTGAGGGGCTAAAGAGACTGGGTCCTGAGGAGCTGGAGCCTCTGCATGAAGGGGTTCTGGCCCTGCTGCTGGATTAGGTTCCAGATACATTTGAATAAGATTGGCATTGCTAAAAGGAGCATGGAAGATAGGAGTCTCATTAGGGCGAACAACGCCATGAGATCGAGCCAATTTTCGAGCCAATTGAGACATGAGAAAGCCAAAAGGGACAATTGTATGAGAGGCATTGGATAGATGGGAACGAACAATTGCCCTACAAATGAGAGAAGGAAGACAAATGGAGACACCAGTAACAACCTTGGAAAGGACATTGACCATGTAGGAAGTTAATTCGGTCCTATTCCCTTTGCGTGGGTAGACATTGAAGGTGAAAAGATTATGCAAAATACGGTAATTTGGAATCAAGGCAGATATGGGAAGGAAGTTCTTTTGGTGATTCCATTCAGCAGGATAACCGCAGAGAGTGAAAGTAGCTCGAGCCTTTTCTTCTTCATTAAGAGTATCAGTAATCATAGAAATGCCATTTTGGTTCCCAGGGACATTCATGATAGTTGAAATGCTATCAAGGTCAAAGGTGACTTCTCTGTTTCTAAAGGCAATGGTAAAGGAGCAGGAGTCAACTATTGACACTGCATTAGTAATAGAAGCATACATGCCATATACAAGAGAAGGATAGTCCTTATCACCCCAATCCAAGATATTAGCCTACCCAATCCGGTCAAGAATGGTTACAGTGTGACGAGGAGTCACAACACAACGAATACTGCGACGTTCGACCATGAGATGTCTGGATTTTAAGGCATTCAGTATTGTAGCATTGGGTTTGAGAAAAGCATGGCCCTGTTGAGGTTGAGGAGAAGATGGAGGTGAAGAGGACTGAGATGGTGGAGGAGAAGATGACTGAGATGGTGAAGGAGATGGAGACAACCTCTTTCTTCGAGAAGAGGAGCCAGTGGTAGGTCGACAACGCTTATTAGGGGGACGATTCACAGCTGATTTCATTCTAGGAGGCATTTCTACAAACAGATAGAGTGCACAAGGAAAGACAGGTAGAAAGACTAAGGCAAATGGGGGGAACACAAAGCAATAGATACAAATATTGAGAGAAACACAAGAGAACCAGCAATAACAAAGCAAAATAGAAAGGAGAAGGAGAATGGAAAAAGGTTGGAAAAACCCTACAAAGAGAACAACAAGGGAAAAATAAAAACGAACAAAGAAAAAGCATGTAAGAAAAACACAATATTAAAGAGAGATAAAGGAAGAAAATAAATTAAAAAAATGGAAAATACCTTTTGAGATGAGTGAAGATGAAGATCAGAAGACCAGATGCAAGGGGAAGAAGAAACAAAGAAAGTGAAAAATGAAAAACTGGGTTTTGCGTTGTTTTATAAGTCACATGCCTGATAAGGCGGTTAACCGCCAGGGAGGTCTGCGGCTAGCCACATTTCCATTTTTTTTGAAATAAAAACATAAAAGCAAGTAAATGAAATTAGCACAAATAAAATAAACAAACGAAGAGAAGTTATTTAATAGCACAAACACCAAGGGATTTTCTCATGTTTTCAAATTTTGAAACATCCAATGGTTTTGTCAAAATATCTGCAAGTTGTTTTTCTGTAGGAATATGCTCCAAAACTATGACTCCCTCTTCAACCAATTTGTTAATGAAATGATGTTTAATATCAATATGCTCAGTTCTAGAGTGTTGGACGGGATTTTTGGAGATATTGATAGCACTAGTGTTATCACAATACAAGTTCATGCTACCTTGTTTAAATACCATAGTCTTTGAGCATTTGATTCATCCATAGCAGTTGAGTACAACCACTTCCAGCTGCTATATATTCTGCTTCGGCTGTGGATAGGGAAATGGATGACTGTTACTTGCTGTGCCAAGCAACTAGACAGTTTCCTAGGTAGAAGCAACCACCACTAGTAGATTTACTATCATCTATATTTCCAGCCCAACCGGCATCTGAGTATGCAGCAATATAAGTAGATGAATCATATGGATACCATAAGCCATATCCTAAAGTTCTTGAAATATATCTAATGATTCTTTTAACAGTCTTAAATGAGTTTCTTTGGGATTAGATTGATATCTGGCATAAACTCCTACACTGAAGGCAATATCAGGTCTACTAGCTGTAAGATATAATAGACTGCCTATCATGCTCATATACAAACTAGAATCAACACTCTTACAACTCATATCCTTGGATAATTTGAAAGTTATACTCATGGGTGTGTTCATGTGCTTGTTTGAATCTAATACAAACCTTTTGACCAATTCCAAAAGACTAAAACCAATAAACCATCGTTACTTCCAAAATCTCCATCACCATCTCCTCAACATATCCATATCGATCTAGGGTTTTGAACCCACAAAGCATAAATCCTCTTCTCTCGCGTGCTTCAGAGAACATTTATCGATCTCGAACGCCATTTCTAGGGTTTCTAAAACCTCTCTTTCATCGATCCCTCCAAAAAAAACATGAAGAGGTAATCTTTCTAAACCGGTCATCTCATCAATGCAGATTCCAACTCGAGGGTAGGGCTTGACGTTTTCCCTCTAATCTGGGAGAGTTTTGAGTTGGTGAATGGAGAATCGATGTACTGTTTCAATGTGGTTGTGTTGTGTATTTCGAAGATTAGTAGCACATTGGTTGTTTGTTTATTTTAGCTATGATTCTGTTCATTTTTGTTGTTTTATGGTTGTTAGGTGAAGGGTTGAAGGGAGGGTCTGCAAATCTGCATCATCTCTTATAAAATTTGTTGTCAGGTGCCTGGGTGCTCTGAGATTGTTCGATGGTGAAGATCCCTTGTTCTTCACCCATCTGGGGTGGGACCCACATATGATTGGTCTCATTGATGCTGCCCGAATTGGAAAATGGGGGGTCAACAAATTACAGAATGCATCTTTGAACAACAAGTATGGATTATGGGATGCATATCTGAAAGAAATCGATGCCCCTAATTATAAATCAGCCATTTATAATTGGTGGAAAAATTGAAACCAGTCCGGACCAATCATATGAGGTCAAACCGGACCGATTCGGAGTGGACCGGACAGGATCGGACCGCATACAAGTGGTCCGGTCCGATCCTTCATTTAAGGCCGGACCAGAAATCCGATGTTTCCAGGGGCCATTTCCCGTTTCGGACCCCCGACGGGCTGTTTTCGAGTCTAAGTGTTAGAAATTTTTTTTTTTTTACGTTGGTAAAACTGTCAGAGACTATTATCAGCGAATTATATGATGTCTGTAAAATGAACATTTAGCGACATTTTTTGTAAAACATCGGTAATGTTTAATTTTATTTTTAGGAGAATTAAAAATCAGAGTCTTTTACCGACAAAATGTAGCATCGGAAAATTTATCATCGATGTTTAATATAAAACATCGGTAAAGATTAGTAGAATTTTCTACTTGTTTAAAAACAAAAATAATTTTTACTGACAAAAATTGTATTTTTCGCACAGAAAAATATGGAAGGAAAATTTCCCACCATTTTTTTTCCTCTCCCGCCACAACACGCCTATTTTCACTCTCTCTCTCCTGCGCTTCTCTCACTCACTCTCGCTCTCGCTCTCTGTTCTATCACTTTCACTCTCTGCTAGATCTCTCTCACTCTCGCCATCTCTTGCTCGATCTCTCTGCTCTCTGCTCTCTCTCTCTGTCTCTCTCTCACTCTCGCACTCTTTCTCTCTCTTTGCTCTCTCTCTCTGCTACTTTCTCTCTCATCTCTCTCTCTCTCTCTCTCTCTCTCTCTCTCTCTCTCTCTCTCTCTCTCGATATTCTCTGCGCTCGATCTCTCTGCTCTTTCTCGCTATCTCTCTCGCTAGAAAATGGTCTCCCTCTCTCTCGCCGCTGCCTCTGCTTGGACCCCCGCTGTCTCTCTTCCGGTGCTGCCTCTTCATCTCTCTCCTCTTTTCGGTAAGCCCCTTCTGCTTTCCTCATTTTTTTTTCCTTTTTGTTTTGCCATATTTCTTGTTTGATTTTGTTGATCTATATGGAAATAGTGTGGATTTCTCATAATAATTGTAGGTCATAATCACCTTTTGTGGCTGTTATAAGCATCCCACAAAACCGTTAAAAAATAAAGAAACTCATAGTATGATATCAATTTTTGGGTTCTAATTTGTAAATGGGGTTCACCACGGATTTAATACCCTAAATGTACATACCCTCATTTGGGGCCAAAATGCACCCCTTTCCCAACCGAATGGTGATCCCCACAGAGTACTTGACTGGCCAAAATTTCATTGTGTGTAATTGCAGGTTTTTTTTAGCTATTGAACTCAATGTTGAACATAAGCTGAATCCGTGTTAAATTAGAATGCCCCAGACAATCATAAATCACATTTTACCATTATAGAATAGTATCTTCAATATCCATATCCATGTCCATACTCGTATAATGTATCTATATCTGGATGTTGGAGCTCCGAGCCTTATCAGAGTCTCAAGTTTGAGCCAAATTAATAATAATCAGCTTGAATCAATGTCCATAGCTAAATTCCAATCTATAGCTTAATCATATGATATTTTTGCAAGCAATTGAATCGGATCCCCATTGACATTCCAAAACAAGCTTCTAAAACCTCTTAGACAGACAAATTAATGAATCAAGCCATGTTGAAAGCACATGCTCCAACTAGTGTACGTAGCAACATGAAACAGGACCCTCGTGATATGGTTACTATATTTTGTAGAAGAACATGGAGGCTAACCACGATACAAATGCATTGTCGGGTTTTCACATAACCACTTGCTCTGCGGCTTGGCCAAACTCGACCGAAATCTGACACCGACCAGCAATAGATAGTAATTGCGCTATCGAAAGACATTGTTCTGGTGGGGCCTACCTTTTGATGATCTGACCCTTTGGATACCATCAATCAAGTTAGCCACATGGTGAGCAGGTACTATCATAATGGTTGTAAGTGCAAAAAATGTAACTCACAAGAAGAGGGGGGTGCCTGCACGGACTTATCCATAGAGATTAGGAACACCGATGCCTGTGCCTGAAACCTGAGAAAAGGAAGAAGAAATGTAGGTCAGAAGACCCTGGCTTGGGCAGCGCAGGGCTCTCCGATGCCTAAGTCAGTTTAAGAACTGAACAGTAGGAGGAGATTTTTGGGGAATAAGATGATACCAGCAGTGTGGTGTTGTTGTTGGCTCTCTTTTCTTGTGGATTGCTCTTTTGTTTATATAGAGGAAGAGAGGAGGCAAGGGGGTGGTTGATTGTCTTGTCATAGCCCACTCTGTTAGGTACTAGGGAGGCGCAGTCCCATCATAGCCTACTTTTCTTTAATTGTTGTCCCATCAAGCCTTGTCATGGCATTTTGGGAGCTGTGGACGGTGATCTGTCAGGGACTATAGGGGTGCCCCTGTCTTGTCGCACATGCTGTGGCGTGCTTGAGCATCCATGGGATGACAGCTGTCAGCCCCTGCCTTGCCTAGCTCTGGCATTGCGACCGAGGTTAGGGCGTGTTGCCGAGGTCGGTGAGCCGAGGTCGGGGGCGACCTTGACTTGGCTGGAGACCTTGCAGGGATGCCGAAGTGGAGAACAGGGACGAAGTCCGTAGCCGGGCTGGGGATGCCATGGCCGAGGTGGAGCTTATGAGCGTATGGCTGAAGTGGAAATACTTGGCCGTGGAGGCTGGCACTATCACCAAGACCGAGCCTCGCCGAGATGGACTAGCTGGTGCTGGAGCACGAGATGAAGCGTCAAGCCAGTATTCCGGTGAGTTCGGAAATATCCCCACACAATAGCCCCCCAGCTTCTGAGCTCTAAGAGTACTCTTTGAGGTCGGAAGGTAAGAAGGGAGGAGTTGTTGAGCTTGGTAGTCTTCAGTTTCAGGTTTGCTACCACCAACTGAGAGACCGGAGACGTGACCAGCTGGTTCGTCGCCAGAGGCGCAGTCTCGTTGGCCGGTGATCTGGTACTGTCACCGAGAATGAGTGTGGTCGAGATCAACATGAGGCCGAGGAGGTGATATGGAACAGTTTCTTCGGCATTCTAGTTGAGCTGCCATTGGCTGAGGTGGAGACGTGGAGCAGTCTCTTTGGCCGAGGTGGAGGAGGCTGGACGGTATGCCAGAGCAGTCCTTTTGAGAAGCCTGGGTGCATGGACCCGAAGTTTTAGGAGCAACTGGGTGTATGAACCCTAAGTCAGTCCCTGGGCGTGTGAACCCAAAGTTTAGGGACGACTGGGTGTATGAACCCGAGGTCAGTCCCAGAGTGCATGAACCCAGGGTTTTAGGAGCGACTGGGGGTATGAAGCCTAAGTCAGTCCATGCGCACGTGAACCCAAAGTTTAGGGAAGACTGGATGTGTGTCCGAAGTCAGTCCCAGGGTGTATGAACCCAAGGCTTTAGGAGCGACTGGGTGTATGAACCCTAAGTCAGTCCATGGGCGCGTGAACCCAAAGTTTAGGGAAGACTGGGTGTATGAACCCGAGGTCAGTCCCAGGGCGTATGAACCCAGAGTTTTAGGAGCGACTGGGTGCATGAACCCTAAGTCAGTCCCTCTGGAGCTAGCCGAGATGGAGAAGCCTAGACGGTACGCCAGAGTAGTCTCTGGCGCTGGCCGAGATGGAGATGTCTGGACGGTATGCCAAAGCAGTCTCTTTGGTGCTAGCCGAGACCAACATGAGGCCGAACCTGCGTGAAGCGCGTAGCTAGCACGAGGGCGACACCAACATGAGTCATGAAATGAGGTCGAGACCAGCATGAGGCCGAAACCAGCGTGAGGCGGAAACCAACACGTGGACGGTCTAGCATGAGGTCGTTAATTACGGTCGAGACTAGCATGAGGCCGAAACCAGCATGAGGCGGAAACCAACACGTGGACGGACCAGCATGAGGTTGTTAAATGCGGTCGAGACCAACATGAGGCCAAAACCAGCGTGAGGCGGAAACCAGCACGTGGACGGACCAGCATGAGGTCGTTTGGAGGTCAAGAAGCCTGGGTGTATCTACCCAAGGACTTGGTGGCCCTGCTGCCGAACGCGAGTCACGCCTGAGTGTATAAAACAACCCCAGGGTGAGCATGGTGGCTTTGGATGACTGATGGCGTAAAGGACCGTGCGATCAAGGCTGACAGCAGAGGACCGTGCCGTCGAAATGACGGTAGAGGGTCGTACGATCGAAGCTGACAGTAGAGGGTCGTGCCGGTGTCATCGAAGCTGACGGCGCCATCGAAGCTGATAGTAGAGGACTGTGCCGCCGAAATGACGGTAAAGGGTCGTGCAATCGAAGCTGACGGGCGGTTGAAGCTAAGTGATGATAGGGGCATCTGGCTACCTCCCGAGCTGGAAGAGGCATCCACCGAGATGGGGCTTCGGCCGAGCTGGAGGCTCATACAAATGCCGAGCTGGAGAATGCATTGTTGTTGAAAGCCTAGAGATGATGGCTCATTACCAGTGGTGTACTCTTGTTTAGGAGTATTCTGTTATTGCTGCTGAGAAGGAGGCGAGCTATAGACTGGTGTTGTTGCCAAACTAGAGACCGGCACTGCTTGTCGAGAATGCATGTGGCTGAGACCAACATGAAGTTGAGACCAGCATGAGGCTGAGCCAGCGTGAGGCCGTAGCCAGCACGTGGACAGACCAGCATGAGGTCGAGACCATCATGAGGCTGAGCCAGCATGAGGCCGTAGCCAACACGTGGACAGACCAGCATGAGGTTGAGACCAGCAAGAGGGTGAGCCAGCGTGAGGCAGTAGCCAGCACGTGGTTAAACCAACATGAGGTCGTAAATGCGGTCGAGACCATCACGAGGCCGAGCCAGCATGAGGCCATAGCCAGCACATGGACGGACCAGCAACAGGTCGTAAAAGGGGTCGAGACCATCATGAGGCAAAGCCAGCGTGAGGCCGTGGCCAGCACGTGGACGAACCAGCAAGAGGTCAGGGCGCGTAGCCTGAGACCTTCATGAGGCCGAAACTGCGTGAAGCGCGTAGCTAGCACGAGGGCGACACCAGCACGAGGTGGGGAATCTGGCGCTGCTGCCGCGATGCATGAAATCGAGATCTGGCATGTAGCCGAGATGCAAGAGATCGAGATCTGGCGCGCGACCGAGATGTAGGAGCACGGGGCTCTGGACGACTGACGGCGGTAGAGGACTGTGTGATCAATGCTGACAGTAGAGGGTCGTGCCGTCGAATATGACGGTAGAGGGTCGTGCGATCGAAGCCGACAGTAGAGGGTCGCGCCGATGTCATCGAAGCTGACGGCGCCATCGAAGCTGACAGCAGAGGATCGTGCCGTATGACGGTAGAGGATCGTACGATCGAAGCTAACGGGCCATCGAAGCTGAAAATGCTGTAGGGGCTGATCACGCCGTCGAAGCTAACGGTAGAGGACCATGCCGGGAGGCGGTAGAGGGTCGTATGATCAAAGCTGACGGGGATCAAAGCAGAAGGATGATAGGAGGCTTCAGTAGCCCCCCGAGCTAGAGGAGACTTCTGCCGAGCTGAAGATGTCTGCTGAGATGGAGATATCAGCCGGTTGCTTTCATAGAGGTCGAAGCGTTCTAGAGCTCGGGCTCCGTCTAGCTGAGGACCCTTCTGCCGGGAGAGCCCCAATCAAAGGTTATCTCATCGGGAAGGTACTGTGACCCCCTTAGAGGATGAACCAGACTGAGTTTCCGACTTGTGGACGCTTGCTGGACCAGATCTTGCTCCGGACCTTTCTTGTCGGAGGTTCGCCGTAAGCTGTGTTGATAATGCCAATGGTTCCTTTCCTTTTCTGGTTCTTCGAGGCATGGTGTTTGGGGGACGATGGCTTTTTGCTCGTTTCCCACAGACGGCGCCAATTGTAAGTGCAAAAAAAGTGACTCACAAGAATATGGGGGTGCCTGCACGGACTTATCCACAGAAATTAGGAACACTGATGCCTGTGCCTGAAACCTGAGAAAAGGAAGAAGAAACGGAGATTAGAGGACCCTGGTTTGGGCAGCACACGGCTCTCCGATGCCTAAGTCAGTTTAAGAACTGAACAGTAGGAGGAGATTTTTGGGGAATAAGATGATACCAGCAGTGTGGTGTTGTTGTTGGCTCCCTTTTCTTGTGGATTGCTCTTGTGTTTATATAGAGGAAGAGAGGAGGCAAGGGGGTGGTTGACTGTCTTGTCATAGTCTACTCTGTCAGGTACTAGGGAGGCGCAGTCCCATCGTAGCCTACTTTTCTTTAATTGTTATCCCATCAAGCCTTGTCCTGGCATTTTGGGAGCTGTGGACGGTGATCTGTCAGGGACTATCGGGGTGCCCCTGTCTTGTCGTACGTACTGTGGCGTGCTTGAGCGCCCATTGGAGGACAGCTGTCAGCCCCTGCCTTGGCTAGCTCTGGCATTGCGACCGAGGTTAGGGCGTGTTGCCGAGGTCGGTGAGCCGAGGTCGGGGGCGCCCTTGACTTGGCTGGAGACCTTGCAGGGACGCCGAAGTGGAGAACAGGGATGAAGTCCGTAGCCGGGCTGGGAATGCCATGGCCGAGGTGGGGCTTATGAGCATATGGCCGAAGTGGAAATACTTGGCCGAACTGGAGGCTGGCACTATCGCCGAGACCGAGCCTTGCCGAGATGGACTAGCTGGTGCTGGAGCACGAGATGGAGCGTCAGGCCAGTATTCCGGTGACTTCGGAAATATCCCCACACAATGGTATATATACCATCTGAAAATTCCTCACCTTTCATCAACAGCCCATAACAGCCACAATAATGTGTGAAATGTTACACCCGGTTTTAATCAGTAATGTATCCACCAATCTTGATTTTAAATATTGAACCATCCAGGAGATCACTGATCATTGAATCTGGATCTAAGTTATAGAGATTATATAGAAAAATTGAATTAGTGGGGGCCTACATCTCATAGATGGATGAACCGATTAACAGTGAGTGTCGCACTGATGAGAGGCGTTCGGGCCATTGCAAGTGGGCAGGTGTAACGGTCTCCAAACCTTGAGAGTTGGGTCCCACAGGTAGATTAAATTCTGGTTTCATGGAATTCCAAAGAAACATTTCTACTCCACCTTTTCAACTTGCCTTAAAGAAGCCATATATAGAGCCTACAACAAGGCTAATCCAACACTAAGAACTCACTCTACCATTATGTAACCATATCAAGAAAACCATACAAGTAAGACTTGCATTCTCAAATCTAAAAGGATATGGAATCGACTACCAATGTGTCCAAAATGATCAAATAATGATTTGAGAACATCCTAAAAAACAATTTCATAAGGTTGCGGGAGACTACAAAAAGCATAATAAGTGGGTGCCTTAATTATATTAAAGAGTGGAATATCATTTCCCATTCAGTCCATTTTATGAAAGTTTATTTATAATATTTGTTCTAAAAGAACTAGCTTTGAACAATATTCAACTGTAGATATGTATAAGGCATTGGTTGAAGAAATCAAGAAATAATTCTTTAGCCCAAATTAATTATCTGATGTTTATCACCATCCAATTCAATATGAATTCAGTGAGTTAGTGTTCTACTTGGTGTCATAATTTAATGAGGGGGATTCACTGAATTATTATTCAAAGCATGGTGCTAACATCTTAATTTTTAATTTTTAATTTTTGTTTTAGGGTCATTCAAGGTCCTAGGTTTTCCATTGGACCTTTATTAGATTGGAGTGTTAAAACACAACCAAAAAGGTCCCTTGAAAATTTAAAAGAAGATTTGGTTTCACAAAATTTCGGTCAGCTGGCGATGACCAAGCGGTTAGCCGCTCGTGGGACAGGCGGCTAGCCTTCATGTAACCGACTGGTGACCTCCGAGCTACAAAGGAAAAATGTTGCATTATGGAAAGCTGACCACCAGTGGGCGGCTAGCCGCCAGATTGTCACGCGCCTAACCACAAGGTGGCCGCCTGCCGACCACGCTCCACTGCCAGAATTGCAGGCTTATGGAAAGCTGACCGCCAAATTTGGCTAGCCGCCTGGGGTTACGCGGCTAGCCTCCGGGTAACCGCCTACCTTCGGCAGAGTTCTAAACTGAAATTTTTGCACATTTCTGACCCTCTCTCTCTCTCTTCTCCTTTCATTCTATGCTTTACATTTCTACAAAATGGGCTTCTTTACACCCATCTAACAATATAAAAATCCTGTCAATCATCATCCAAAAAAAAAAGAACATTCACAAAACCATAAAATCCATTCAATGATTAAAAGATAAAATCATTATTTGCAATACCACTCCTGTCATTTTTAGGCTCTTAAATTACAATCTCTCTCTCTCTTTCTCTATCTATCTTTCTAATTCAAATGCACAACATAGAGAGAGTTTATACTCTCGGTTATATACATATATATATATAAGATTGACACTCAGAGTTGGGTTTCCAAGCTTTTGGACAATGGTTCCATTCAAAATGTCGCTTAAAGAATTTCTTTTTTCTTTTTGAAGAAAGGAACTCTTTAAAACGTCCGTTGGAATTTAATGTTGAAAGGTGATTATGGACAAACCAAGACAGATAGGTTTTTTGTGTTTTTGCTTGACAAAATGGGAAAGTTGAGTGATCTTTCCAGGGCCAATATTGGAAAAAGGTTTCCGATATGAGATTTGGGTAATGAGATCAAATTTTTTTTTGGTTTGCTAAGTACTTGTGATTTGGTTAGATATGGACAGGAGTTGGATATTAAATTATCAGAACAGATTTAGTGCGGAGTACATAGCTAGGGTGAATTCATTTATTGATTTGGCAAAGGCAAATTCAGGCGGGGCAGTGTTGATTAAATGCCCGTGTAACGATTGCTGTAACCATCGGAGGCAAGACTATGATACAGTGAGAAAGCATTTGCACATTAATGGAATGATGGTCTCATACCTACGGTGGATAAATCACGGGGAACCTATAGTTCAACCCGATGATTCAGATGAGAGCGAGGATGAATTAGGAGATAATCAGGAGAGTACGATGAGTTGATAGAAGACCATCGTAGGGGAACTTACTCGGAGGACGATACTGTTGAAAGGGATGATGTGCAGGATTTTGAAATTTTGTTGAAGGCTTCCCAGCGTGGTTTGTGCCCAGGATGCAAGAGCTCGGATACTCTGTTATCGTTTGTCATCAAGATATTGCATGTGAAGGTAGAAAGTGGGTGTAGTAATAAGTCATTTGATAAGGTTCTGTAGATTTTTAAGGACTTCTTACCCTGAAGGTCATGTGGTGCCGGCATCGGTTTATAAGGTGAAGAAATTATTACGTGACTTGGGCATGGGATACAAAAACATAGATGCTTGCAAACACAATTGTGTGTTATATTGGAAGGAGAATGCTCAATTGGATAAATGTCCAGAATGTGAAGAGCCTAGGTACAAGTCAATGATGGCAAGCGAAAAAAGATCCCTCATAAGGTGCTCCGGTACTTCCCGTTGATACCGAGGTTACGCAGATTGTATATGTCAAGGAAGACAGCCACAGAGATGAGATGGCATAGTGATAAGTGCGTTGATGATGGGATAGCACGGCATCCGGCTGATTCATTAGAATGGAAATAATTTGATAGGAAATATCCAGAGTTTGCCCAAGGGACGCGTAATGTGAGGCTGGGGTTTGCCCCCGATGGTTTCAATCCTTTCGGTAACATGAGCACCTCATATAGCATGTGGCCTATCATACTTATGCCCTATAATTTGCTACCATGGTTGTGTATGAAGGAGCCATTCTTGATGATGTCATTACTTATTCCAGGACCAAACTCACCTGGAAACGATATCGATGTATATCTGAGACCCTTGGTTGATGAGTTGAAGGAGTTGTGGGAGCATGGTGTATCGACTTATGATGCCTCCACTAAGGAAATCTTTCAAATGCATGCGGCTGTGATGTGGACGATAAATGACTTTCCTGCATATGGTAACTTGTCTGAATAGAGCACAAAGGTTATAACGCTTGCCCCTCGTGTAACGACAGCCCATTAGGGGTGAAGTTAAAAGATAAGATTGGTTACATAGGCCATCGAAAATACTTGGAACTAAACCACCAATGGCGTAGAAGCAAGGCCTTCAATGGTCAGCCTGAGCGTGAAAAGAACTCTTTGGATCTACCGGGGCAGAAGGTACCAGACCAGCTCGAAGAACTAGCTCCGGTCAAGTTTGGCAAAAATAACAAAAGACCACGTGACTATGGAGAACTGAATTGGACAAAGAAAAGCATCCTATTTGAATGGCCCTACTAGAAGTGCAAAAAACTCCGACACAACCTTGATCCGATGCACATTGAGAAGAACGTCTGTGTAGCTTTGGTTGGAACAATTTTGGGCATAAAGGGCAAAAACAAGGACACCGAGAAAGCGCGTAAGGATTTGAAAAATATGTGCATCAGACTAGAGTTGCATCTAGTGGAGAGAGGCGATGGATCAAGCTTGAAGCCGCATGCCTCTGACACTTTAGAACCAAAACATAGAGATGGATTTTATGAATTCTTGAAGTTGATCAAATACCCAGACGGCTATGCGGCGAACCTCTCGAGGTGTGTAACCTCGAAAAATGATAAATTAGCTGGTTTGAAAAGCCATGATTGCCACATCCTTATCCAACTCATCCTTCCTATTGGCATGCGCGACTTTTTGAATAAGGATATATGTACAACATTGTTTGAGTTAGGCAGCTTTTTCCAATACCTCTGCTCGAAAACACAGAGACACGATGATTTGAAAAAATTGGAGGAGCATATAGTTTTAATATTATGCAAGCTTAAGAGGATCTTTCCTCCTACTTTCTTTGATGTGATGGTTCATCTATCGGCTCACTTGCCATGCAAAGCCATGCTTGGTGGACCTGTGCAATATCGGTGGATGTACCCGATCGAAAGGTAATAGCTGATGACCATTGATTAATTATTTATGTATTACTGTTATTACCTTACATTGAAAATCATAGTTGTTATCATTGGTTGTTTAAAGCTTTCTGAAGAACCTAAAAGGGTACGTTCGCAACTGAACTCGGCATGAAGGTTCGATCACGTAGGCTTACATTGTCAAAGAGTGTCTCAATTTTTGCTCAATGTATTTAAGGCAAACTGATCAAGTAGAGCGTTATGATGATGGTGGTGAACGTGGCCCGGAGATGTCGGTCTTCACACAAATCATCCGTCCCATCAGACTGATGCCAAGGGCACATGATCCTTCTCAAAGAGATCGTGACATGGCTCATTAGTTTGTGCTGAATAATTCCCTGAGGAGTTGCCATATCTACAGCATGTGCTTCAATCTAGCCATAATTATGCATTGCTTGTTGACTCCTTTATTCATTATCTACTTTTACTTATTCATTAAAAGCTATCTTGAGTAGGGAACACAAGAATTTAGTGCAAAATGAAAGAGGTGGAGATGTCGGGCAGATACAACGAAAAGAATTTGCAAAATGGTTCAAACTACGTGTAAGACATATAAGATATTATCATTTTAATTCCTAGATATTACTGGATTTGTTTTTAAATAACATTATTCCAATACATTTGACTTAATCTGCCTATGTAGATGAATCAATTGTGAACTTTAGGTTCACCATAAGCTTCTGATGAGATGTGGTCATTAGCAAATGGCCCTACATCCCAAGTGAATCTTTATCAGGGGTGTGATTGCAATTGCGTCCGATACCACAGTAAAGACCGTGAGAAATGTCGTAGGAGCCAGAGTAGCGGCTTGGTCGTGGAAGGGGGATACGAAGGGGAGAAACATGACTACTATGGCTACATTTATAAAGTCTGGGAATTGTCCTATCTGCACGGGGGTAAGGTGGTCTTATTTGAATGTGAATGGTACAACACTAGTACCAAGCACAAGATAAACATCGAAGACCATGTTACAAGCATTGATATCACTGGTCGTTGGTGTACGGATGATCCATTTGTCCTACCAAGTCAGGTGACACAAGTCTTCTACGTTAATGACACCAGCGGAGGAAAAAATTGGAGAGTCGTAGAACGGGTCAAGCCTCGGGGAGTATGGGATGTACCCGCTAAGCGGGATGATGATGACGTCGATGATGATGTGCCTAATGATGCATTTCAGCAAGACGAAACGACATTTGTTGTCCTAGTCCTCGTCGATGGTACTAGTGTCCAATACTCTAGGGATGATATAGATCCTGAGATCATTCTCAGTGATGAGTTAGCAGACAAGGATGGCCAAGACGATGATGAAACACTGGCGGAGTACGACGATGAAGAAGAAAATGATGTTCACAGTGAGGAAGATGATGACATTGAATTTGACATGCAGTGCTTGTTTACATTTTTGTACATGTAACGATTAAGTAAATTAATAAAGATCTTGTTTTACATAATGACATTGTCCTCAATTTCATTTTCTCTTCTGATTTGTTCATATATGGATAAAAATATTTTACATTTCACATTTTAATCCTATTTATATATATCATAGTTGCAAAAGATGCCAAACAGAGGGAAAAAATGGGTCAAACCAGGAGAGTTGTCCCGTCAAGTGCAAGCATCCAATTATTTATTGAAGAGAAAAAATACAATTAAACAGAATGCAGAAAAACTTGCCTCTTTAGGGATCCAGCGGACCATATTGGTTCGGCTAAAGGGACAAACGAGAAAGGAAAGAAGAATGTCATTGGGAATGATAAGGATGAGGACTACATTCCCATAGAAGATGATGATGTAGATGATGAGACATATTGGTCTCATTCGGATGAGGTAATCGTTATGTGAATGCCTATGGCATGTACTTTAGCAAAATTATTTTTGCTATTAATTATTTATTTTCCTTGTCACTTTGCTTTAATTCAGATTGTAGATATGCCTCGGGATAGTAGGGTGAAACGTGCTCTGACTGTTGCAGCTGCACTAGTTTAGCTAGTGTAGAGAGCACACATGAGGCCTTACCGACCACAGAGTCCTTACCGACTCAGCCTCCGACCCCGCAGCTCTCATTGACTCAGCCTCCGACCACACAGCCCTTACCTTCCCAGCCTCAGCTGTCCCAACTACCACCGAGTCCTCATACAGTGGGTAGCAGCGTAGGTGAGAAGAATATGGCCTTTTAAAATCCTGAATTTACCTCAATTTAATGATTTATGTTCACTAACTCATTTAGTGTTGTCATCTTAACAGCATCAGCCCCACCCTCATCGCAACCGGGGCGTGTAAGGGGTGTTACGCTAGGAAAGAATGCGGCGAAGCTTAGAAGACATTTGGGTCATAACATCCCCATTCCAATCCAGTCATGGGCCAGAAGGGGAACATGCCCCATTACTGGTTAACCATCTTGGGTTAGCCATTAGAGATGTTGCCCCATTAAAGCCCCATGATTGGAAGAAGCTTGACAGTGGGATCAAGCTTGCCGTTATTGCTAATGTTAAGGTAAACTGAATCAAGAAATATATACCCAAATTATTATAGTTATGCTCCTCATTACAATATCTGATTATATTTTGTTATTACTAATCTTTATATGGCTCTCCCCTATTTTTGATATCGGGGACTACGAGGGTGATATGCAGATCAAGGCGGACAATGACCGCCAATGCGGAACTTTATATAAGAGTTGGAAGTACGAGCTGCACAATCATTACCTCGAGTTATTGGAGCAGGGGGTTCCCCAACCCCAGGACCACCCGACTCAGGGTTGTGATCCAGCTGATTGGCAGTTCATGATCACAGAATGCTGGGAATCCCCAGCTTGGAAGGTAACTTTGGGATGTTATCTACAACAATTAATTATATTCCAACGTAATTCTATTAGTAATGATTTTATAAATGACTGCTATTTTATTATTGCTTTTCTATGTAGGCAAAGTCTAAAAAGGCGCAAGAGAGTCGAGCCAAGTTGCCATATAATCATACTAGTGGCTACAGGTCATTTGCATCGAGGATGTCTATGATGGTACTAATTATATTCATACGATGAAACTGCATTAAGTTTATTAATTTATCAATATGTAGCTAGGTTAATATTTAATACAAAGTTATTTCAAATAACAGATGTCACAGAATGCCGGTCAAGCGCCTCCTATTACTCAGTTCTTCCACAAAACCCAGTACAGACAAAAGAGTAATGAGTGGGTAAACGAGGTGGCTAAGCAGAGACATGTACGTTTGCTAATAAATAAATTAAAAATAAAAAAATAATGCCATATAAGCATTCTAAATCCCTTATTGATTTAAATGGCAGGATCCCTTATTCCAGCGGATTGAGGAGCAGTCACAACCCTCTGTCACAACTCCGATGAGTGAGGAGGAGATTGTTGTTAATGTGCTTGGGAAGAGGTCTGGATACTTAAATGGATATGGGATATATACGAGATCCTCTTCATCCTCCACACAGTCTCGGGCATCTCATTCTGAGGTGATCGCCTTGCGGGAGCAAGTAACTGAGCAGGCTAGGAGGCAGGCTGAGCAGGACAAGAGGCAGGCTGAGCAGGAGGAAAGATATCGTGCACTTCAGGCACTTCAGGCTGAGCAAGACAAAAGATATCATGCACTATAGGCCATCGCTCAGCAGTTGGCATCTGCAACAGGGATAGATCCGACCGGCTTATTGGACATCACGAGAGGGACCATTTTTGCTGGTGATGGCATAGCTATTGGAGATCATGATGCGACCCTGGGTGGTGGGAGCGCTCACCTAGGCCCATAGGTAAAAAATCAATAAAATAAATTGCATATGAAATATATATTCCATGTAATATTGTGATAGTAAACTAGCAATTCGGGGACAAGACCTTAAATGAATTTGTAATTCCCCGGTCGGATGATGTCATTTGAAGAAATTTCACATATCCAACAGAAGTTGAATATTGCTTTTCAATATTGAAACAAGTAGTCAGTGTGTATTCATATATTGCACTTGTTTAATGGCAGTGCCTGATGTTTATAAATGCATTATGTTGGTATTTTTATGGATTTCTAGCAGCTAGAACATTACCTGTTATTTTCTTCTATGTTCATATTTGTTTGGGCTAATGTGCTGAATATGCCTTTCAATATTTTGGAGATCTTGCTATAAACCCAATAAAATAGAAATCAGAACATAACTAACATAACTAAAACATGGATTTTAACAGTAGCATTAATTTCACATAAATAACTTAATCAAACAACAAAGATCGAATTTTCATTGAAGAACACAATATAAAAAAACCGTACCTTTCGTTATAACTGGAGCAGCTAACACCCAAGTTGATTTCAGTTGTGAAATAATCACATAGTGATAGTGTGAATAAACGAAAAAAGAGAAATCAAATGAAGAAAATAGAAACCCTAGAAAAAGAAGAACAGCAACGACAAGAAGAAGAAGGAGGCAATTGAAGGTTCTTTGAATGTAAAAGGCTAGAACTTTTCCATATATTGGATTGAAAAAAAAAATGCTTTGTAAACATATCATAGATTGATCCAATGATAGACTTTGAAACATATGAATTCTGCCTCTCCAAAAAATGTGGGAACTTCTCTTGTACACTCTCCTTAAGAGATGCCTTCAGTTTTTCTTTTTTAAAATCCGAAAGATGCAACCAAAGTATAACTGAAAGTAAAACTTAAATGAAGAAACCAAAGTATAATCATTTATATCAAATCTCCCCTTCATTCATCATCTCCATCATCACAATTCATTCCATTTATTTTCCATAAATCAAGAAACAGCTGTATACACCAACACCATCATTTCATAAAAAGTCCACTGCTTTATGATCCACACACCATATATATATAGCCCTGTTTGGACTCTCCGCATCATGGATGGATGTATGATGATACATTTTGACCACCCCCTCACCATCTGGCACTTCCTAGCCTTCCATCTAGCATTTTCCCCATCACTGTCATTTCTTTTGAACTAATGATGTATAGTGACTAGTTCCCTGTTCTTGAAATATGGAGAATTTTAATTTCATGGCCCATTACATCAGATCAATTGTCGGAACCATAGGACCAACCCAACGATGATGAAATTGTGGGGCAATATTGAAATAAGAGATGGATCCCAAGGTGGAACAGTGGAGGGCATCGCTTACACCTGATCAACCTCAACACCCAATCTTATTAAATTGGATCAAGGATTGAATATAAGTCCAATCAGGGTCCTAAATCTAGGATTCATACCCAGATCCAATTAGATTAGGTTAGTGGATCATAAAACCTAAGTTTTTTAAAATATCATCATTATGATTTATGCTCCTCTGGTTGGCTTGTTAACTTGAAAAATATAGGCTATGCTTATAATTCTTTAATTACCAAATTTGGTGCAACAAGAACGCACTAAACCCTCCAACATTTGGGTTTGATTCAGTTGATCACCACATTTGGGTTGTCTATAGATCTCGCTGCTCATTAAAAAGATGCTAATAGCTGTACTAAAGCTACCATGCAAAATAAGATTTCAGCCAAAAAAAAAAACAGAAACCCTGTAAAAAAGTAGGCAGAAAAGTTGTATCACATGAGTCAGCTTAGTTTGGCCTTGCCTTCTATATCAAATCACTGACCATAAATCTCTCACCCTCTACATCAAATTCATGAGCCCAGGTCACTATAACTATAACTGAAAGTAAAACTTACATGAAGAAACCGAAGTATAATAATTTATATCAAATCTCCCCTTCATTCATCATCTCCATCGTCACAATTCATCCCATTTATTTTCCATAAATCAAAACCATTTGACAATTAAATCTAAAACAATAATGAAATCATTTCAAAGCTACAGTTCCATAAAAACACATGCATATCCATAAAAATAAATACATATTCACTTGCCTTTGGGTGAGGAAATCCAAAATGATCAAATCCACAACTTAGCTCAAAATGCCAAAACCTATGAATTAGAAACAAACCCACATAAATAACTATACAGAGCACAATCTAACATGCTAAAAAACTCATCTAACACTAATTAATGGAAAATCTCCAATTAACAAAACCTAATCGAGCTTGAAATTAGGGATGATGAAGATCGTGGGGCCCACTTGACCGATGGCCCACTGGAATAGTGGTGGTGATGGTGCTCGGTGGTCCACCGAGGAAAGAGGGGGAGGAAAGAAATAAAAAAGAATGAGAGAAAGAAAGAGAGAGGGAGTGGTGTGCAGGTGCGTAGGTGAGGGGAGACAGGGGAGGAAGAAGAAGAGAGGAAGGAGAGCAGACAGAGAGGAAACAGAGAGTTGGGGAACGAGGGAGAGAGAGAGCTGAGAAGAAAGAGAGGAGTGTACCTGATGCAAGGGAGGCGTCCGGCGGCCGAGGAGGAAGATGAAGGCTCTGCTTGTGTCCGGGGGCTCCTTCGTGCGCTTGGCAGTGCTGGCGATGAGAGGGTCGTGTGCCTGGGAGAGGTCTGGAGAGGGAGGGAGAGATAGAAAGGGATGAGAGGAGATGGGTTTTGGAGATGAGAGGACGACGATGGAGATGAGAAGAGAGGAGAGGAGAGGCGGGAAAGAAATAAATGACTGAGGGATAAAGAGGGAGGGAAATGAGGGAGGGCAGAGCGCGGGAGATCAAAAAAAAAAACGTGGGAACGAATGGATGATTTTCGTGCGCCAATTTGTCAAAATAAAACACAGTAACGCTTTATTAACGCTTAATGGTGGAGCAAAAAATGAAGATACCCTAACAAAATAATTATTAAATTAAGTAAAATTAAAGTAACACTTTAAAACCAATGTTAACGCCCATAAAACGTTAGGAAACTAGTTACACTTAAAAACCGTTACTTACCAAAACCCTTGAGCGTTACCAATATCCTATTTTGGTGTAGTGTATAGCCGATTTGGTGGCATTTATAGCCGGTTTGGTTTTAAAAAATGCAAGTATCGACTAAAAGTCGCCTCCCTGCTGAATGGTCTTGCAAGTATCGATGGAATGTCGCATCCTTGCTCATTCGGTTGCGAATATCAATGGAATGTCGCATCCTTGCTCATTCGGTTGCGAGTATCGATGGAATGTCGCATCCTCGCAGATTTGGGTGCAAGTATCGATGGAATGTCGCATCCTTGCTTTTCAAAAAGTTTGGTTTTGCGGGTACTGACTTGATGTCATTTCCCCACGATTTTTGAAATTTGCGGTTTTCTCGAACCTTTGGGTTATGGATATCAACTGTAATGTTGCATCTCCATGATTTCTTGGTGTTTTCGAACCTTTGAAAATTTGGTTGTGGATATCAACTGAAATGTTGCATCTCCACGGTTGACGAAAGAGAGGAGTGTACCTGGTGCAGGGGAGGCGTCCGGCGGCCGAGGAGGAAGATGAATGCTCTGCCGGTGCCCGGGGGCTCCTTCGTGCGCTTGGCAGTGCTGGCGATGAGAGGGTCGTGCGCCTGGGAGAGGTCTGGAGAGGGAGGGAAAGATAGAAAGGGATGAGAGGAGATGGGTTCTAGAGATGAGAGGACGACGATGGAGATGAGAAGAGAGGAGAGGAGAGGCGAGAAAGAAATAAATGACTGAGGGATAAAGAGGGAGGAAAATGAGGGAGGGCAGAGCGCGGGAGAGCAAAAAATAACGTGGGAACGAATGGACGATTTTCGTGCGCCAATTCGTCAAAATAAAACACAGTAATACTTTATTAACGCTTAATGGTGGAGCAAAAAATGAAGATACCCTAACAAAATAATTATTAAATTAAGTAAAATTAAAGTAACAATTTAAAACCGATGTTAATGCCCATAAAACGTTAGGAAACTAGTTACACTTAAAAACCGTTACTTACCGAACACCTTGAGCGTTACCAATATCCTATTTTGGTGTAGTGTATAGCCAGTTTTGGTGGCATTTATAGCTGGTTTGATTTTCAAAAATGCAAGTATCGACTAAAAGTCGCCTCCCTACTGAATGGTCTTGCAAGTATCGATGGAATGTCGCATCCTTGCTCATTCGGTTGCGAATATCGATGGAATGTCGCATCCTTGCTCATTCGGTTGCGAATATCGATGGAATGTCGCATCCTTGCTCATTCGGTTGCGAGTATCGATGGAATGTCGTATCCTCGCAGATTTGGGTGCAAGTATCGATGGAATGTCGCATCCTTGCTTTTCAAAAAGTTTGGTTTTGCGGGTACTGACTTGATGTCGTTTCCCCACGAGTTTTGAAATTTACGGTTTTCTCGAACCTTTGGGTTATGGATATCAACTGTAATGTTGCATCTCCATGATTTCTTGGTGTTTTCGAACCTTTGAAATTTTGGTTGTGGATATCAACTGAAATGTTGCGTCTCCGCGGTTTCTTAGTTTTTTCGAACATTTGAAATTTGGGTTGTGGATATCAACTGAAATGTTGCATCTCCACGTTTTTTTTTTGTTTGATTTTGCAAGTATCGACAAAATGTCGCTTCCCTGTGATTTTGGAAATGTCAAATGTGGTTCGCATTCTTCCGATTTGTGCGAGTATCGACTAATCGTCGCTTCCCCTTGCTTTTTTTTTTAAAAAGCCATTTTTTTTAAAGACACGAGGGTCATAAGTTTTGACCTAAACCATTTAGGCGGTAAAAGGTAGGGTGGACTTGGGTGGAAATCCCTGAATCCGGATTTTGTTTCAAACCATGAATTTTGGGCTCAAGGGTTAAAAATTTTTGTCAAGTTAGGGAGTGGTTCCTAAACTTGGAATTTTTGAACAATGAAACGATGAAAGTAAGCATTGTTTAAATTTCTAGAAATTTCAGCATTTGATATGAAAATTCTAAAAAGATTAGGTTTGACGAGCCTATACCAGAAAACCGGTTTTGGCCGTACAGGCATTGCTCTTACCCAGTTGGGTAAGTTTTCAAGGGTAGTACTGTTGGGATTGGTGTATGCCCTAAAGCCCACTAGTTGCATTCTCATCTTTTGTTACTGGATATTTAACTGGTTATTTAATGAAAAGACTCTTTTATGCTTAAACATGTATATATGTATGGTTGCGTAAGGCCCATTGTTTCTAGTAAATGAATTAGGTGTGTAGTGTCTACACACAGATAGGTCTAATTCATGGACAACTGGAAACATCATATTTGTTCATAACTGAAAGATGGAGCTGGGCACTTCATCTTGGTAGATGTTATAATGAGATACTCTCCTATATAGGGTGACATACCTAAGTCATGGGAGGCCTTTTCCGGATCTATCTCATTAGTGCATGTGTCATGCATTGAACAGGACCGTTGTAGGTGTGATCTCTAAAATAGTACTATCACAGAAAAGAGATCAAGTCACCTCATGCTACTAAGTAACCGGTGCTCTTAATCTTGAGCATTTGTGGATGAACTGACGAAGTCAAGTTCTTGTGCTTTAATTCACTATGGGTGAGATTCTATTCATGGGTCAACAGCTCTGTGTTTTGGGTACTCGGACTTGATCAGTTGGGACGTGCAGATGCAATATAGAATCTATGCCATCTGATGATGGAATAATCGTCCCCTTAGAATTATCCGATTAATCATCAAAATCTAAGATCTTAGTATATGGATGTTCCATATGGATATTGAACTTGTGGGTCGCTCCCTGGATCAAGAGAATGATATTCGAATGATGATTATGTTTAAGGATATGAAGTTCTAAGGTTTAGATGTAATCGGGAAGGTTGATAGTACATATGATAACCTGACTCGATTATGGATGTTACATAGAGGGGCATTCAGGTCATTACACTTAGTAGGTCGAAGACAACCGTCATCTTATGACGAGCTTATTATAATATATATTTGTCCTTGGAGTTCAACCATAACTCTCTAGTGGAATGAGTTAAGGTTAAAATGGTCTTTATGTTGCTATGGGTTTAGCATGGACATTTTGGTCATTTTGGGAGCCAATGACAAATATGTCTTTTGGTCCCTTCTCTAGTCACTTACCAAGATTGGCATGGTTTCCTAAAATGTTTAGATAACATAAGGATGAATTATTTTAGTGGAAAAATAATTTTGAGTTTAAATTCAAATAGGCCTTTGATGGCATACATGAATTTAACTCTAGATAAATTATATGTGGGCCATGGTGTGCATTGATATGTGGGACGTCCATAATAGGTTTTCCATGGGTAAGGTTTCCAACTTTGAGTAGGACTCTACTTGGAAAGTTGGACTCCTCTTTGGATTAGTATTCCTATGAGTTAGTTTCCTTTTTGGATTAGGAACTTAAAATTAGTAAGTGTTCTACAACTAGTATTACTAATTGTATGGAAAGTTCCTTTTTAGTTTCCTTTTCTAATTGGAGTGTTTCTTAAAGGAAGTAAGTCTTTCTTGGACATCCATGAGAATTAGGAAAGATAAACTTCTAGGAAAGGTTTCCTAAGTTTCTATAAAAGGGAGAGAGCCTTCCCTTGGACGTCCTACACCATAACAAGGAGAATTACAAAGGTTGCACACGTCCAACACACTTTGTGAAACACTTTGCAAGTATCCTAAGAGTGCCCCACACGTCCAGCCCTTGGTTGCTTCTCTTCTTGATTGAAGAAGGCTTAAGGTCTGAGATTTTCCCTTAGAGAAATAGTTCTTGTTTCCTAGATTAAGATCCCACCATCTTAGCCAATCAGATTTGGAAGTGAGATAGAGGAGAAGATCAAAGGCAATACTAGTGCAAGATAACTCCAGCAACTTGTTTGCAAATTGCAAGTCTGAGTTCGCGCCTTTGGATCTATTTTTTCAGAGATTTGAAGTCTACAAATCTTCGAGGTAATAGTCTTCTATCATCTCTATTAATTAGACACATGTTGGTCATGATTTAATGGAGTTTCTATGCGATTCTTTATGGCTGATTTCCGCTGCATAGTGCAGAAATCAGATTTTTAAAAATCTGTCATTCTTTGCATCAGCCATAGTAGTCTCTTTATGAGAAGTTTCAGATCTGAATCGCGATTTCTTTCAAGTACCGCTTTAAGAACTTGCCGTTGATGGACAGCATACATCTGTCACCCTCCATGTTAGGAGTGCGTATGCGCCATTGGAGAAAACCTTGTCAATGGCATAGGGTCCCTCCCATTTTGGCTCAAACTTGCCTTTGGACTTGTGAGTGAAGACCATTGGTCTTTTTACCGCAAGAACTAAGTCACCCTTTTTGTAGGCGCGTTGCCGGACCTTTTAGTCGAAAGATCCTGCCATGCGTGCTTGGTAAAGTTCAATGCTTTGTCGAGCTTCGAGCCATCTCTCATCGAGATTGTCCAACTCATGGAGTCGCAATTTGACATTGCTTTCTTGAGTCATGTCATTTTGCAAGGATACCCTCAAGGAAGGAATTTGTACTTCCAAGGGTACGACAGCTTCACATCCATAGACCAAGGAGAATGGTGTGCTATGGGTTGATCCTCAAACAGTGGTTCGATAGGCCCACAAAGCTTCAGATAGTTTGTCGCTCCAGTCTCTTTTTTTGACTAGAGACCATTTTTTTAGGATTTTGCAGAGTGTCTTGTTGAAGGCTTCTGCTAATCCGTTTGATGCCGAATTGTATGGAGTTGAAGGACAACTTTTGATTTTGTATTTGTTGCAGAACCTGTAGAATCAATGATCCTGGAATTGTGGTCTACTATCATAGACAAATCTTTTAGGTATGTCGAAACGACAAATGATGTTGGTGCGCAGGAACTGAAGGACTGATGAGGTCTTCATTTCATTGAGCGCAAATGCTTCTGACCACTTGGAGAAATAATCCGTAGCGGCGAAGATGAAGTGACGACCTTTGCTTGAAGGGGGAGAAATAGGACCTATGATGTCCATACCTCAGGCTTCGAAAGGCCATGAGATCGCTGTAGGATGCAGCCATTCTGGAGGCATGTGAATGTAATATCCATGAACTTGGCATTGTTGGCAGCGGTTAGCAAATTGCATTGCATCAGCTACCATGGTAGGCCAGTAATAACCTACCTTTTTATCTGATCATAGAGCTTGGAACCAGCCTGATGAGCTCCACAAAGACCAGCATGAACTTCTTTGAGTGTTTCTTCAGCCTCTTGTTGTGACAAGCAGCGTAGAAGTACTCCGTTGAAGGATTTCCTGTAAAGGATTTTTGAAGGAATATCCAAATGAAAGCTTGGGGTTATCCTTTGGATGCTTACCCGTTCTTTTGGATCTTCAGGTAGGATTCCGAACATAGTGTAATCAATGAACGGATCCCTCCAGTCGCCGATTAAAGGTTGAAGGATAGAGATCTGACTTCCAACCACTCAGTGGCATTCAGCAACTGCTTGGTGTGTGTTAAGAGGAGGAAGGATTCTTCTTTCGCACACTGTGATTTGCATGTTTTCCCCTTCTTGGATTGCCATAGATGCAGCAAGTCCAGCCAGGGCATATGCACGTATGTTTTCACCTCTACGAATGTTGGTGATGTGACAGATGTCAAACTTTTACAGAAGCGATTGTACCTTGTTATAGTAAGGCAGCAGATCAGGCTTCCTGACTTCAAATTTATGATTCATCTGGTTGACGATCAGTTGAGAGTCTCCAAAGATTTCCAGCATGGTGATACTGGATTCGATGGCGAGTTCCAATCCTAGGATCTGAGCTTGATATTCAGCTGCATTGTTTGTGCATGGTTCCAGTAGCGAGAAAGCATGTGGAATCATGTATTTGCCGTGGCTAACAAAGAGGATGCCAACTCCCGAGATCAGTTATCTTTTTTCATTTGTCATGGTTGCACCGTCAAAGTACATGTCCCAGGAGGCATTTTGTGTGAAAGTCTCCACATTGTAGACTGGTTCGTCTGGGAGATCATCTCTGAGTGGAGAATCTTTAGGCAATGGATGCTCTACGAGAAAGTCCACTAGAGCTTGCCCTTTGATTGCCGTTTGTGGTACATACCTAATATCAAATTGTGACAGAAGGATGGACCATTTTGCCAGTCGGGCATTGAGAGAACCTGCTTTTGTGACAAGGACCTTCAAGAGGTTAATCCTCGAGACCACGTAGACTGTGTTGGAAAGCAAGTCGTGACACAGCTTTTGTACGGCGAACATCACTGCAAGGCATTCCTTTTCGACTGGAGAGTAGTGATGCTCTGCACCTACTAGCATGCGGCTGAGGTAGTATAGAGCAGCTTCTTTTCTTTCATCATTTTCTTGTGCAAGCAGAGCGCCCAGAGAGTGATCAAGGCTCTTGTGTACAAGATGAATGGTTTTCCATTGGTAGGAGCAGCTAACACTGGAGGTTTGGTCAAGTATGACTTTATATCTTGGAATGCAGCTTCACAGCTAGCATCCTAGATAAAGTTTACACCTTTTTTCATCAACCGGGTGAATGGACGGCATTTTCCCGAAAGATTGGAGATGAACCGTCTGATGTAGGCCAATCTCCCTTGAAGCCCTTTGAGTTCTCTCAAGGTTCTTGGAGAGGGCATTTCTAGAATGGCTTTGACTTTTATGGGGTCAAGCTCAATTCTAGCTTTCCGAACTAAGAATCCGAGGAACTTACCCGACGAGATGCCTAAGAAGCATTTCAGAGGATTCATTCGCAGTTTGTGTTTCCGAAGTTGGAGGAAGACTTCTCGAAGGTCTTCGAGATGATCTTCTTTTCTTTTGCTTTTGACGGCAAGGTCATCAACGTAACATTCGACCTTCTTGTGCTACAAATCTTGAAATATTTTCATCATAGCCCTCTGATATGTGGCACCAGCATTTTTCAGACCAAAAGGCATAACAGTGTAGCAATACACACCAAATGGGGTCCGAAAGGATGTATGTTTTTCATCTTCAGGATGCATCTTTATCTGATTATAGCTAGAGAAACCATCCATGAATGTCATTCGCTCGAGTCCACAGGTATTATCAATCATTACCTCTAGTATGGGGAGCGGAAATTCATCTTTAGGGCATGCGTAGTTCAGGTCTCTATAGTCAATACAGACCTTGATCTGCCCGTTTTTCTTTGTCATGGGGACAATGTTGGCCAACCATTTAGGATGTTGTTCCTCTCGGATGAAGCCGACGATTTTGAGTTTTTGAACTTCTTGTTCAGTTTTATCCATCACATCTGGACGGAATCTTCTTTGGCCCTGCTTGACAGGCTTGATGTCTTCTTGAAGATTGAGTTTGTGGACTGCTATTTTGGGGTCTAAGCCAGGCATTTCAGCGTTAAGACCATGCAAAGCAATCAACGAACTCACGAAGAAAGGCGATATACTTGGGTAACTCATCATCCTTTATATTCCTGCTTATGAATACAGGACGTGGGTTATCTAGTGTTCCTAAGTCTATCTTTTGAACATGATCTTCTGTTGGAAGGTTTGAAGGTGGTTCCTCCAAATATTTTCGGAGGCTTCCAGCTCAACGAAGCCTTCTGGGGTTTCAAGGGCATTTCCAGACCAAGGTTTTGTTCATTTCCACGGGTCTTCTTGATCGGCAATTTTCCCAAGGCTTGCTATGAGATGATCCCAATCGCCTGTTGAAACCGTGTCGAAGTAAGGTACTTCTTTTGGAGATGAGGGTTCTTCTGGGTCAGAAGACCACACGTCTGTGCCATCGGACGATTCCTCTTCATTGTCCGAGAAATCGTACCAATTGGATGAGCTTCCTTGATCTTTGTCAGGTGACTCATCGAAGAGATATCCAAGGAGATCGATGTCTTCATGGATACGAGATGTTGAGGTTTGGTCGGTAGGTCGACTTTTAAGCCTTTGTGTCAACTGTCTCAGGGGAGTGTCAGGATTTTTCTCCATGGCCGTAGAGTCTCCAACCTTCCAGCTAACTTTTGGTCAAGATGGGCCCCAATGGTGTGAGAATACCGTGTCCTTCTCCCAAACCGACTGGGTTTTGAGCATCATAGCCCATTTTCTTCATAATAGCTTATGCCACAGGACTATATAAGGATAGTTGAGGCATACCTTCGTTTTGAAATGGTTCAAGCATGGAGTTTGATCAAGAAGCATCCGATCTATGGAAGAAGATCGGCTTTTCCTTTACTGAAGTTGCTGGAACAACGAAGGAAGCTGACGTAGGATCTTCTATGTCAGAAGTTATCTCCATTGGAGTAAGAGCAGGCTAAACTTGCTGAGTGTCAGCTTGGCTTGACGATGTGTCGTCTTCTGGCTCTGAATCCGAATCCGTGTCTTGCATGATAGACACGATAGAGACAACAAATTTGCCCCCAGACTTTTGCTTTGCCTTCTTCACTTTAGTTGTGATGACCAAAGGCTTTGAAGGTTTGAGGGAGATGATGAAGGGAGCTTGAATGGTCTCTTAGGATTTACCGGATGGTTTGTTTTCTTCCGGTGATTGTTGATGAGCCTTGCCTTTATCTTTCTGGAGATTTTCGACAAAGGATGCTGTGTGCTTCTCCTCTTCTTCTTTTTCACCTTCATACATCTGTGAGTCTGCAAGTGGACTTCTTTACCTTTGAAGGGTTTTCTGTCTGCAAAGACTCGAATGTATCATGCTGTCGTCGCCAACAAACTTGATGCATTGATGTAGAGTTGAAGGGACAACACCATTCTCGTGGATCCAGGGGCGTCCGAGAAGGATGTTGTAGCATGAAGGGGTTTTTATTGCATACACAATGACCTCAGAGTTAAGATCACCGATTTGCAACTTGAACCTGATTTTGCCGATAGGCTTTTGAGTACTCCCATTGTATCCGAAAATAGATACAGATGTGTGGCTCAGCTTGCTGGGTGGGATGTCCAACTCTTCGAGAGCCGTAGTGGAGATGAGGTTGAGTGCAGAAATTGGGTCGATCTGAACTCTATGCATAGGCATTTCCTTGATGTACCCTGTGAAGTACAGGGGTCGGTTGTGCCTTATTTCGCCAAGTAGGAGGTCGTCCTTAGTAAAGGCAAATGTTGCTCTGGCTGCTTTTTGAACCGAGAGGCATTCAATGCATGATCCCTCAGTTTTCTTCTTTTCTCCCTTTGAGGAAGCTTCTGAGTTTTTGACCCGGTAGTCCATTTCAATTTAGAGGACTTACAAGGCATGTTTGTCGACATCCTCATTTAGCTTTTGTAATTCTGAAATGAGATTATCACGAGTGCGCGGAGACATTCGTAATAAATCTAGGATGTGCAGCCGTGCAGGTATGTGCTTGAAATGTTCAATCAAGTCATACTTGAAAGCCTGCTTAGGGCCTGAATGTTCATCATTGTTGCCACTAGGGGTGCTTACAACATCTTTTTCCAAAGGATTTACATATGTAAAGGAAGATTGGTTGTAATTTTTGTGGTATTCCCGGCCAGAGCGGGTGCCTCTACCAACTTCGAGAGCTTCTTGAGAAGGGTCTTCGTTTGGAATATTGTCTTCAGGATTAAGAGGCTGTCGTTTTTCATTTGATGAGGATATATCTGCAGTAGAGTTGCCATCCTCAGTGATTGTGTTGCATGGAGCATTTTTTGGGAACAAGTCCTGAACAGCATCCAGCAACATTTCTTCTTCGTTGACCAATTCATCGTCCCAAGCATCAATAGCTGGGGATTCTTCAGTCAGGAAGGGTGTGACCTTTAAAGTCACAGTCTCAGGAGAAGAAACCTGAGAGGGCATCGTCTCAGTGAAAGTCACGTGAGATGAAGTGGCTCCAGAGGATACATTGCTAGGCATCGTCAGACTATATGTGATCTCATCAGACGATGCTTCGGAAGAGCTATAATCCCGAATTATCACATTACTGGAAGCTCTAACAGGAGACGTTATCTCATGGATACGGTTACAAACATTTGTGTCTATCGGTACTAGTACGCCCTTTCAGGGTCTACTGTATTCGCGACCGGCACATTTGTAACTCCAACCTTATATTCTTCTTACATCAAGCAAGCTTTGCTTCTCGATAAGTCAAATTTAGGTATACAATTGCTTCTAGCAGTCATTGGAATGCTCATTCTGGGCTCACCATACTTGCGATCAGAACAATTGTACCCTCTATGGCCTTTAGCCTTCTTCATATTGCTTGGGTCATATCCCTCGAGCGATTTGAAAAGACAAAACCATAGAACTTCCCATTTACGATCATTATATTCTTGTGATTACTAATGGATGTGGTATTGTTTCAGAAATTTTTCGAAAAACTAACAATGGCAGCTTCGCTAACCATTACTTTCGATGAGAACAAGTACCAGCCACTACAACAAACTGCACTTTTCCCGACGCTATTTGCCGACGCAGTGAAAATTTGCGTCGGTAAAAGTCTCATTTCCAACGCATATTTGGACTGCGTCGGCAAAAGTCATAGAAATTGATACTTTTGCCAATGCAAGTCAGACCGCGTTGGCAAAAGCTATAGTAATCACAATGGCGCCAATAAAAAATCCCCACAAAAGAGAGAGAAAGTTTTGCCAACGCGTGTTTTTCTATTGGCGACGCAATAATGCGTTGGCAATTATCTTGCCTACTTGCGACGTACAGATGTGCATTCGAAAGATCTGATTTTTTATTCGCACAATTGCCAACACATGAGTTGCGTCTGCAAAGCCCTATCTATGACAAACTTACATTTTCCGACACTACTTTCCGACGCAGTGAAAATTTGCGTTGGCAAAAGTCACAGAGAATTGCTACTTTTACCGACGCAAGTAAGACCGCGTTGGCAAAAGTTGTGGAAAGACTTTCCCGATACTATTTGCTGATGCAATGAAAATTGGCGTTGGTAAAAGTCTTTTTGCCGATGCATATTTGGACTGCGTTGGCAAAAGTCACAGAAAATTGCTACTTTTACCGACACAAATAAGACCGCGTTGGCAAAAGTCACTGAGAATTGCTACTACTTTACCGACGCAAGTAAGACCGCGTTGGCAAAAGCTATGGAAAAACTTTCCCGACACTATTTACCGACGCAGTGAAAATTGGCGTTGGTAAAAGTCTTTTTTCCGATGCATATTTGGACTGCGTTAGCAAAAGTCGCAGAGAATTTCTACTTTTACCGACACAACTAAGACCGCGTTGGCAAAAGTCGTAGAGAATTGCTACTTTTATCGACACAAGTAAGACCGCGCTGGCAAAAGTCACTGAGAATTGCTACTACTCTACCGACGCAAGTAAGACCGCGTTGGCAAAATTTGTGGAAAAACTTTCCCGACACTATTTGCCGACGCAGTAAAAATTGGCGTTGGTAAAAGTCCTTTTTCCGATGCATATTTGGACTACGCTGTGTCTGCAAAACCCCATTTAGTAAAATTCTTTTTTTGCAAAAATAATATGAGCTCACCGTTTTAATCACTTTGATTTATTCCCAGATGCCTCTTTCATGTCTATTATTATTTTTTTAAATTCTGGGGGCAACTGCAATATCTTCCAGTGGAGTTTGCTGAGAACTTTTTTGGATGGGTCCCACTCGTGCCCAAATTAATCAGAGTCGTTCAAAATGATCAAACGCATTTATTTATGGGGTATCCCAATTTCTTGTTTAGAATTGAGCTGGAACCACTGTAAGATTGACCAAACAAAAACCACACTACTAAAAAAATGGCTTGTTGTGTCGGTTTTTGGTGCGTCGGGTATGTGGAAAACCGACACAACAAACTTTTTGTGTCGGTTTGAGTTCTGTTTGTATTAGAATTAGGTTTGTTGTGTCACTTCATTGGAAAGAGACACAACAGAGTTTTGAATTGTGTCAGTTCTACTAAACCCGACACTACAACACAAGATGTTGTGTCGGTTGGGTTAAAATTTGAGTGTGATGTTTTATATACTTCATCAGACCGACACATCAAAATTCATCATAATTTCGCACTTCAGTGAAAAGTTTGAAGTGTGCCAAATTAATTTCACGCCAAATTAAATAAACCCAAACACTACGTCAAAAACAGCAAAGCCCGACACCTAAGGGCTTGGTAGACCGACGGATACGGATTGTCATTTATTTTTTGACGGAGGAATAAGACTACCGACGGCACAAAACCATGAGAAACGTGAAATGAAAAAAAAATAAAAAACAAAAGACCCGCCCAGCATTTCATTCGCACACCCTAACCCCCCCCCTCCGTCTCTCTTCTTCTTCACTCTCCCCCAATAGACGGGCATGGTAGCGGAGATTGGCATCGTCTCTCTTCCTGACTCTCTCTGCTAATCGACCGGTATGGTAGCGGAGATCGACACCGTCTCTTCCTCTCTCCCTCAATTAACAGGCTGGGCATGGCCCTTACCTTCCGTGAAAGTAAGGGGATTTTGTGGATTAGGGTTTCTTTAATTGGGGATTTTATGGATGTAGGGTTTTCTCATTCCATCTTTCTTTTTGCATCTCTCATCTTTCTCTCCTGCCTTTTTTCTGCTAGATCCTCTGCTGCATTCTTGAGGATGGCGGGTAATTTCTTCTACTGATGGAGACCCCTTCAAGAGTCCAGGAGACAGAGGAGACCCCTTCGTCGTCGTCATCCCCGGTTCATCGTCGTCGTCATCGGTAAGGACTCCCCCTCCTCTCTCTCTCTCACGCTCTGTCTCTCATTCTCAATCTCTCCCGCTTCCCTCCCTCTCCCTCCCTGTCTTTCTCTCCCGCTCCCTCTCTGCATGATCAAGGCCTCTTCTTTTCTTTTCTCTACATTTGGCTAAAGGCCATTAATTACCAACAAACTTGAGAGAAGAAGGCAATCTGAATGGGTCATGCTTACCCTCAGTGCATGCACATTTTTTCCCATGTGGGTTTTTTGTTGACAATATATTGTTTTGTTTATTCTGATACCTCATGTATTGGCCATGTGTTTAGTATTGTATTACTATGGTGTTGGCTCATAACATTTTTTTTTCCGAAAAAACTATTTAGAACTTATCATACTTAACCTTAAAGATTTTTTGCTCCCTCTCGCTCCATCTTCCTCTTACCCTCTCTTTCCCCCTGCCCCACACTCTCTATCTCTGTGTGTGTTTAGGGGTGTGTGATAATGGAATGCAATCACTACAAGAAGGGACTATGGACAGTTGATGGTAATAGCAACAAATTTTGTTATCTCTGTTCTATTACTGCAGGTCATAAAGAGTTTCCTCTGGTGGAAGCTATAATTGATGTAGACATGTAGTGTATCTCAATACTTAATCTGGTCTTCAATAAATTTGATACGTGTGTAATTGAGAAATTGAATTTTCAGAATTGTACACAATAGTCCTTGCAGTTCAGATGTTCGAATGGGCATGAAATTACTAGCAATCAGATATATAAATAGAGGGACTGATAACAAATGTTTATAGGGCCAAAAGATCCTGAAATTAGGTTTCGTGAGGTAGAGATCAAATCCAATAGTGCTTGGCTTGGGTTTGGGTGGATCCAAATAAGGTTCAGTTAATGTTCTGGGGTGCTGGTAGTAGTTTGGCTATGTAGTGTATGGGTTGGAAGGTCTTGACAGGTGTATGGTTTGATGTGTATGGCTGTTGGATTTCTTGACATTTGGTGCTTGTCTATGTTATCTAAAGTGATGCCAGGGGATCAAAGGAATTATGTGGGTTGTCAGCTACTTTGGAGAACGGGTTTTGGCGCTGGTCACTTATGGAATATTAGAGAAAGGTGCTGAGCCAATAGTATTTGATAAAAGGATGTACTGCTGGTGGCTTTTGGTAGTGGTCCCAAACCTCACTCATGGCAATTATTCAATAATGAAAATGATACAGTCAGATAAATCAAATGCTATTCTTATATGTCTTAATTCCATTCAACTGTCCTCTTTCTGCTTTGGAATATTTAATGCTGAGACCATCCAAGTGAAGTTAGCCAAAAGTTCACTTTAAATAGATCATCTTGAATGGTGATACGGATATGATCTAACTGCTACAATGCCACCACTACGTCAAAAACAGCAAAGCCCGACACCTAAGGGCTTGGTATACCAACGAATATGGATTGTCATTCATTTTTTGACGGATCATTAAGACTACCGACGGCCCAAAACTATCATAGCAGTAGTGCTTTCCTTTGAACCCTATGTGAGATCTTTGTCAGTGCTCACCTATTGGGAATGATGATGTGGGCCAAGTTCTTGAATGCCAAATAATCGTTATGTAATTAGACAAATAATTACATTATAGGAAAATCATTTGGACTTAGTAGTACCAATTAATTTCTATATCTGTAGTCACTTACATTGTGAGATCCGTATTAGAAATAAATTCGAATACTCTAGCAAAATAAAAAAACAAAATGTTAATATTTCTCTATTTTGTTTTCATATTATTGAATAGACTGTTCCAATACTATAACATGCATCTTTTTATGTCAGTCGTCTTTTCTCCATTTCTTGCAAGACCATTTTCTAATTAAAACAAATTCTATGATGCAACTAGTTGTTTGAACAAAAGAGAAATGAACAAGTTGTCTGATGCTAGCTAAATAGGGAGTTCTCATGGGGAAAAAGTATCACCTGGGACCCTAATGAGTAATGAAAGTAGTATAACTGGATGCCAGCCCTCTGATTTGTTTTTTTTTTTTTTCATCTTGTTACTTCTATTCAATAGAGTGTGCTTCATATTTTTTCATTTTGTAGAATTCACCGTTTATATCATTATCTATTGTAACTTTATGAAATATTTGTCAATTTCTTTTGCTTCTTAAAACCAGACTCTCATTGGTGTCATCTAACCAATTGTTTTATTTACCTTGTGAGATATGAGTAAATCACATGATGTATTCTCAACTTTGGCCATAAATTCTGACAGAGACTTTTTAGAAGAAGAATAAGGTAATGTACAAGTTGAGTGAGTATGATGGCAATGATTTGATGGCTAGTGATTAGCTAGCCCTTAACATGCAAGGTATTAAAGGGTGCTTCTGCTTCTTATGAATTCTGATTACAAGTGTTACTTTTTATTCTAGGTATTGGCACAAGGCTTCAGAAGATGGTTTTATTCTTATGAATTATAAATTATGAGATAATCACATGTTGAAGGTCTACTGAAATTTGAATTAAGGGAGGTAAGGATTTTAGCCGAAGATATTGTTGTGTGCTGGATTAGAACATGAGGCTATTGTGACTTGCAATTGTAAGGTTTATGAAACTACCATATGTGGTAGATAACTTGTTCAGATTCATCTGACTTCAAAATGTTCGTCTTCTGACTGAAACTCCTATATGCACCAAGACCCTCTTTAAGTTATGAAATGAGGCTACATCTTTACTTTTCTACTATGAAATGAGTACATCTTTTAAATCTTAAAGGACTTGTAAGTGATTTTTTTCCATATTACTGATATTGGTTGCAAGATCGCTTCCATGGTCTTGAAATACTACTAGTCAACCAGCCCTCTGCAATGTCTTAAAGAACAAGAAAATCCTTACTAACAGTGCTGAATTGGGAGAGGTTTGTCATAAGAGTAGTGTTTGATTTTCATAACATATATATTGTTGTGTTAGTGATGGGGCTTCTTATCGTGCAGTGGTGTTGATGATGGTGTTTTTAATTTGTCCAGACTCTTTTGGCGATGGTTTTGTGCTGGTGGTGTTTTTAATGTGAAGGACCATCTTTTTTATGTGAAGGTGAATTTAAAAGTTTAAATCAATGGATAAAGACTGCTTTTTGAAGGATAATTCTCACATAATTATCACATGATTATCACATAATGCATATACTACATATTTCTGTTTATTTCTTTGTTTATGATTTTTTTCTTCTATCGGTTTGATGAAAGCATGCTTTTAATTTGTATGGATATCTTGTTTAGATTTCTCTATTAAAAAGACTAGATATGGACAAGACTTGGACGACACTGGATACTAAAAATAAGATGGCAAGACTTGGTCAGGAATATGAGAGAGGGGTGAAGTCATTTATTGATTTTGCAAAGGCGAATGCGGGGGATGCTACTCAGATTTATTGCCCGTGTAGTATCTGCTTGAATAGTCGTAGGTATGACTTTGCTACTGTGAAATATCATACTCAATAAGGGTATGCAAGCGTCCTACACGACCTGGATCTACCATGGAGAAACAACACCTCTAGTGAATGAAGTAGTCGAATCGGGACATGAGGATATTGATAGTGACTGAAAAAAATGAGACATGATAAGAGAGAGCTACAAGTGCTATGGAAAAAGGAAATTGCTAAATTCCGCCCAAAACTGTAGTATTTTAACGTTTTTGGTGTAGTGATGTCCCAAGCACATGGTATCTTTTTCGAATTCAGTGTTTAATTTAGCATTGGGCATGAATTACTATCTTAATGAAATCAATGCATTGGGTAAGTATTGCTTCTGCTGCTATATGGGTATGAAATCAATGCGCGGCTCGTTGATCCTATTGTATGAGTTATGCAAGTCTTCCATTTTGTGAGATTTCACAAGAAGTTTGATGTAGTATTGATTACTTGTTGATCTTGTTGTATGAGTTATGGAACCAACATTTTTTGCTCCAAACTCTTGTGTTCTGATGTTAGATCTCAAAATCCTCTTGTGTAGGAAGTTTATTAAACTTGTATCTGATGGTGTTCGTTTTTTGTTTTGCAGATTGGTTTTGGATATTATCGTGCTGGCTGCAGACTCTTAGGGATCTACCTTGTTTATTTTGGTCACAGACATTTGTGGATGTTAGAATCTTTTGAAAATGATGAAGTAGTAATATTTGTATATTTAAGAGATATGTGGGTTTATTTTGGTTTATGGATGTCGGATATTTGGTAGTGGATATTATTTTGGAATTATTGATAAATCTATTTTAAATTAGTTTGTGCATCAAGTTTGTTGGTTTGAACATGTATTCAGATTTTTATTTGTGGTATATATACAGGGAAAAATATAAATATAATATTTTTTAAAAAAAATAATATTTCCCGACGCACCAGTGTGTGTCGCAAAAAAGAAAAGGTATTATAACCTTTCACGACGTGATATGTGCGTCGGCCTCCCAATGCATTAGTAGGGTTGGCCATTACCGGGAGTTCCCAACGCACTGTTAGCGTCGACCATTATTATGAATTCCCAACGTACTGCCAGCGTCGGCCATTACTGGGAACTCCCAACGCACTGCCAGCGTCGGCCATTACTATGAATTCCCAACGCACTGCCAGCGTCGGCCATTACTATGAATTCCCAACGCACTGCCAGCGTCGGCCATTATATGAATTCCCAACGCACTGCCAGCGTCGGCCATTACTATGAATTCGCAACGCACTGCCAGCGTCGGCATTTATTTTGCCGATGCTGGTATTGCGTTGGCAAATATGGTTTTCGAATTAGGAAAATAGTACTTTTTGCTGACGCACATCTTTTTGCCGACGTATTGGACGATGCTGCAGTGCGTTGGTAATTGTACAGGGATCTGCCGACGTAGTTAAAACAGCGTCGGCTATGGATTTGGCTACACATAATTGCCGAAGCGCGGCCGATGCACTGAAATGCGTTGGGAAATCTTTTGCCGACGCAAAACCTACCTTTCCAGACGCGGTGACTGCGTTGGCAAAACTGTATTTTGTTGTAGTGAGCTCATGCTTCAACAGAAGCAAACCACGCGCACCTACAAGTGCCCCATCAACTGTTGAAGCATCAACTCCCTTCGCAACTCTCTGAACTCCGGTCGACCTCAACTCCCCGGACTATCGTCTTTGGCACATGGGACCATTCCCATTTCTCGAAGAACAAACTGCTCCTTCCAAGAAGTAGAAGCTCACCTCTCAACGTGTCACTACCATGACACCAAAGGTGGGCACCAAAAAGCCCGAAGCCCGTGGCACCCTCACGAAGCCTCGACCCGCAAACAACTAGGTCTATCCCAAGACTTGGTCCTCAAGACCTTAACCAGAATAAAGAAGTTCCCAAACATCCACCAAGCCTGCATACCTGGCCCCACTCAAAGAGAACCAGTTCTACCCTCTTGCCTATATGAAAAAGGAGAGACCCATCTCCAACCTGACTCCCAAGTCAACCCAGCATGAGCTGGCTTGTTCTTACAAGCCCAAAATCAAATCATGCATCACAAGGCCTCTGCAAGCACCTGCTAAGGCCTACAGTCCTTCGGTTCGACCCTTCATATCTACAGGGGCCGAACTCGAAAAATTCAAAGCTTCGCTGTAACAGGCAAAGGACCGGGTCTGCATCTTGTCCTTGCCCAGCTACAAAGAAGACAGGCTTGGCTGCTGCGCCCGAAGGAGTGCATCCGTCATTGTCAAAGCACAGCCAAAGCTGACCGAAGCTCAAATTGCTCGTCGTATACGCCGCCGCGCATCGTATTGACAAAAGAGACTATAGAAGTAAAGGACCCAGCCTCCTATACTTCAAGTCTCTCACAAATGGGTCGAAAAAGAAAGACCCAACCAAGTTGCTGCTGTCCATATGGTTGGAAAAACCAAAAGACGCCAAAAGTCAGCAAATCCATGTCCGACGTCCAGTGACCCGCAGCGTCTCCAGGACAAGAAGACACTCAGAAGAATCTCCTACTCCTTCAAGCAAACGACGGTAGAGTGAACCTTCCTCAAGCTCTTCATCAAAAAGAATGAGCCCCAGCTCAGTCACCAGGACGGCTTCTTCGTTTGAATCTCGAGGGATGGACGTCTTGGCTACAAATTCTGAGCCACCACCACGCAATCCACCTCAAGATGATGCAATCACACGCATCCAACAGTTGGAACAAGGCCAGCAAAGGATTAAAACTCTGATGGAAAACCTTTTCCTCGCCTTCCAAAATCAGGCGAACAATGAACCTCCTCCGAATCGTCAAGATGATGAGGTAAACGGAGAAGAAAATGAGTCACCCGCCCTTAACAAAAAGGACGTAGACAGTATCCTCGCAAAAGCAAAAGAAGAGGATACACTCAAGGAGCATGGGATCAAGCCACCATATCCCTTATGGATGGACTCGGTCCCGCTCCCAACAAACTTCAAACATCCTACTCTCCAAACATATACGGGGAATGGATCAGCCAGACAGCACGTCATCCACTTCAAGATCTTGACGGGAGCTATCGCGGATCAAGATGCACTCAAGATCCACCTCTTTGCAAGTACCCTAAAAGGTATGGCCTTTGATTGGTACTCCACTTTGCCGGAGGACTCCACCCAAAATTGGGCCATGCTAGAGGCACGCTTCCTGACTCACTTCAAAGGTGAGGATCATCCCGCTACTATAGCTCAGCTGTGCAGCCTAAAATAGGGGGAGAATGAGTCAACATATGACTTCATTCATAAGTGGAAAGCAATGGCATACAAATGCTCTGATGTATTGCAACAAGCGTCGCTAGTAGACATCTGCCGAAACAACATGAGTGCTAGAATTCGCTCCATGATCATTGGCAAAAAATCAAAGAACCTGAGAGAACTCCTAGAAGCTTCCATGGAAGCTGAAACAGTGACTAAAGACCTCAACAGTCAGAAATCATCAAGAAAGAGCCAACCGCCATTGCAACCTCAAAAACAAAGAAAAAAGAGGTCCTCAATGTGCAAATCAAGTCAGCTCCTCAGCCACCAAAGAAAGCTGAAAACAAAGCTACTGGTAGGAGACCAGAACTCTCTAATGCCTTCCAAGAACGAGTATAAAAGAAATACTCGTTCGATGTAGATGTTGATGAAATCTTCGGGGCTCTTGTGGCAAACGACAAGCTCACCTTGCCTGAACCCAAAAGACCGGGTGATGTTGGCAAAACCAACGATCCTCGGTACTGTCCATACCACCAGATGATCTCGCATCCTCTCAATCAATGCTTCGTTGTGAGGGAGAAAATAAACGAGATGTGGAAAAATGGAGTCATCACCTTTGACAAAAACTATGGGTCTGCCTCCGTCAACATGGTGTCATTTGGACAAACATCAAAATCATCGAAGAAGCAGATCACTACTTCCTTCAAGGTGATAAACTCAATTCAAGCGTCCGAGGAACTGGTTCCTTACCCGACACCAGACGGACAACCCATATGGGTACATCCTGATCTCCTGGAAGATGAAAATTAGGAGGTCGTGAAAGCAAAGCCTACGGCTCAACAGCGAAGGCAGGCTAGGAAACATCTCCTCAAGCTCAAACGACAAGAGAAGACCCAGCCAAAAACAAGAAGTCCAAGAAAAGGCAGAGGCTTCCTCTACCGCTTCACTGGAGGCAACAAAAACGTCCCTTCCAGAGACTTCAAAGGGGGTAAGAAAATTCACTCTCAGTGATTTGATGCCACCTCAATTCAAAGAAGCCAAGCAAGGGGCATCATACTCTTGCAATTCGGTAGCTGGATTCTCCATTGATAGATACGAGTCCAGCGACACCGATGATGGATTCGAATCCAACTACACCGACGAGTGGGAGGAGTCCCTTGAAACGGGAGAATATCTCTCCGATGAAGAATGGGTTCCTGAGACTCATCTTATGCCAGTAATCTGGTATAACCCCCTACAGCCGCAAGGATCCTGGTCTGATGATGAAGAAGACCAAGAGGCTGTACAAGAAAATGCTGCTGACCCAGCACCCGTCATTACTCCTGTGGAAATCAACTATATTGAGCCACAAAGAGCTGATGAATAAGAATATTTGGCTCACATGCCTGATCTTGAAGAATATGCAAGGATCTTGCAGCATCTCGCTCTAGAACAAGAGCAAGACCACGTCAACGAGCTTCCTTGTAATCCAGAGCCTGAAGTCCCTGAAGACCATCAGGTACATCCTCCATTAACTCCTGAAAATGGAGACAATTGCAAGATAGATGATCCTCTTACATCTGAGGATGAGTCTGACTCCGATCAGGCTTCATGGAGGAAGAGAGTGTTCTGCCAGTCGTCGAAGAAGGTACTTTATAGTAATAACCCTGATAATGATTTTTTAAACATGATCATATTCATACCTTTTTATGTTTCATTAGCAGGTTTTGAAGTAACAGAAGAGAGTCCATCGCTTCCTTCGGAAATAGAGCAAGGGATGCCAGAGGTTGATCCAGAGGTAGAGACTCGTAGAACCAATTCTGACACGGTTGAGGAGATATCTCGTGCTGAGATTCCTTCCCCAGCGGCTCCAGCTGGAAAGAGTTCTTTTGTTACTCTTCCAACGGGTCATGACATAAGCAGCCGACTGACAGAGTGGGGCGAATCTTCATCCGGGCCATCTCTTCTATTTGCGAAGAAGGTGTTGGCACGGGTTTTGAGTTTTGAGCTCTTGGATTGAGACTCTCCTTTCTGGATACTTGGATGCCGGATTTGGTATGATGCAACATGTGCAGGAGATTCTCACTGATGCCGAAGAAGTTGGTCTGGACATCACAGGTGACAGGGCGATCGTTAATAGGATCATTGCACTGGGTGATAAGTGGTTTGAGACCATGGACTTCCCTGATGACCAGTTCTTCAAGGAGATGTTCTTGGATCCTGCTAATAGGGCTAAGTCTGACCTGAATGAGGCTACACAGAGTAGGAAGCAGGTAGTCCGAGAGAAGAATTTAGAAGAGATATCCATCATCGGGCTGAGGCACGACCTTAACATCCTTGATAGGGAGGTTGATGAGGCCAGGAAACGTCTTGAGCATTTAAAGGCATAAGTCGCTTCCAAGTGGGCTGCCATAACAGAGGCTCATGATAGGGAGAGTGCTCTGATTCGCCGGGTCACAGATGCCGATCAAGTTCTCGAAAAAAAGTTTCAAGAAGACAAACAATGGCAAACTGCTTGGGATAACCTTCCCGGTATAAAAGAAGGGTTGCAGCCTTCTCCAGCATCTCATGGCAAGTTCTTGAAGAAGCGTGCCTTGGAAACTATGATGGCTGAGGCCAAGAGTTTGCTTGAGGAGCTGAAACTTTGGCTGGAGACCATTTTTGGTTGAGCTCCTGATTTTTTGTAGCAAAAACTATCCTTCTTTTTTTTGGTACCATATGTATTTTTGTTTTGGTACTCTTTTTTTTTTGTGTAGTGCTTGTAAACACTTTTTTTTGTACCACATGTATTTTTTGGTACTCTTTTTTTTTGTTTTCCCTACGCTCACTTAAATCTTTTTGTGATGAAAGCAATTGCTAAATGGGATTCGATCAAAAGTTTTTCACTTTGTGAAAATCTTTTGTCAAATGATTGTTTTGGCATGGGAGCCAGATTTTGTGGCATGGAAGTCGATTTTGGCATGAGAGCCAGTTTTTTTGTGGCATTGATAGCCGAGTTTGTTTTGTGGCATTGATAGCCGGTTTTGGTGGCATTTCTCGATGAGTTTTTTTGAAAGCCAAGTTTTGGTTTGTGGCATTGATAGCTGGTTTTTTTGTGGCATTGATAGCCGGTTTGCTACCATTTATAGCCGGATTGTGGCATTTATAGCCGGTTTGTGCTGTTTATAGCCGGTTTGTGGCATCTATAGCTGGTTTTGATTTTCAAAAATACAAGTATCGACTAAAAGTCGCCTCCCTGCTGAATTGTCTTGTAAGTATCGATGGAGTGTCGCATCCTTGCTCATTCAGTTACGAGTATCAATGGAATGTCGCATCCTCGCGGTTTTGGGTGCAAGTCTCAATGGAATGTCTCTTCCTTGCTTTTAAAAAATTTGGTTTTGCGGGTAGTAACTTGATGTCATTTCCCCACAATAATTTTTTTTAAATTTGCGGTTTTCTCGAACCTTCGGGTTGTGGATATCAACTGAAATGTTGCACCTCCATGATTTCTTGGTTTCTTCGAACCTTCGAAATTTGGGCTGTGGATATCAACTGAAATGTTGCGTCTCCACAATTTTAGGTTTTTTTTTTTTAACCTTTGAAATTTGGGTTGTGGATATCAACTGAAATGTTACGTCTCCACGGTTTTTTTATTTATTCTGTAAGTATCGACGAAATGTCGCTTCCCTGCGAGTTTGGGAGTGTCGAACATGGTTCGCATGCTTCCGATTTGTGCGAGTATCGACTAAGCGTTGCTTCCCCGCGGTTCTTTTTTTTTTTTAATTATTATTTTTTTTGTTTAAAGACACGAGGGTCGTAAGTTTTGACCTAAAACCATTTTGGCAGTAAAAGGCAGGGTGGACTAGGGTGGAAATCCCTGAATTTGGATTTTGTTTCAAACCATGAATTTTGGGTTCAAGGATTGAAAATTTTGGTCAAGTTAGGGAGAGGTTCCTAAGCTTGGAATCTTTAAACAATGAAACGATGAAAGTAAGCATTGTTTGAATTTCTAGAAACTCCAACATTTGATATAAAAAATTCTAAAAAGAGTGGGTTTGACGAGCGAGTACCTGGAAACCGATTTTGGTCGTACGGGCATTGCTCTTACCCAGTTGGGTATACACCATTTCCGGACATACCTAACGGTTTAAAACCGTTACTAAAAAGATTTGTAACGGTTTTTTTGGGTTACAGTTTGGGCGTTTCTAATATGTTATAAACATTCCTAACGGTTATAAACCATTACAAACATATTAATTGTAACGCTTTATTTCCGTTACTAAAATTAGTTCCTAACGGTTTTAATACTCATTTCTGTTAATAATTTTAAATAAAAAAGTAACAATTTTGCAAGTTTTGTAACGGTATTTTACACTTAAATATTTGTAACGGTTTTGTAAACTTTGTAATGGTTTTTCGTGCCAAATTTGTGTTACTGATTCATAACATTCCTAACGGTTGTGAAATCTTTTGTAACAGTTTTTAAGTGTTGCTATTCGCACAAATTAGTAATGGTTTATAACCGTTACAAAACTGTTTCATATGTAAAAAAAATTTATCCAAAAACCACCCCTGAATACCAAACCTGCTGCATATATAAAAATGCCCTTTTACACGGTTCAAACAGTAACAAGAAATCTCACACTTACATCCAATCAAATAATTTAAAAGCCTATAATTTAAAAAAAAATGACCACACCAAGTCCCTCACCCAGACTCAACTGGGTGCACCAACCACACCCATCTGAGGACAGAGCCCTGTTCTTCATAAACCAAGCTATAAAAGGAAACTACACACTCAGTGGTTTTACAAGAAATGAGAAGTTGGAGAACACTGTTGGGAGCTTTGATGAGAAAGAAAGGCAAATGGAGGTTGAATTTTATGAGAAGATTTCTAAGAGTGGGATCATAGAGAGGGCACAATCTGTACCTAAGCTACCACCAAGGCATCCAAAGAAATATAGCAAGATGTTAGCCCAGGATATGATTAGATAAGTGCAAAGCCCCCAAAATACTAGTATCTCATCCCAGGTTAGTAATGACATTTATCAAGCCATAATTCCAGCAGAAGGATGATACAAACTAAGCTGTACACCAGTTGATATTACATAAACAAAATTTTTAAAGCAAATACTCAATTGACATTGTTCCATCATTTTCAAACTTTGGATAAAATATAAAAAAACACAGTACATAAAATCAATAAACTGAGACCCCCAGAATAATTTTGGCCAACAAATTTCACCTGGCAGATGGGAATATAAGTTTATTATCATTCAGATTGAGGAGCAGCTCTCAATTATATTATCATTCAATAATAATTTAGATCCTTATTGCAGTGCAAGGGCAGAACAACATGCTTTCCTACCACATTGCATTTTTATTACTGAACAGTATGCAAGAGATATTTCTTTCCATTTCTTTACCATTGTAACTGTGTGGAAAGAACCATGGAAGTCACACCAACAGCCTGTAGAAAGGTTTGGCATTAAGTAGCATACTTTTGAACATGATGCATTTGAGGAATAGTGCTCATTTGAAATGGTTCCAGTAGTTTCAAAGAGGATTCAATTAATCCTTCCATTAGTGAAATGCCAATTGAAAATGAACACGAAAACGAAATAAATGAAAATGAAAACGAATATAAAAACATGTAGAAGAAAACAATATACCTGGTATAAGACCACCACCAAGCACCTTGGCAACCTCTATACCAAAGAGTCCAAGCCTAAGCACCAAATACAACAATTATCAGCATTATATACTAAAAATTCAGATACTTAAAAGGAAGACAAAACACTCATTTTCCAAAAATATTCACAGAGAGAGAGAGAGAGAGTAATGAATCCAAAAGAACTACTCAAAGTCTTTCGTACAAAAAGCCTCTCAAATTGTTAAGACATTTGCAGGAAAATTACCCAACAAAAACAATATAATGACACCATGGGACAAATCAAATGGAGTCTCAATCTCCATTCCAAGAGTCTCTATATTCTTAATATACTCTAATGTAAAAGATTTCTCGAAATTTCGGCATAGTCTCCCCTGTACGTTTGACATTTAATTTTTTTTTTTACAACCTGCTAAGTACCTGTACATGAAAAAAAAAATTCATATAAACAACCCAATGCCCCAACACACTACAAAGTCATTCACCACTACGTCATCAGTCATACACCATTCGACCTTCTCTGCTTTTAAATCATCTCCCTACCATGTTGATGTATATACTATTCTGTGTATACTCTTATCAGCCCATTTGCAAGTGATGCCATTTTTCTTTGTTTTTGTTAGTTCAAGATACATCCAAACACACATGAAATGCCTAACATGTTTGATGTGTTGGCATATATGTACTATGTTGGCATGTTGGCATACATGTTTCAAGATACATCCAAATAACCACTGATAGTCTATTAAGCAGGTAAAAGATGATCTCAATGTTAAGTCACATTCTTAGCCCGTGACCTTTATGAAGAAAGAAAATTCTCAATACAAATAATTCTCAATGGACAGCTCATTCATAGCATTGATACAAAAAACTCACTTCCTTAGTCACCACCAGCACACACCTTGCATAGGCATATAAAATAGCTGATATCATGGACTTTTGAAAGATCAAAGTTATCTTTACCATGGTAAGTTCCAAAGAAATTAGCAAAATAAGGTTTGTAATTTGAGAAAAACACCTTGATGGCTTCAATATGCCAGTCACATCACATAGTATCTTATTAACATTTTTCTTTGATGGAGAAAGCCGAACCAGACCAAGAATTCCCTACAAGAAGATTGCAATTAGAAAACATAAGATAAGGGTAAGAAAAGTAAACATAAAAGACTTAAAGATTTAACTAAAAGAAGGGAATTCACATTGTCCAGATTTGGGAATGAAGTATTCGGATGTCAACAACAACAACTTCTTTGTAATTGAGGGCTTGAACCATTGGCCAGGAAAAAATCCTTAAAGATATAATAAAAGGAAGGGAATTCAAACTATCCTGATTTGAGAATGCAAGTACAGGGAATGAGTTAATGCTTTTGTCAATAAGGATGTGGAATTAAGGGAGAAGGATTCTTATCAAACTGGCCATTATAATAATAAAATCTTCGAATGTATTTGGGTTAGTAGAAATGATAAATTCCAATGTATTTGGGTTTAATTCGTAACCCTTTTCAATCTGATCTGCAAAGTCAGGGTCTGCTGGTAAAGAATGTCAGCTGAGATTTTTTTCCTAATGCTCTACAGACCCTAGGATTTTCCACCATGAGCGCTGAGTTTTGCCTTGGCCCATTCATACCTACCCAGACCCACTAAAATGAAGTGGCTCGTGGCCAACATACACTCCACAACATCAAATGTATTTACAGACTAATAACATCACAATGGGGTGTTTTGGAATCCTCGAATCTCAGTGCCTAGCAATCCGCTTTTGTAAATCTAAGCTACTTGTGCCTCTTTTCCTTCCCCTGCCATCAATTTACCTACGAATCTAGTTAACTGGAATTGGGTGTAACAGAGAACAAATCAGCTCCCATAATTCAGGTTAACCAGAAACAAAGAAACAAACAAAGATAAACCCTCATCCATATAAGTGTTGGGTGTAACAGAGAGTAAATTTGAGGGCAAAAGAAGAGCTCCAATATGATCCATGCCGATGCTTACCAGCTCTGTTTTTCCATTTCTTTTTTCATTATTTGTTGTGGAATGTTGGGGTGGGTTTTGATTGTCCTTCACATTTTGCAAGTGAACTCTTAAGACTATTAGAGGAGCATATCAGAGTTAAACCCTCGTGTATTTGGACAAGGTGTTCAATGCAGAGAAAAAACCCAATCCTTTACCAACTTAGTGGACAAATCAAGTACACACACTGTCACCAACTAGAAAGCATAAAATTGCATGTCCCAAATATTGCAATCGAAACATTGAAGCCAAAGGCAAAATAGTGAGATTGTATTCAATATCTTAGCTACAATGACGAGCTATCGGTACCTTGTTAGATTCATAAGCGAACAGCTGCACAGCACTATATGGAATGATGCATATCACCTAGAAAAAATTCAAGAACAGGAAAAGGTGAAGTTCAAAAACATTAAGAGGCAAATATTATGACGTGATCCAAAGTGGGCTAACCGTCTCATCCAAGTTTAATAACCTAAATGCTTAATGGTTCACATATTTGAAAACAAAATTCACAGCCAACACACATCAAATCATAAGGGTAAGAAAATAACAAAATTATTCAAATCATAAGGGAGCAGTAAGATGTTAATTCTACATCATAAATGATTCACTTACACAATCCAAAGGTTAATGATCTACCACTACATCCAGCCTTTGGTACCCTTAATTTAAAGACCAATCTCTCCATCTAGAACAATAACCAATTAACTTTCACTCCAACAACATCATACCCTATAAAAAGAAAGAAAAAAGATTCCCAGGTAGATCTTGGCAACTAAAACTACAAATCCTAGATCATAGTCAGCATCCAATCTCTTCAAAGAAAAAGGAAACACAAGAAAATCAATCAAAATTCAAACAAGCCAGGAAATTAACCTCCACATTGAGATTTCAAGCATATAAAGAACATACAAGTGAATTCATTATAAATAATCTAGTCCATCTCACATCAAATAAAAATAACTACTTTCATCCACCAATCCAAGAAACTAGCACCATAAACACCCATCAAATCTCAAATCTCAAATCTCCTCCGAAGAAAACCCACACAACCAAAACAAGATCTCATATTTACCAAACCTCCCAAACCCACCCATATAAAAAAGGAAAGCCACAACCGAAAAACCCTAACTCAACACCCATCGCATCATCAATTCACATAAAAATCCTAAAGATACTAAAAAATCATAATAATTTTTTAAAAGAAACTCATTTTCTTGATTTCTCAACACTTTTAATATATATCATGGTGTAAAGCAAGCCATTTCAATGTTTAATATATATCATGGTGTAAAGCAAGCCATTTCAATGTCAATGTCAATGTATTTGCTAGTAAGAGCCAATTATATGATTGAAAAGAACCATAAGCAAAGAAGTACTTCCAACCGCAAATGATCAATCTACATCGATGTATTTTTTGGCACATATATAGCATATCTAACTTAAAATGATCAAGAATGTTGAAGTATAGCTTGGATGACACAATTGACAACTAATCAAATACAAATGAAGAAGACTAGTGGTCAGATTAAAAAAAATAAAAAACTAAGTACAAGGAAACAAAAAACAAAAACAAAAATAAAATAAAAAAACTAGTTACCTGCTTATATTTCTTGTAGATTCGCTAGGTTATTATGTTTTTGGATTCATAAAAAAATGTGGGAACTTCTATTCTTTTAAATCATCTCCTCCCTGCCACAGCCCCTGCACGCTGCCAAATTGAAAAATCACCCCAATATATAACACTCCAATACAAAAACTGATATACATCATACCTTTCATCCAAGTCAAAAGTTGGTTTTGACTCCGCAATTTGTTATCTATTTGTTTCTTATTCTTAGGGATCAAATACAAATAAGAAAAAAGAAAGGAAAGGGGCAAAAAAAAGAATGATTTTGTAATGGACTTGTATCATACTGGTTAAATATTATCTCAAGAACGGCCTTTTACCCCAGTTGTGAGAGGCGTCGGTTATTATCTAGCTGCCACCTTCCCTCACCGGAGGGATGTCCTACCTCACCCTAGGTCTCCCTCGTCTCACCCGAGGTCTACTTCCTTACCAGAGGGCTAGGGTCCCTACCCCACAGAGCTAGGTACCCAAAAGGAAAAAAAAAATCTCATTTCGTTTTATATGTCTGACACTTAATTTTGTGGGTGAGCAGGCCTTTCAAGATGCATGGATGGCGGCATGTGGGTCTAGCGGACCAGCTACAATTATAGTACCAAAAGGCGATTATTGGATGGGCCCTCTTAAGTTCACAGGCCCTTGCAAAGGCGTACCATCTATAACCATGAAATTGGATGTAAGAGTACATCTGTTGAAACTCTGTATTTTATTTTTTTAGTGGTGTGCAATGAGATTATCATCCATGGTTTATGTGTCACACTATCTATTACTAGACTTACTTTAAATAAAGAAATATGTCAATCTTTATTTTGTATTTTACAGGGTCATTTACTGGCGGAGACCGACCTGAACAAGTTTCCAAGTGGAGATTGGGTTTATTTTGGATGGATAGATGGGTTGACCATCATTGGAACTGGAGTTTTTGATGGGCAAGGAGCTTCTATTTGGCACTTAAACGATTACCAGCAGAATCAAAAGTGCAAGCTTCTTCCAACTGTAAGTAGTAATAATACATCCAATTCTCAATTACAAATAAATTGGAGGAGGTGGGTTCCTATAAAAATCTTAATCTTGCATCAAGTGTCAATAATTTTAATGTATCTACTCCACAGAACATCAAGTTCATGTCTATGACCAACACTGTCATCGATGGCATAACATCGCTCAATAGCAAGAACTTCAACTTTGGTGTCGTCGAATGCACGAACTTCAAAGCCGTAAATGTCAAAGTCACCAACCCCGGCGACAGTCCCAACACTGATGGAATGCATGTGCAGCGTTGCACCGATGTGACCATCGAGGAAGCTCATATTGCAACCGGCGACGACTGCATCTCACTCGGACAGGGCCTCACTAATGTACACATCTGTAAAGTAACTTGTGGACCAGGCCATGCAATAAGGTGCGTTTTTCTTCTCCAGCTCATCTATGCTATAGCTTATAATTATAAGTTAAATGGGATATTGTACTTTTATACTCAAATAATTAACCAAAAGGATATTACACGTACCTTTGCTTTGTTGCCTAGGCATTACCGACTGATTGCGTGCTTGTTGTAATTGTTGTTGTTTGATCTAAAATTGGTTAATTTGTTACTTAAAAATGACAGTGTGGGGAGCTTAGGAAAGTACCCAGGTGAGAAGGATGTGACTGGACTCATCATTACTGACAGCACTATCTCGGACACCTTAAATGGTATTAGGATCAAGTCATGGGGAAACTCTCCCTCGGCCAGCTCTGTGTCCAACATAACCTTTGAAAACATCACCTTCAAAAATGTCAACAATCCAATCATCATCGATCAGGAGTACTGTCCTGGTGCCGCCTGTGCAAATGAGGTAAGAATAGAGCAAAACCTTTTTTTTTCTTTCTTCTTGTTCTCTAAGTAAGTTATATATATATATATATATATTATATATGTCATTCATATGTTGTAGATCTATGGTGGGTCAGGGTGTACCCGACATTTTCAGTTTTGAACTTAATTTCTCTCTTTTCCTTCAATTGCAACATGTAAGTACGTACCTTCTACAGTGCATATCAGGGATGTCACGTTCAAAAACATCCAAGACATCTGCATCTGATGTCGGTGTAACACTTCTTTGTAGCAAGGGCTTGCCATGCAAGAATATATGTCAAGCTCCAGGACATTAATATAACACCAAGCAAAGGTGCAGCGCCACTCAAATCGACGTGTTCCAATATCAAAGCTCTCTACATGGGGACCCAAGTTCCCCCACCCTATCCTTAAGCATTATTAATAGCTAGGTTACGATTACGTACTAAGTGATTTGTTATGGTTGTGAAGTGTACATATATTCCTAGAACCCATTTTCCACATGAGAGGAACCATAACAAATGGATATATCGGTCCTCTTTTCTTGTGAATTTGGCCAACTGAGTGGGCCATTCAATTTTGTAACCTCTAATTATTTACAAATATATGCTCAATGAGAATAACATCTTTTTTTTCTGTTGGTAATGATGAAATATATTAATGGAAGAAAAAGGATTGCAAACCAGCGCCCCCAAATAAAAAGGGGAGTTAAATGGTATAAAAGCCTTATACCAATAAAACAGATTACGTAGCGAAAGTAATGAAATTAATTAGAAGACCTTTCCACTCGTTGCTTATCTAAGAATTATGTAAAACCATTGACCGTTTGCCCAACATGATGAAAAAGCAGATAATTGAAAAACAAAGAGTTTTAATCTCATTCAAGTAGAATTAGAACATCTAAAAGATCACAGCAGAAGAGAGAATCACTCTCAAACCCTAGACTTCAATGAAAAGAGGTAGCTCTAATCTCAACCACTAGCATACTCTCACTCTTTGTGCACACGCGCGTCGCGCACACAAACAAGTCATAAATGGAATGGAGTTTGATGTACAATTTCTTATTTATAATGCTTCCTATTTTTCGTATACACGGGTTTTTAATTTGTTCTTTTTTTGTTTCTTCTTTTGTTGGAGATTTTTTTGTACTGTTGCCTTATCCTTAATTTAATTTACCGTTACCGATCAAAAAAAAATTCCTTCTTGTTTAATTTAAGTTGATACCTTATAAAAAGAATTAATGTATTTTCTTTTTTTCTATCATTGCTAATAAATTACTGATGACTATCATTGCACCTCTTAAGAGCAAATCTGGGCTCCACCATTGTCTCTTTCATTAGCAAGGCCTCCTTTGTATAATAACTTACTACTATTAGGCACTTTGCAACCCCATAAGACATCGAAGATCATCATGTAATAATCAAACCATTATTCTATTTAGCAAGCAGGAAGTATATTCATTACTCACACCCACATACACCCCCTATCCAAATCCCTAACCAAGAGCTAAGGATTGATTCATCCCTTCATTCACACATGTGAATGAAAGTATATCCTATTTGGAATATGTAGAACATAACATGACCAGACATAGATGTTCTTTGATTATAGTGCAACTTTTTATGAGAAAACATACATTAAGCATGATCTCAATGGATTAGGGGACAAAAAAAATATTATTGGGTCATTTGGGCCCTTCCTCATGTGAAGGCCCATTATGCGTTCACACTTTAGTTCACTAGTGTGTTTTACATATGCGAGTGAAAAGATTCTTAAACCCCATTCTCTTCTTTATTTCAAAATGATCTTTAAGACATGCAACAATAGAGAGTACTTGTGTTGAGAGAAGAAGAGAAGCCAATGTTTACTAAGGTGGATTTCTCGTGCTGAGAGTGAGAAAGGGAGAGATTGTTTTTCTTTTCTTTTCCAACAAGAGAGAGAAAGGGGGGTTTCTTGTACTTGAGAAGGTGTTACTCTAAGTTACTGACTTGAGAAGTAGAAGCTTGTAATCTCCCAATTGCATAGTCGATTTGTTTGGAAGGCTCTGTGGTTTTTCCCTCTTACTCTCTTACTCTCTTCATTTTTGCACCATTATTACTTGTTGTGGTTGCTTGGTTTGGATGGTGCATCCTTTGTGTCTGTTGAGATTCCATAATTCACATTGAGGGGAAGAGTTCTGCTAGCTTCCCAACAAGGGGTATCAAAGCTTGGGTAATTTATACAAGTTGTACTCTTGTGAATCAAGATGGAAATTGCTACACCAAAGTTGTTTCTTTTTTTTTCTTTTTTTGCTAAAAGGCAATTTGTATTAAAATAAAGGGGGAGGGAAACAAGAGGCAACAGCCTCAACCAGAAAGAAGAAAAAAAAAGAACAGAACCAGAAGGCCAAGAAATAGTGGGCCAGGAAAAAAGAAAAGAGACAACTCTAACAAAAGAAAGCCAAAACAAGCTTCTATAGGAATAGACAAGAATTGCAAAAAATCTGGAGAGGCCTACCAGAAAAAGGTTTTGAAGGCTTGCTGAGAGAGGAAGAGAGAAGCTCAGTCGGGTAAGCATTGACTTTTGTCTGAGAGGCTCTAGAGTTGCTGAAAATCATTTCATTCCTACATTTCCAAATGAAAAATGAAGTGGTGAATAAGATAGAAGCGTCTCCCTAGCAAGCTTGATTGTTGCTGTTATGGGAGAGGGCATGCTAGATCTTAGAGGGGCAGAGGGGATCAACCACAGCAGCTCTTGCAGAATTTAGAACCCAGACACAAGCCCCAAGCGAGATTGAAGTCAATTTGGGATTTGGGTATTCACGCACCAAGATGGGGTAGATCGAATTAAAGCGAATCATTGAAGAAACAGATACCCAATATCATTAAACAGATAAAAACCTATAAATGAAACAGTAACAGTTTCAATGACAGATTAAAACCCATAAATGAAACAGTAACAGTTTCAATGACAGATTAAACTGAACCTGAGATGTCAAATGAGATGGGAAAAATGTGAGAAAGGGATTAATCATCACCTGGTAGGGATAGAACGAGAGATTCAAGAGGGAGGGGTGTACCTGGTGCAGGGGAGGCGTCGAAATCTCCTCCTCTTCTCCTCCCTTCTCCGCCCCTCCTCCATCCTCTCCGACCACCCCTCGCTGACTCCGATTCCGTCCTCTCCCCTCTCATTCCTGCCGCCTCCTCCGGCTTCCTCAAGATCGCCGATCCCGCTGTCGATTGCATCCAGAAGCTCGTCGCCTACGGCCTGATTCGCGGCGAGGCAGATCCTTCCGGCGGCCCCGATGCCAAGCTCCTCTTCTGCCTCATGGAGTCCGTCTGCAAGTGCCACGACCTTGGCGACGATGCGCTTGAGCTCATGGTCCTACGAACGCTCCTCTCCGCCGTCACCTCCACCTCACTTCGGATCCACGGCGACTGCCTTCTCCAGATTGTGAGGACCTACTATGATGTGTATCTCGATAGCAAGAACGTCATCAATCAGACAACGGCCAAGGCATCGCTAATCTAGATGCTGGTAATCGTGTTCCGGCGAATGGAGGCCGACTCTTCTGAGAGAGAGAGAGAGAGAGAGAGAGAGAGAGAGAGAGAGAGAGAGAGAGAGAGAGAGAGAGAGAGAAAGAGAAAGAGAGAGGGAACGAAATAAATGAGAGGAGACGAGGAATAAGAGGGAAAAAGGGAGGGCAGAGCGCGGGAGCGGAAAAAAAAAGTGGGAAGGCGTTTTGGGTCAGCGATCGGTCGCCCACTTTTTCGATCTCCAAAGGCTTATATTATGTTATAAAAATTAATGTAACACTTTAAAATCAATATTAACGCCTGTAAAACGTTAGGAAACTAGTTACACTTAAAAACCGTTACTTACCAAATACCTTGAGCGTTACTAATATCCTATTTTGGTGTAGTGACAGAAGTCTTCAAGGGTAGTACCGCTTTAAGAACTTGTCGTTGATGGGCAACATACATCTGTCACCTTCCATGTTTAGGAGTGTGTATGTGCCGTTGAAGAAAACCTTGTCGCTGACGTAGGGTCCCTCCCATTTTGGCTCAAACTTGCCTCTGGACTTGTGAGCGAAGACCATAGGTCTTTTTACCGCAAGAACCAAGTCACCCTTTTTTGTAGGCGCATTGCCTGAACTTTTTGTCGAGAGATCCTGCCATGCGTGCTTGGTAAAGTTCAATGCTTTGTTGAGATTCGAGCAGTCTCTCATCGAGATTGTCCAGCTCATGGAGTCGCAATTTGACATTGCTTTCTTGAGTCATGTCATTTTGCAAGGACACCCTCAAGGAAGGAATTTGTACTTCTAAGGGTACGACAACTTTGCATCCGTAGACCAAGGAGAACGGTGTGCTATGGGTTGGTCCTCGAACTGTGGTTCGATAGGCCCACAAAGCTTCAGACAGTTTCTCGCTCCAGTCTATTTTATGACTAGAGACCATTTTCTCGAGGATTTTGCAGAGTGTCTTGTTGAAAGCTTCTGCTAATCCATTTGTTGCAGGGTTGTATGGAGTCGAAGGACAGCTTTGGATTTTATATTTGTCGCAGAACCTGTAGAATCGATGATCCCGGAATTGTGGTCCGTTATCATGGACGAATCTTTTGTGTATGCCGAAACGACAAACAATGTTGGTGCACAGGAACTGAAGGACTGATGAAGTCTTCATTTCGTTAAGAGCAAATGCTTCTGGCCACTTGGAGAAATAATCCGTAGCGGCGAAGATGAAGCGATGACCTTTGCTTTAAGGGGAAGAAATAAGACCTATGATGTCCATACTCCAGGCTTCGAAAGGCCATGAGATCCCTGTAGGATGTAGCCATTCTGGAGGCATGTGAATGTAATCTCCATGAACTTGGCATTGTTGGCAGCGCTTAGCTAATTGCATTGCGTCAGCTACCATGGTAGGCCAGTAATAACCTAAACTTTTTATCTAATCGTAGAGCTTGGGACTATCCTGATGGGCTCCACAAGAACCAGCATGAACAAGCCGCGTAGAAGTACCCCGTTGAAGGATTTTCTGTAAAGGATTTTTGAAGGAATATCCAAATGAAAGTATGGGGTTCACCTTTGGATGTTTACCCATTCTTTTGGATCTACAGTAGGATTCCGAACATAGTGTAATCAATGAACGGATCCCTCCAGTCACCGATTGAAGGTTGAAGGATAGAAATCCAACTTCCCACCACTTAGTGGCATTCAGCAATTGCTTAGTGTGTGTTAAGAGGAGGAAGGATTCTGATCTCGTACACTGTGAACACAAAGCTAAGCAAAGATGATAAGGGTTCGTCCGTTGATCACACCACTTATCGTTCTATGATAGGAAGCTTGCTTTATTTGACTGCTACAAGACCGGATCTTCTGCAAGCAGTATGTATGGTGGCTCGATTTCAAGCATCACCAACTGAGACGCACCTTACAGCAGTAAAAAGGAAATTCCGATATCTGAAAGGTACCATGGAGCTTGGCATTTGGTATCCTAAAGGCAAATCCTTCACTCTTGTTGCATACTCTGACGCCGATTGGGCTGGATGTATAGATGATCGCAAGAGTACAAGCGGTGGTGCATTCTATCTCGGTGAAAGGTTGGTGGCATGGCACAGTAAGAAACAAGATTCAGTATCCCTTTCTACAGCGGAAGCGGAATATATTGCAGCGGCAACTTGTTGTACGCAAGTGTTATGGATGCGGCAAATGCTCTCTGATCTAGGAGTTCCGACAACGGGTCCTACGCCGATCCTCTGTGACAACACAAGTGCAATTCACATCTCTAAGAATCCTGTTCAGCATTCTAGAACGAAGCATGTTGCAATCCGTTATCACCTTCTCAAGGAAAAGGTTGCAGACGGTAAGGTAAAGTTGGAATATGTTCCAACTACTGAGCAAGTTGCTGATATCTTCACAAAACCTCTGCCAAAGGAAGTCTTCGAGTATCTCCGAAAAAAATTAGGAGTTACTCACTCTCCTAATCCTTAGGAGTTGTGCTTGAAAGGGGGAGCAATGTATTCCTTGCATATCCTATTCGCTCCTTGGTTGGTCCCTTTGGATTTGTTGTCAAAGGGGGAGAAAGCTATGCTAGGAGAAGTTATGTGAAGAAGTTATACTATGATAGCTTGGGGGAGATTGGTATCAAGAATGTGAATGTGAAGATCTTGATTCTGTTGGTTTTTTAAGATAGGGGGAGTGTTTAGTATCTGAAGAAGCTTCATAAAGGTCAACTGGTTCAAAGTGTTCCAAGTGTTGAAGTTCCAAGTGTTGCCAACAATTCCAAAGGGGGAGATTGTTGGAATTTGAGATGCCTTGAGAAGTCTTATGAAGCATTGAAGTGTTTAGTATCTCAAGTATCATTTTGTGTTGGAATTATTGTCAACACAATGTCACAAGTGTGGTGTTGATAGTGTGGTGTTGATAGAGCTTCAAAGAGAAAACAGAGCTGAAACAGTACAGGAAATCAGAATTCCTGAAGCAGTGTGGCCGGTCGACCGGGGACCCCACGCGGTCGACCGGGCAAGAGAAGTCTGCAGAAGACAGTCTCAGTTAGCTCCCAGTTATTTGTTGCCACAGTGTGTCACCCGGTCGACCAAGGACCCCACGCGGTCGACCGAGCACGGGAAACCAGAATTGCGCAGAAATAGAAGTTTTGCATGAAAATTCAGGAAACTTATGTATTTCGTTTGGGACTCTTTCTAAACGAATTCTAGCCTAATTTGAACACTCTTTAGGGTTACCATAACCTATATAAAGGCTTGCTAAGTTCGTTTTCATGAGTAGAGAAGAGAAGAGAGAACAAAAGAGAGGGCTTTGGAGAGAAGAGTGATTGGAGAAGAAGGTGCTGCTGTGTGCTGTTGTGCTGCAAGTTTCTACAGCAAGTTGGACGAAAACATGCTCATGAAGATGGTGATTCGTCCATAGATAAGTGTCTCTCTTTTTATGCTTTAAATTTCAATTTGTAAGGGATTGAGAGAGAGAGAGATTGTAGAGGGGAAGGGCTGTAGAAAAGTTCTCTACTTTAATTCTGTAGAACATCAAGTTGGTGCTTGGTGTTAGGGGTTTGGTGATCCTATCTGTTGGTGCAGATAAATTGTAAAGGGGCTAGGTGCTTCCTAGATAGTTGGTGCTATCTGAAACTTAAGGGTTGGTGCTCTTTGTCGTTGGTGCGACTAAATAGATTCAGACCTGTTCCAGATCGGTGTTCGGATAGTCTTTGAACCGTGGACGTAGCCTTTTGGTGAACCACGTTAAATCTGGTGTCCTTGTGTGATTTGATTTGCTTTGTTGTTAAATTGGACTTGTTTTCAAGGGATCACTGATTCACCCCCCCCCTCAGTGATCGCGATATCTAACATGGTTACAGTAGCGAGAAAGCATATGGAATCATGTATTTGTCGGGGCTAACAAAGAGGATGCCAACTCCATAGATCAGCTGTTTTTTTTTCATTTGTCCTGGTTGCACCTTCAAAGTACATGTCCCAGTAGGCATTTTGTGAGAAAGTCTCCACATTGTAGACTGGTTCGTCTGGGAGATCATCTCTGAGCGGAGAATCTTTAGGCAATGGATGCTCTGCGAAAAAGTCCGCTAGAGCTTTGCCTTTGATTGCTTCTTTCGGTACATACCTAATATCAAATTTTGACAGAAGGATGGACCATTTTGCCAGTCGGACATTGAGAGAATCTGCTTTTGTGACAAGGACCTTCAAGTGGTCGATCCTCGAAACCAGGTAGACTGTGTTGGAAACCAAGTAGTGACGTAGCTTTTGTACGGCGAACATCACTGCAAGACATTCTTTTTCGACTGGAGAGTAGCGATGCTCTGGACCTACTAGCATACGGCTGAGGTAGTATAGAGCAGCTTCTTTTATTTCATCATTTTCTTGTGCAAGTAAAGCGCCTAGTGAGTGATTAAGGGTTCTTGTGTACAAGATGAATGGTTTTCCAGAGGTAGGAGCAGCTAACACTGGAGGTTTGGTCAGGTATGACTTGATATCTTGGAATGCGGCTTCACAGTCAGCATCCCAGACAAAGTTTACACCTTTTTTCATCAACTGGGAGAATGGACGGCATTTCCTCGAATGGTTGGAGATGAACCGCCTGATGTAGGCCAATCTCCCTTGAAGCCATTTAAGTTCTCTCAAGGTTCTTGGAGAGGGCATTTTTAGAATGGCCTTGACTTTGATGGGGTCAAGCTCTATTCTAGCTTCCCGAACTAAGAATTCGAGGAACTTATCGGACGAGACACTGAAGAAGCACTTCAGAGGATTCATTCGCAGTTTGTGTTTGCAAAGCCGGAGGAAGACTTCTCGAAGGTCTTCAAGATGATCTTCTTTTCCTTTGCTTTTAACGGCGAGGTTATCAATGTAACATTCGACCGTCTTTTGCTGCATGTCTTGGAATATTTTCATCATAGCCCTCTGATATGTGGCACCAGCATTTTTCAGACCAAATGGCATGGCATTAGACATGGCTTACATTCTCCTTCTGCCTCCAATGGCTTAGACATGGCTTTTCAGCCCGTCTACTTGGTTTTTTATTAGACATAGGCCCTCCTTTTGGTCTTTGTCCTTTAAAAACCTGAGGTTATAGCCAAGCCAAGCGAATCAATAGCATCCTCTGTTCTCATCTGCATAGATGATGGCGAAGTCCACATATGGCTTGCGACCGTCAATCTGAATGGGTCCCCCACAATCTCCTGAGAAGTTAGATCCTCCTTTTCTTGCTTTTCATTGTAGTTTGTATTTTTTCAAAAGAGACAAAAATCACAACTCTTGTCTTTCATTATTGATAAGAATTGTAAATCGGCTATAAACGCCAAAAAATCGCCTTTCACGGCATATCAAGAAAATGTCTCTTTTCTTAAATATATGTGCAATGGAAAACTTGAAAGAAGTTGATTTCCTTTTTACTTGCGAACGTTGATCTCCGGATCACCACTTGCAATTCCAAGAAAAAATAGAAAATCTGGCACACCCACACAAAAGAAATGTTGATGCACGCCTCTGCCCCGCAATTACGAAAGGGTCGGACCCGAACGGACTCCCACGTCCGCCGACCTCGGTAGAACCGAGCAGAATGCACTGGTCCATCATCAGGGACTTCCAGCTCTGGATTGCAAGGAAGCTCGTTGACGCGGTCTTGCTTTTGTTCTAGAGCGAGATGTTGCAAGATCCTTGCATATTCTTCAAGATAGGGCATGGGAGCCAAATCTTCTTGTTCGTCAGCTCTTCGTGGTTCAACATGATTGATTTCCACTGGAGCAATGACGGGTGCTGGTTCAACAGCATTTTCTTATACAGCCTCTTGATCTTTTTCATCATTAGACCAGGATCCTTGTGGCTGTAAGGGGTTATGCCAAATTACTGGCATAAGGTGAGTTTCAGGAACCCATTCTTCGTGGGAGAGATATTCTCCTGTTTCATCGGTGTCGCTGGATTCGGTGTCGCTGGACTCATATCCTTCAATGGAGAATCCAACTACCGAATTGCAAGAGTATGATGCCCCCTGCGTGGCTTCTTTGAACTGAGGTGGCATGAAATCACTAAGAGTGGATTTTCTTACCCCCTTTGAAGTCTCTGGAAGGGACGTTTTTCTTGCCTCCAGTGAAGCGGTATAGGAAGCCTCTACCCTTTCTTGGACTTCCTGTTTTGGCTAGGTCTTCTCTTACCGTTTAAGCTTAAGGAGATGTTTCCTAGCCTGCCTTCGCTGTTGAGCTGTTGGCTTTGTTTTCACGATCTCCCAGTTTTCATCTTCCAGGAGATCGGGAAGTACCCATATGGGTTGTCCGTCTGGTGTCGGGTAAGGAACTAGTTCTTCGGACGCTTGGATTCTGTTTATCACCTTGAAGGAAGTAGTGATCTTCTTCTTTGGTGATTTTGGTGTTTGTCCACATGACACCATGTTGTCGGAGGCAGACCCATAGTTTTTGTCAAAGGTGATGACTCCGTTTTTCCACATCTCGTTTATTTTCTCCCTCACAATGAAGCATTGATTGAGAGGATGCGAGATCATCTGGACGTCCACCGACTTCGGTAGAACCGAGCAGAATGCACTGGTCCATCATCAGGGACTTCCAGCTCTGGATTGCAAAGAAACTCGTTGACGCGGTCTTGCTTTTGTTCTAAAGCGAGATGTTGCAAGATCCTTGCATATTCTTCAAGATAGGGCATGGGAGCAAAATCTTCTTGTTCGTCAGCTCTTCGTGGTTCAACATGATTGATTTCCACTGGAGCAATGATGGGTGCTGGTTCAACAACATTTTCTTGTACAGCCCCTTGATCTTTTTCATCATTAGACCAGGATCCTTGTGGCTGTAAGGGGTTATGCCAGATTACTGGCATAAGGTGAGTTTCAGGAACCCTTTCTCCATCGGAGAGATATTCTCCTGTTTCATCGGTGTCGCTGGATTCGAATCCATCATCGGTGTCGTTGGACTCGTATCCATCAATGGAGAATCCAACTACCGAATTGCAAGAGTATGATGCCCCCTGCGTGGCTTCTTTGGACTGAGGTGGCATGAAATCACTGAGAGTGGATTTTCTTACCCCCTTTGAAGTCTCTGGAAGAGACGTTTTTGTTGCCTTCAATGAAGCGGTAGAGGAAGCCTCTACCTTTTCTTGGACTTCTTGTTTTGGCTAGGTCTTCTCTTGCCGTTTAAGCTTGAGGAGATGTTTCCTAGCCTGCCTTCGCTGTTGAGCTGTTCGCTTTGTTTTCACGATCTCCCAGTTTTCATCTTCCAGGAGATCGGGATGTACCCATATGGGTTGTCCGTCTGGTGTCGGGTAAGGAACCAGTTCTTCGGACGCTTGGATTCTGTTTATCACCTTGAAGGAAGTAGTGATCTTCTTCTTTGGTGATTTTGGTGTTTGTCCACATGACACCATGTTGTCGGAGCCAGACCCATAGTTTTTGTCAAAGGTGATGACTCCGTTTTTCCACATCTCGTTTATTTTCTCCCTCACAACGAAGCATTGATTGAGAGGATGCGAGATCATCTGGTGGTATGGACAGTACCGAGGATCGTTGCTTTTGCCAACATCACCCGGTCTTTTGGATTCAAGCAAGGTGAGCTTGCCATTTGCCACGAGAGCCCCAAAGATTTCATCAACATCTTCATCGAACGGGTATTTCTTTTCTACTCGCTCTTTGAAGGCATCAGAGAGTTCAGCTCTTTTTCCAGCAGCTTTGTTTTCAGCTTTCTTTAGTGGCTAAGGAGCTGACTTGGTTTGCACATTGAGGACCTCTCTTTTCTTTGGTTTAGAGGTTGCAATGGCGGTTGGCTCTTTTCTTGATGATTTCTGACTGTTGAGGTCTTTAGTCATCGTTTCAGCTTCCATGGAAGCTTCTAGGAGTTCTCCCAGGTTCTTTGATTTGTTGCCGATGATCATGGAGCGGATTCTAGCTCTCATGTTGTGTCGGCAAATGTCGACTAGCGATGCTTGTGGCAATACATCAGAACATTTGTTTGCCATTGCTTTCCACTTATGAATGAAGTCATATGTTGACTCATTCTCCCCTTGTTTTAGGCTGCACAGCTGAGCCATAGTAGCGGGATGATCCTCACCTTTGAAGTGAGTCAGGAAGCGTGTCTCTAGCATGGCCCAGTTTTGAATGGAGTCCTCCGGCAAAGTGGAGTACCAGTCAAAGGCCGTACCTTTTAGGGTACTTGCAAAGAGGCGGATCTTGAGTGTATCTTGATCCGCGATAGCTCCCGTCAAAATCTTGAAGTTGATGACGTACTGTCTGGCTGATTCTTTCCCCGTATATGTTTGGAGAGTAGGATATTTGAATTTTGTAGGGAATGGGATCGAGTCCATCCATATCGGATATGGTCGCTTGATCCCGTGCTCTTTGAGTATATCCTCTTCTTTAGCTTTTGCGAGGATATTGTCTACGTCCTTTTTGGTGAGGGCGCGTGAATCATTTTCTTCTCCATTTACCTCATCATCTTGATTATTTGGAGGAGGTTCATTATTCGCCTGATTTTGGAAGGCGAGGAGAACGTTTTCCATCAGAGTTTCAATTCTTTGCTGGCCTTATTCCAACTGCTAGATGCGTATGAGCGCATCATCTTGAGGTGGATTGCGAGATGGTGGCTTAGAATTTGTAGCAAGGACATTCATGCCTCGGGATTTGAATGAAGAAACTATCCTGGTGACTGAGCTGGGGCTCATTATTTTTTATGAAGAGCTTGAGGGAGGCTCACTCTGTCGTCTTGGCTTGAAGGAGCAGGGGATTCTTCTGAATGTCTTCTTGTCCTGGAGACGCTGCGGGTCACCGGACGCCTGACATGCATTTTGGATGCTGAATTTTGGCATCTTCTGGTTTTTCCAACCATATGGACAGCAGCAGCTTGGTTGGGTCTTTCTTTTTCGACACATTTGTGAGAGACTTGAAGCGTAGGAGGCTGGGTCCTTTGCTTCTCTAGTCTCTTTTGTCGATACGACATACGGCGGCATATACGACGAGCAATTTGAGCTTTGGTCAGCTCTGGCTGGGCTTTGACAATGAAGGATGTGCTCCCTTGGGCACAACAGCCAGGCATGTCTTCTTTGTAGCTGGGCAAGGATAGGATGTGGACCCGATCCTTCGCCTGTTGCAGTGAGACTTTGAATTTTTCGAGTTCAGCCCCGGTAGAGATGAAGGGTCGAACTACAGGATTGTAGGCCTTAGCAGGTGTTTGTAGAGGCCTTCTGATGCATGACTTGATTTTGGGCTTGTAGGAACAAGCTGGCTCATGCTGGGTTGACTTGGGAGTCAGGTTGGAGATGGGTCGTCCTCTTTTTTGTAGGCAAGAGGGTAGAACTGGTTCTCCTTGAGTGGGGCCAGGTACGCTGGCTTGGTGGATGTTTGGGACCTTATTTGCTTTGGTGAAGGTCTTGGGGACCAAGTCTTGGGATAGACATGGTTGGTTACGGGTCGAGGCTTCGTGGGGGTGCCACGGGCTTCTGGCTTTTTGGTGCTCGCCTTTGGTGTCATGATAGTGACACGTTGGGAGACGAGCTTTTGCTTCTTGGAAAGAGCAATTTGTTCTTCGGGAAGTGGGAATGGTCCCAGTGTCCTAAAGACGATAGTCTTGGGAGTCGAGGTGACTTTCCTTCTTAGGGGATTGAGCCACTTTTCTTTTCTTCTTAATTTCTCCCTTTATTTGAATTTTTAATTTTAGATTTAACTTTGCAACTTTCTTCAAAAGTTCTTTCATGTTTTGATTTAAGGGAGATAGATTGAGAAGCTTTTTATTTATAGATTCTTTTAAAGTTGGTTTAACTTGTTTAAACTTTTTAAAATCTATTTTAGGAGACTCCTTTTTAATAGGTTTAACTTGTTTAGTCTTCTTGGAGTCTTTCTTGATTTTTAGTGTCTTATCCATCATAGAGTTTGATTTTACTTTCTTTGGTTCAAAGATGGGTTTAGACGCATAGCTTCTTATTTGTTTGCACTCGAACCTAAAATGTCCTTCGATGCCACAATAATTACATTTTGTAATGAGCAAGGAAGTGTGAGTGCTAGAGAATGAGGACTCACCTTTAACAAATGTATTGGTGAATTTAGGGTCATGTGAAATATTCCTATCAAATCCAAGACCCGTCCTATCTCTTTGTGATTTACCCAATTTAAATAATTTTTCAAAATTTTCTTCACTTTGTGTAAACTTGCACTCATACTTTTGTTTGTAGCCTTCAAGTTGAGTGACTTGGTTTTTGAGGGTTGAATTTTCATTTTTAACTTTTATTAGTTCATTTTCAATTCCCTTAAACTTGTTTAGTTCTTCATGGGCAAGTTTTAATTCAAATTTGATTTCATTAATAACATTAGATCCAAGTTCTAGAGTTTTTATATTATTTTGAGCATTAGATAAATTTTCCATGGAAATGTTCAACTTGGATTCTAGGTTGTTAATATCTTTGTCTTGCCTTTGTGATTGATCTCTTAGTTTTAAATTTTCTTTTTTAAGATTATCACAATCTATCTTTAATTCAATTAATTCATCTTGAGCATTTTGTAGGTTATGCAAAGAGATCATAAACTTAGATTCTACACAATTTATTAATTCTTCTTTCTCTCTAAGTTCATCTTTTGATGAACCTAATTGTTTGTTTAGATGTTTAGATTTTTCTTCTAATCTTTTATTCTTTTCAACAAGCTCTACGGAAAATGTACATAATTCATCATAGGCTTGTTGAATGTCATCTTCATTTTCATTAATTTCTTTTTCTTTTAATTTAAGTTTAGATTCAAGTTGAGATACTTTAAATTCAATTTTTAAATCTCCAATAGATGGAAGAAGAAGTGATCTAGAAGAATCTACAAAGTCTATCATAGTGGAATCCATTCTTATGATTTTCATAAAATATACAACTAGGGTTTTAGCTCTAGATTTTTACACCTAATCAAGAGTTCCAAACACTTGATCCTAAAAAAATAGAGCAACCTTGCTCTGATACCAATTGAAAGTCCAAGGGATCCTAACCCTAGAGGGGGGGTGAATAGGGTGATCTACACTTAATGACCAATTTTAATTTCTTTAAAATAAACTAGTCACATGTGATGATTAACATACAAAATGCGGAAGCTTAAACAAAACAATCACCACAAATCAATCACCATTACACAAAGATTTATAGTGGTTCGGCCTTAATGCCTACATCCACTACCGGCTTGTGACTCAACACTCCACCGGATTTCCACTAATATGCTTTTCAACAGGCTAAGCAATAACCTATACAATATGCTTTCCAAGGATAAGCAATAACCTTACAATGTTGTTTTTATAGGCTAAACAACAACCTATACACAATGCTTTTATATGGCTAAGCAATAACCTTACAAGCAAATGATTTGTCTCAAAAGAAAGTGTCTTCACAAGACACTCTAAGAGATTACAATTTAAGCTTAATAAAAATGCCTCTAAAATAGGCGGATATGAAAATGTAAATTAACTCACACAAACACACTAAGAATTACAAAGATGAATGCTTATGAAGTGTGTGTGTATGTGAAAACTTCAATCAAGTTTAAAATTAAAGCTCAATCAATTTTATGCTTAAAGCAATTCAAAAGTTTAAAGCACAAAAAAAGATTTGATTGAAGTTATATGCACATCACTTGAACAACTACAAACTTGTTAAAGATATGAAAATCAAAAGATCACAAGTTGAATGAAAATGTTTAAGCCTAATCAAGTGATGCATGTGCAATGTTGTTTTCAAAAACTAATTTAACTAGGGTTTAAATGAATGAAAACAACAAAGAAGATTCAAACAAGAAATAGAATCATGCTAAAAAGGAAATCAAAGATTTTCATAAAACATGATTTGTAAAGTTTTAAAACAAACTTTGTTTGAATCTAAGTGAAGAATCCTAGCTATGACTTAAAATCAAAGATTAAAGGAAGTAGAGGATTCAACACATCATAGTCAATATGCTTAAAAACATTTACCAATAATTTAGACAAAGCATAAAACATATGATTGATAAAGGCAAAGCTTACTTGGTGGTTTAACTTCATAATCCCAGTTTTAGCTTTTCCTAATGACCTATTAGCCTTCCTTAGCTCTTCCCCTTTATTTTTCTTCAAGATGCCTCAAGTAGGGCTCCAAAGATCATCACCATGGGCTAAGGAATGAACTTGCTTTTATAGCAATTTTGGCCCAACAGCTTGCTGTTGGTTAGCCGACATACTGGGTTCAGCTAGCCGACAGCCAACTGTTACTCCAACGGTCATATTTCTTAAAAATTTGTTGACTAGGAATACACTGTCGGTTAACCGAACATTTTCGGTTAGCCGAGTGCTGACCAAAAATCTGACCGACAATTCAAATAGATTGAAAATGAAGCTCTCTGGAATTCTAGACGAAATGGCTTTCGGTCAGCACTGTCGGTTAGCCGACGCCTGACCGACAGGCTCACCGACAGCCTGAGAAAAATACCAACATTTGTATTTATACAAGTATTTTTTGAGGGGATTTTTAGGCAAAGAAACAAAGCTTGGAATCATGATTTTAAATCATCTAAGTGCTTTTAAAATCATGAAACATAAAAAGCCAAATATAATTTAAAACTTTAAAAATGGGCAAGCTTAATTTATGAAAAAATTGTTTAAAAAACAAATGCATCTAATGTTTAAAATCGAAACATGCACAAACTATAAGATTTACAATTTTTGAAAACAATGCAAGTAGAAAACCAGATTTCAAGATTTTTAACGCAATGCATGTGTGAAAATTCATGAGATGCTAAAATGATAATGCGTCCATCAAATTGCAACACACAAAATCCCTAACATTTTTGCATTCTTTTTTCTTCTGTATTTTTCTTGACATTTTTGCACATTTGTTGGCCTGATTTCGCTGTAGAGAACTTGATGAGAATCCTCGCATTTTGTGTAACACCCTGACCCGCCTTAATCTCGTTTTAGAGTTAATTAATTCAGATTAATTGCTTAATGGATATTTTGATTGTGATTGGACTTGATTAGGTAGAATTAGTGGGGTTTGACCATTTACTAGGTAGATTATGACTTTTTGGAGTGTTTTGGGTTTTTGTGTGTACTTAGAAGTTTTTGGGTTTTTAATGCATTGCATAGAGCATTTCATGGGCCTTAACTTTCATGTCTTGACCCATCAAATTCGGACCCATTTAGGCCCATTCCCAGCCCATTCATTAACTCCAAGCCCTTTCTTGCAAATTCAGTCCATTTTGTGGACTTGCATGCAACTGCAGGATAAAATTGGGTTAAAACCCCATTTCAGCTACTCCTTTCTTCTTCCTTCATTTCAAGCTGAGAGTTCCTCTCTATTCTTCTCTTCTTCTTCTTCTTCTTGGAAAAGATTATATGTTGGATTTTACATAATTGTGACAAATGGACGTTTCCATGAGCCGGACATTGGACCGTAGCTCGTTCTAGTTGATTGGCCTGATAGATGGACCTTTAGGATGTGCACCCTGAACTTTTATCATGACCGATGGTTTGTTGAATTGTGGATATGGATTGAGCAACCGTACCCACAAGGGACCTTGTGTTCTTCGGATTGTAACCGTGCCAAATGTGTTCTATTAAGGGATTCGACATCCAAATTATGTAACGCCAAGGGGTTCCTTGTAGCCCGATAATGTCGGACTCTTAATACTACCCGAGTTGGACGGTGAAGACCACATGTGTTCCCAAGACCGTAGGCTTGGCTTGAGTTCTGTCTTGATTCCGATTATGATATTTATGTACATGCATTGCATTCCGTTTTCAGTATTCTAGTATGACTTGATCATGCTTCTGTTTGGTTATGTATTTTCTGTTACACATCTGTTATATTACCTTTAATTATGGCCTTGTCAGTACATCTCAGTGAGTTCTGATTCTTTGTTATTTATATGTCTTGTCCTGTATATACCCTGTATTTGATTTACACTGTCCTGCACCTGCTCTGTTGTTTGTATATTGTACTCTATGAGTCGGCAGCACTTAGCTTCGACCCTATCTAAGTCGGACCCGGCTAAGTGTGGGTTTAGTAAACTTCTGGCCCTCTGCAGATGGGAAAATATATTCTGAGGGTTTACCGGCACCCTAGGTCTACGATGGAGAATTCTGGGTACCTCTGTCTCCTAGTAGCACCACCCTGTCCTGTCCTGATATTCTGCTCTCATTTTATTTCATGTTATATGATTAACTTGAGAGAACATAGCTTATGTGGATGTGCCAACTAGTACTGTTAATATATTTATCTGTTATCTATGACTCGTATGTCTCATGCTAATTCATGCACTGATATGCCTAGTGATTATTCCTTGATCTCTTATGATTTATACCTGTCTGACTATTCATTTGATACATGTTATATGGACTGTATATGTTTGTCTTGCTTAGCTTAGTCTAATGGTGCTACACTTGGCGTTACAGGTGAATACATCGACGCCATTGCCCCGGAGATCCTTGAGGAAGAGGAACCTCCACATAACGTAGTAGAGTGGACTCCTGATGATGTCTTTTAGACATCCGTACGATGAGAAATGGACGTTACATGACCCACTGACCGTGGCTAGGATTGCCACATATTTTGTAGTAGTTTATAAACTTGTTTAGCTTTTGGAATTGTAGACTTTAACTTAACTAACTTATTCCTTCTCTTTCTATCTCTTGAACTTGAATCTTTAAATTTATGCTCATGGACCCTTATGCTCTATATCTTGACGATTGTGTTATGTTAATTGGATATCTATTTGACAGATTTATACAGGCATATTGAAAAATATAAACCTCACACGTGATATCCTGTGGGTAAATTCCGTACGTGGGGACTTAGAGTCAATGAGTTGACTCGAATTTCCACGCGGGCGTGTGTCGCGCCTCGGGATGTGTGAAATCTCGGGCTCGGGGCGTGACATTTTGGAGTGCAAAGTTTCCAATTTTCCTGGAAAGTCGAAGTCTTTGTCTCGTAGAGCTGCCGATTTTCCGTCAGAAGCTAAAACTGGGGCAAACGATGTCGGAATGACCTGAAAATTTAGGTGAAGCCTGCTGAGCAATAAATAAGACCAACCATAGGCTTTTCTTCGAGTTTTGAAGCCATTTGGGGTCCTGTTGCCAGTAGACTTAATTTTGTCGAGAGGAAGATGTCGCGCCTCAATGTGCGGTCAACCAATGTCCGATTGACTTGAAAATTGACAGGGAACCTATTGGAGTCATTTTAAGATGATCCACAAGCTTTGTCTTGGAAACCATGGCCCCGGCGAGCTTCGCCGCAGAGAGGCCTGATTTGGCTTCCGAGAGTCAAAGTTTGGTCAAATCGAAATGACCTGAAACTTGACGTGTGGCCCTTTGTAAGCATCTTGAAGTTGTCCATATGCTCTTTTTGATGAGTGATGGCCTCGGTGGATCTCACCAACGAGAGGCTTGACTTAGCTGTTCGAGGGTTGATGTAGGGTCAAACGTTGTCGCTTTGACTCGGAACTTGACTTGGAGCATTTTGGATGTATTTTGAGACTATCCGTAGGCTTTGATCGAAGATTTGGTGTCTCCGATGCTGTTACCGCCGAGAGCTCCTGTTCAGCTATCGGAGAAGCGAAGTTAGGCCAAATGATTTTGAAATGGCCCAAAACTTCTTGTGTACTCCTCTTTTGGCTGTCTTGAAGGATCTTGCTGTTTTTATTTGATTCTGACAAGATTTGATTTTTGGAAGTAGCATTGCCTACTTATGGCAGGCTGCAGCTTCCTGTAGCTTTCTTGAGTTTGGAGAGGCAAAGTGACACATTTTTTTATGTCAACGATCGCTTCCTTCGGAACCAGAGCAAGGGATGCCAGATGTTGATCCAGAGGTAGAGACTCATGAACCAGTTCTGACACGGTTGAGGAGATATCTCGTGTTGAGATTGAAAGAAACTGCAATTTAGATCTGAAAGATCACTAGTGGAAGACATTCATGGCTAACTTGTAACATGACAGATTTTGAAAAATCTGATTTGGGCAGCATAAATCAGCCATAGAGATCGCATGAGAACTCCATGAATTCATGACCAACAAGTGTATAATTTAAGGAGAATGAAGAAGACTATTACCTTGAAGATTTATAGACTTCAAATCTCTGAAATAATAGATCCAAAGGGCCGAACTCAGACTTGCAATTAGCAAACAAATTGCTGGAATTTTCTGCAGTAGTATTGCCTTTGATCTTCTTCTCTATCTCACTTCCAAATCTGATTGGCTAAGATGGTGGGATCTTAATCTAGGAATTGAGAACTATTTCTCTAAGGAAAAATCTCAGACTTTGAACTATCTTCAATGAAGAAGAAAGAACTTCAAGGCTGGACGTGTGGGACTCCTAGGAAGCTCTCAAAGTGTTGGACGTCCAAGGGGAGGTTTGTCTCCTTTTATAGAAACTTTGGGATAGCTTTCCCATAAAGTTATCTCTCCTAATTCTCAAAGATGTCCTAAAAGGAAAGTATAATCGAAAGATTTATTTCCTTTTAGATACAATCCAATTAGAAAAGGAAACTAAGGAACTTCCCATGCAATTAGTAATCCTAGTTGTACAACATTTACTAATTTTAAGTTCCCAATCCAAAAAGGAAACTTTCTCATAGGAATACTAATCCAAAGAGGAGTCCAACGTTCCAAGTAGAGAGACCTACTCAAAATTGGAAACCTTACCCATGGAAATCCTATTATGGACGTCCCTCATGATAATGCACACCATGGCCCACATATAATTTATCTAGAATTAAATTCATGTATGCCATCAAAGGCCTATTTGAATTTAAACTCAAAATTATTTTTCCACTAAAATAATTCATCCAAATGTTATCTGAATATTTTAGGAAACCATGCCAATCTTGGTAAGTGACTAGAGAAGGGACCAAAAGACATATTTGCCATTGGCTCCCAAAATGACCAAAATGTCCATGCTAAACCCATAGCAACATTAAGACCATTTTAACCTTAACTCATTCCACTAAAGAGTTATGGTTGAACTCCAAGGACAAATATATAATATAATAAGCTCGTCATAAAATGACGGTTGTCTTCGACCTACTAAGTGTAATGACCCGAATGCCCCTCTATGTAACATCCATAATCGAGTCAGGTTATCACATGTACTATTAACCTTCCCGATTACATCTAAACCTTAGAACTTCATATCCTTAACATAATCATCATTCGGATATCATTCTCTTGGTCCAGGGAGCGACCCACAAGTTCAATATCTATATGGAACATCCATATACTAAGATCTTAGATTTTGATGATTAATCGGATAATTCTAAGGGGACGATCATTCCGTCATTAGATGGCATAGATTCTTTATTGCATCTGCACGTCCCAACTGATCAAGTCCGAGTACCCAAAACACAGAGCTGTTGACCCATGAAAAGAATCTCACCCATAGTGAATTAAAGCACAAGAACTTGACTTCGTCAGTTCATCCACAAATGCTCAAGATTAAGAGCACTGGTCACTCAGTAGCATGAGGTGACTTGATCTTTCTCAGTGATAGTACTATTTTAGAGATCACACCTACCATGGTCCTGTTCAATGCATTGCATATGCACTAATGAGATAAATCCGGGAAAGCCCTCCCATGACTTAAGTAAGTCGCCCTGAATACAGGAGAGTCTCTCATTATAACTTATGCCAAGATAAAGTGCCCAGCTCCATCTCTCAGTTATGAACAAATATGTTGTTTCTTGTGTCCATGAATTAGACCTATCTGTGTGTAGACACTACACACCTAATTCATTTACTAGAAACAATGGGCCTTACACAACCATACATATATACATGTTTAAGCAGGAAAGAGTCATTCCATTAAATAACCAGTAAATATCCAGTAACAAAACGTGAGAGTGCAGCTAGTGGGCTTTAGGGCATACACCAATCCCAACAGAGATTCCTTCCCTAGCGGCTCCAACTGGAAAGAGTTCTTTTGTTACTCTTCCAACGGGTCATGACATGAGCAGCCGACCGACGGAGCGGGGCGAATCTTCATCTGGGCCATCTCTTCTATTTGCTGAAGAAGGTGTTGACACAGGGTTTGAGCTCTTGGATTGAGACTCTCCTTTCTGGGCACTTGGATGCCGGATTTGGTATGATCCAGCATGTGTAGGAGATTCTCACTGACCCCGAAGAAGTTGGTCTGGACGTCACAGGTGCCAGGGCGATCGTTGATAGGATCATTGCACTGGGTGACAAGTGGTTTGAGACCATGGACTTTCCTGATGACCAGTTCTTCGAGGAGATGTTCTTGGATCCTTCTAAAAGGGCTACGTCTGACCTGAATGAGGCTACACAGAGCAGGAAGCAGGTAGTCCGAGAGAAGAACTTAGAAGAGCTAGCAATCATCGGGCTGAGGCATGACCTTAACATCCTTGATAGGGAGGTCGATGAGGGTAGGAAACATCTTGAGCATTTGAAGGCATAAGTCGCTGCCAAGTGGGCTGCTATAACAGAGGCTCGTGACAGGGAGAGTGTTCTCATTCGCCGGGTTGCATATGTAGATCGAGTTCTCGAAAGGAAGATTCAAGAAGACGAACAATAGCAAACTGCTCGGGATAAGCTTCCCGGTATAAAAGAAGGGTTACAGCCTTCTCCAGCATCTCATGGAAAGTTCTTGAAGAAGCGTGTCTTGGAAACTATCACAGCTGAGGCCAAGAGTTTGCTTGAGGGGCTGAGATTTTGGCTCGAGACCATTTTTGGCTGAGCTCCTGATTTTTTTGTAGTATAAACTATCCTTCTTTTTTTTGGTACTCTCTCTTTTTGTTTTGTGTAGTGCTTGTAAACACCCCTTTTTTTTATACCACATGTATTTTTTGGTACTCTTTTTTTGGTTTTCCCTTATGCTCACTTAAATCGTTTTGTGATGAAAGCAATTGCCAAATGGGGTTTGATCAAAAGTTTGTCATTTTGTGAAAATCTTTTGTCAAATGATTGTTTTGGCATGGGAGCCAGATTTTGTTTGTGGCATGAAAGCCGATTTTTGCATGAGAGCCAGTTTTTTGTGGCATTGATAGCCGGTTTGTGGCATTGATAGCAGTTTTTTCTTTTTTTTTGAAAGCCAAGTTTTGGTTGGTGGCATTGATAGCCGATTTTGTTTTGTGACATTGATAGCCGGTTTCTGGCATCTAAGCCGGTTTTGGTTTTAAAAAATGCAAGTATCGACTAAAAGTTGCCTCCCTGCTGAATGGTCTTGCAAGTATCGATGGAATGTCGCATCCTCGTGGATTTGGGTGCAAGTATCGATGGAATGTCGCATCCTTGCTTGTCAAAACTTTTATTTTATGAGTACTGACTTGATGTCATTTCCCCATGATTTTTGAAATTTTCGGTTTTCTCGAACTTTGGGTTGTGGATATCAAATGAAAAGTTGCATCTCCATGATTTCTTGGTTTTTTCAAACCTTTGAAATTTGGGTTGTGGATATCAACTGAAATGTTACGTCTCCACGATTTTTTTTAGGTTTTTTTATTTTGCAAGTATCGATGAAATGTTGCTTCACTGTGATTTTGGAAGTGTCGAACATGGTTCGCATTCTTCCGATTTGTGCAAGTATCGACTAAGCGTCGCTTCCCCGCGGTTTTTTGAAAAACCTTTTTTTTTGTTTAAAGACACGAGGGTCGTAAGTACCTAAAACCATTTTGGTGGTAAAAGGCAGGGTGGACTAGGGTGGAAATCCCTGAATCCGGATTTTGTTTCAAACCTTGAATTTTGGGTTCAAGGATTGAAAAGTTTGGTCAAGTTAGGGAAAGGTTCCTAAACTTGGAATTTTTGAACAATGAAACGATGAAAGTAAGCATTGTTTGAATTTCTAGAAATTCCAACATTTGATATGAAAATTCTAAAAAGAGTGGGTTGGATGAGCGAGTACCTAGAAATAGGTTTTAGCTATATAGGCAATGCTCTTACCCAGTTGGGTAAGTCTTCAATGGTAGTTCCGCTTTAAGAACTTACCGTTGATGGGCAGCATACATCTGTCACCTTACATGTTTAGGAGGGCGTATGCGCCGTTGGAGAAGACCTTATCAATGACATAGGGTCCCTCCCATTTTGGCTCAAACTTGCCTTTGGACTTGTGAGCGAAGACCATTGGCCTTTTTACTGCAAGAACCAAGTCACGCTTTTTGTAGGCGTGTTGCCTGACCTTTTTGTCGAAAGATCCTGCCATGCGTGCTTGGTAAAGTTCAATGCTTTGTCGAGCTTCAAGCCGTCTCTCATCGAGACTGTCTAGCTCATGGAGTCGCAATTTGACATTGCTTTATTGAGTCATGTCATTTTCCAAGGATACCCTCAAGGAAGGAATTTGTACTTCCAAGGGTACGATAGCTTCGCATCCATAGAACAAGGGGAATGGTGTGCTATGGGTTGGTCCTTGAACGGTGGTTTGATAGGCCCACAAAGCTTCAGACAGTTTGTCACTCCAGTCACTTTTATGACTAGAGACCATTTTTTTGAGGATTTTACAGAGTGTCTTGTTGAAGACTTCTGCTAATCCGTTTGCTGCTGGATTGTATGGAGTCGAAGGACAGCTTTGGATTTTGTATTTGTCGTAGAACCTGTAGAATCGATGATCTCGGAATTGTGGTCCTCTATCATGGACGAATCTTTTGGGTATGCCGAAACGACAAACTATGTTGGTGCGCAGGAACTGAAGGATTGATAAGGTCTTCATTTCGTTGAGCACAAATGCTTCTGACCACTTGGAGAAATAATCCGTAGCGGCGAAGATGAAGCGATGACCTTTGTTTGAAGGGGGAGAAATATGACCTATGATGTCCATACCCCAAGCTTCGAAAGGCTATGAGATCGCTGTAGGATGTAGCCATTCTGGAGGCATGTGAATGTAGTCTCCATGAACTTGGCATTGTTGATAGCGCTTAGCAAATTGCATCGCGTCAGCTACCATGGTAGGCCAGTAACAACCTAACCTTTTTATCTGATCGTAGAGCTTGGGACCAGCCTAATGAGCTCCACAAAGACCAGCATGAACTTCTTTGAGTGTTTCTTCGGCCTCTTATTGTGATAAGCAGCATAGAAGTACCCCGTTGAAGGATTTCCTGTAAAGGATTTTTGAAGGAAAATCCAAATGAAAGTTTGGGGTTTGCCTTTGGATGCTTACCCGTTCTTTTGGATCTTCAGGTAGGATTCTGAACATAGTGTAATCATTGAACGGATCCCGCCAGTCGCCGATTGAAGGTTAAAGGATAGAAATCCGACTTCCAACCACTCGGTGGCATTCAACAACTGCTTGGTGTGTGTTAAAAGGAGGGAGGATTCTTCTCTCGCACACTGTGATTTATATGTTTTCCCCTTCCTCGACTGCCATAGATGCGGCAAGTCCAGCCAGGGCATCTGCATGTATGTTTTCACCTCTACGTATGAGGGTGATGTGACAGATGTCAAACTATTGCAGAAGTGATTGTGCCTTGTTGTAGTAAGGCAGTAAATCAGGCTTCTTGACTTCAAATTTCTTATTCATCTGGTTGACGATCAGTTGAGAATCTCCAAAGATATCCAGCAAGGTGATGCCAGATTCGATGGTGAGTTCCAATCCTAGGACCAGAGCTTGATATTCAGCTGCATTGTTGGTGTATGGTTCGAGTAGTGAGAAAGCATGTGGAATCATGTATTTGTCAGGGCTAACAAAGAGGGTGCCAACTCCCGAGATCAGCTATTTTTTTTTCATTTGTCCTGGTTGCACCGTCAAAGTACATGTCCCAAGAGGCATTTTATGAGAAAGTCTCCACATTGTAGACCGGTTCGTCTGGGAGATCATCTGTGTGGAGAATCTTTAGGTAATGGATGCTCTGCGAGAAAGTCCGCTAGAGCTTGGCCTTTGATTTCTTTTTATGGTACTCACCTAATATCAAATTGTGACAGAAGGATGGACCATTTTGCCAGTCGGGCATTGAGAGAACCTGCTTTTGTGACAAGGACCTTCAATAGGTTGATCCTCAAAACTAGGTAGACTGAGATGGAAAGCAAGTAGTGACGTAGCTTTTGTACGGCGAACATCACTGCAAGACATTCTTTTTCGACTGGAGAGTAGCGATGCTCTGCACCTACTAGCATGCAGCTGAGGTTGTATGGAGCAGCTTCTTTTATTTCATCATTTTCTTGTGCAAGTAGAGCACCTAGTGAGTGATCAAGGGCTCTTGTGTACAAGATGAATGGTTTTCCAAAGGTAGGAGCAACTAACATTGCAGGCCTGGTCAGGTATGACATGATATATTGGAATGCAGCTTCACAATCAGTATCCCAAACAAAGTTTACACCTTTTTTCATCAACCGGGAGAATGGACGGCATTTCCCCGAAAGATTGGAGATGAACTGTCTGATGTAGGCCAATCTCCCTTAAAGCCCTTTGAGTTCTCTCAAGGTTCTTAGAGAGGGCATTTCTAGAATGGCCTTGACTTTGATGGGGTCAAGCTCTATTCCAGCTTTCCGAACTAGGAATCCGAGGAAATTACCCGACGAGACGCCGAAGAAGCACTTCAGAGGATTCATTCGCATTTTGTTTTTGCGAAGCCGATGGAAGACTTCTCGAAGGTCTTCGAGATGATCTTCTTTTCTTTTGCTTTTGACGGCGAGGTCATCAATGTAACATTCGACCATCTTGTGCTGCATATCTTGTAATATTTTCATCATAGCCCTCTGATATGTGGCACCAGCACTTTTCAGACCAAATGGCATGACAGTGTAGCAATACACGCCAAATGGGGTCCGAAAGGATGTATGTTTTTCATCTTAAGGATGCATCGTTATCTGATTGTGGCCAAAGAAGCATGCATGAATGTCATTTGCTCGAATCCACAGGTATGGTCAATCATTACCTCTGGTATGGGGAGCGGGATTCATCTTTAGGGCATGCACCATTCAGGTCTCTATAGTCAACACAGACCCTGATCTGCTCGTTTTTCTTTGTCACGGGGACAATGTTGGCCAACCATTCAGGATGTTGTTCCTCACGGATGTTGAGGCTTGGTTGGTAAGTCGACTTTTAAGCCTTTATATCAACTGTCTTAGAGGACTGTTGGGATCATACCCTAGACCGTATGAAGACTTTTCTACATGGCTGTAGAGTCTCCAATCTTCCAGCTGGCTTTTGGTCAAGGCGGGCCCAATGGCGTGAGAATACTGCATCCTTCTCCCAAACCGACTGGGTTTTGAGCGTCATAGCCCATTTTCTTTATAATAGCTTGTGCAACAGGACTATATAAGGATAGTTGAGGCATACCTTCATTTTGGAAAGGTTCAAGCATGGATTTTAATGAAAAAGCATCCGATCTATGGAAGAAGATCGGTTTTTCCTTTGTTGAAGTTGCTGGAACAACAAAGGAAGCTGACGTAGAATCTTTTATGTCAGAAGTTGTCTCCATTGGAGTAAGAGCAGGCTGAATTTGCTGAGTGTCAGTTTGGCTTGATGATGTGTCGTCTTCTAGCTCTAAATCTGAATCCGCGTCTTGCATGATAGACACGAAAAAGACAACAAATTTGCCCCCAGACTTTTACTTTACCTTCTTCACTTTAGTTGTGATGAGCAAAGGCCTTGAAGTCTTGAGGGAGATGATGAAGGGAGTTTGAATGCTCTCTTTGGATTTACCAGATGGCTTGTTTTCTTCCGAAGATTGTTGAGGAGCCTTGCCTTTATCTTTCTGGAGATTTTCGGCAAAGGGTGCTATCTCCTTATCTTCTTTTTCGCCTTCATACATCTGGGAGTCTACAAATTGGACATCTGTACAAAGGGTTTTAACCATCATACATCGGCGGCCAAAAAATTCAGAAACCGACACGAGCACTTCGCTCGAGGGTAGAGTAACTTATGGAAATTGATGGTTCACAAATAGGAGTCTCGGTTAGAGAATAACGAGAGAAACATGGGGTTTTCCAATACTTTAGGCTCGAAAACGGCCCGACGGGGGTTCGGAACGGTAATCAGGCCGTCGGAAAAATTGGAAACTGGCACAAGCACTTCGCTCGAGGGTAGAGTAAATTATAGGAACTGACTAGTCACAATTAGGACTCCCCGTTAGAGAATTACAAGCGAAAATAGGATTTTCCAACACTTTAGGCTCGAAAATGGCCTACCAAGGGTCTGGAATGGGAAACACACCAAGGAAAAATTGAAAACCGGCACGAGCGCTTCGCTCGAGGGTAGCGTATCTTGTAGGAACTGACGGTTCGCAATTAGGACTCTCTGTTAGAGAATGATGAGCGAAAATAAGATTTTCCAACACTGTCCGGAACGGGAATCGGCCGCCAAAAAACTTGGAAACCGGCATAAACACTTCGCTCGAGGGTAGAGTAACTTGTGAGAACTGACGGTTCGCAAATAGGAGTCCCGGTTAGAGAATTAGGACCGAAACATGGGGTTTTCCAACACTTTAGGCTCCAAAACGGCCCGCCGGGGGTCCGGAACAGGAAACGACCCAAGGAAAAATCGGAAACCAGCATGAGCATGTTGACACCAAAAATGTCACTTTACTTTTTCAAGATCCAAAAAGCTACATGAAGTCGCAGCCTGCCATAAATAGGCAATGCTACTTCCAAAAAATCAAATCTTGTCATAATCAAATAAAAACTGCAAGATCCTTCAAAACAGTCAAAAGAGGAGTACACAAGAAGTTTCGGGCCATTTCAAAACCATTTGGCCTAACTTCGCTTCTCTGGCAGCTGAAAGGAGCTACCGGCGGCGAAAGCTTCGGAGACACCATATCTTCCACCAGAGCCTATGGATGGTTTAAAAATACATCCAAAAGGCTCCACGTCAAGTTCCAAGTCAAACCGACAACGTTTGACCCTACATCAACCCTCGAACAGCTAAATCAAGCCTCCCAGCAGCGAGAACCACCGAGGCCATCACTCATCAGACAGAGCACATGGACGGCTTCAAAATGCTTACAAAGGGTTACAGGTCAACTTTCAGGTCATTTCGACAACATTTGACCAGACTTTGACGCTAGGAAGCCAAATCAGGCCTCTCGACTACGAAGCTCTCCGGGACGATGGTTTCCAAGACAGAGCCTATGGATCATCTCAAAATGACTCCAATAGGTTCCCCGCCAAATTTCAAGTCAATCGGACACCGGTTGACCACACATCAAAGCGCGACATCCCCCTCGCGACAAAAACAAGTCTAATGGCGACAAGACCCCAAATAGCTTCAAAACTCAAATGAAAAGCCTATGGTTGGTCTTTTTTATTGCTCAGGAGGCTTCGCCCCAAATTTTAGGTCATTCCGACATCGTTTGGCCTAGTTCCCGCTTCTGACAAAAAATCGGCAGCTCTACACGACAAAGTCTTCGGCTTTCCTGAAAAATTAGAAACTTTTCACTCCAAAATGCAAGGGTTCTCTTCAAGTTTTCTATAGGAAAATCAGGCCAATAAATGATAAAAAATGTCAAGAAAAAATACAGAAGAAAAAAGAATCGAAAAACATCAAAAACGGCTGAAAAACGGGACAAAAGGGGAAAATTTCCCCCTAGGGTCGCAGACCCCCGTGACCCTGGCCCAGGGTCGCTGGCCCCTACGACCCTGGCCCAGGGTCGCCGGCCCATGCGACCCTGGCACATGGTCATTTGCGGCCATGGAGCCCGGAATCCTCGGATTCACCCCAGAAAGCCCGTTTTTCATCGTTTTTTCGCGTTTCGAAGCTTCTGACTCCTGGGATTTTTCAAAATTCATACTTTTGAGACACCAAATCCTTCAACATCCGTCAAAATCAAGGGTCAATCGTCAAAACTATCAAAATCAACATTGATCGCCAACCGGTCAACCAAAAAAATGTGCTTTCTACCTGACCGATCGAGAAATCGATAGGACAGATGACACCAACCCGCTGTTGGCAACCAATACCTGAAGTTACATGGTCATCCGATGTCGATCTACATGAAGCTCTATCGATGATCATCGCCAGAAGAATCCCAAAAGACGCGGCACGGCCCGCGACTCTTCAACTGCTCGGCAACCACTTAATGAGATTAATTGACTCGCTTTATTGTAGTCATTAATTCATTTCTTTGGACAGCCCAATCAGAAGCAAGCATCCGGGAGTTACAAGTCAATTGATTCAAGGCATTTAACCCATGAAACTCCTCCCATCATGGCGGTTAA